>JAJGOT010000120.1:1275000-1637500 GCA_022457155.1 Cladopsammia gracilis | reverse complement strand
CCCAAAATATCACGACCCCTAGAAACAACTGTATTATACCTATACTAATTTGTCTTGTCGAGATCTTTTGTTAACTCATTTAATTAAATTCTCTAAGCAAAAGCATAATATACATGTAGCAAACGCACAAAGAGTCATTTTGCACTACAATGAGGTCCAGCCAGAGTAAATTCCAACAAGTTTAAACCCTTACCTCCCAAAAGTGCCAAAGATACAAATTCATATAAAATCCCAAATTTCATTTTGTAAAATATTGAAAAACAAATGGTACCATTTAAAAGAACTGCTGAAGAGGTTTCATTTGAATGGTCACATCGTAGGATTTCGTCTACAGACTAAAAAATTAGAACAAATGGTACCATGCAAAAGTACTGATGAAGAGGTTTCATTTGAATGGTCACACCACAGGATTTCGTCCACAGACTCAAAAGTTAGAACAAAATGGTACCATGCAAAAGTACTGCTGAAGAGGTTTCATTTGAATGGTCACACCATAGGATTTCGTCAACAGACTCAAAAGTTAGAACAAATGGTACCATGCAAAAGTACTGCTGAAGAGGTTTCATTTGAATGGTCACACCATAGGATTTCGTCAACAGACTCAAAAGTTAGAACAAATGATACCATGCAAAAGTACTGCTGAAGAGGCTTCATTTAAATGGTCACATCATAGGATCTCATTGACAGACTCAAAAGTTAGAAACTGCAATACAATAAAAATGTCACCATAATTGACTGACTGGGAGTGAAAGGGTTAAATTAAAGAAAAAGACAACCTTCAAAGCAGGGAAACTGCAACACCACAAGAAACTTTTAAACAGAGTGACACAAGGCATCTTGAATAGAGACAAGCTGCACAGGACCCCCACCCTCCCTGGGAGGACCTCTGCAATGGATAGTTTGCCTGTTGATTCCAGGGTTTGATAAGAGCTTTATGCCTTTTATGGTATCTTTAAAGAAACCTTATCTCCATCAGTGGCCATGTGAAACGCTGGAGTCACTTCTCCCTTAACTCCTCCCAAGGTGTCTGATTGCTGGGTGCGTGGATTGTACATCCTTAGTGTTTCATCCTCAAAGTCCAGGTACAGTTCAATAACGTCGCCACTTGCACAGGTAGTTATGTTGCTCAGTGCAGTTCTTTGAGCACCTTTCTGCTGGGGATATTGCTTTCGTTTTGCATTCCACATCCATTTGCTTCCATGTTTGACCAGTTTGGCATTCCTTTTCCTGTTGGTGTTCATGATGCCAAAACTAATGCCCTGCAAGATGTTGCCATGAATTTGAACTTTCCACATATGTTTGCCATTTGTAAAGCCAGCAGAACCCACAACATCTTGATAACCATAGTGTGACGGAGCACCTTTGTTTTGCCTATAATCATAGTCTAGTCCACCATCATACATGTCGACTTCCTCATCTTCCTCATAACCATAGTCTTCAATGTACTGAGCTGTCAAATTTTCTTCAGATAACACTAATTGACCTTGACTGTTGTCTATGAAAAATGGCTTAAGATTCCATTTCTCAACACACCACCGAAAAGGACTTCCCTGCACATGATGCCTGTTAAGATACACAGACAACGTATAATGGCCCTCTTTCTCTGGAGTGTAGTAAAAACCATATGTACCATTTTCATTGTCCCTTACTTTCAGCACAAGAGGGGTAGTTTCATTCAAGTGTACCATAAAAACATCACCTCCTTCATTTCTTTTCTTCCCATTCTGTTCCTTGGCAATAATCTTGAATTCAACTGGCTGACCACACAGTGTATTGTACATCACACCCTCTTGTCTATTCCCCATGGTTACTGTTGACATGCCAGCATTTGTCACAGCATCAGTAATGTCTCCAAAGGTTGCAAAAGCATGCTTTAGTTGGCCATCTTCTTTGAACTTCAAACCTTCATTAACACATGGCTTCAGCTGCCACTTGGCAGAGTTTAAATCTTGTAATCGACTTGACATTTGCTTGCGCATGTTCAAAATCTCAACTTCACTGCCATTTTCAAAAGCCTTTTCAGTGAATTCCACACTGCTCTGTACACTTGCAAGAGCTGTTTCTAGCTTCTCTTGCTGATTTTCCAGAGACTGAAGTTTTGTTTTCTTGAATCCTTCGACCTTTCCAATCATTTCTCTTTGACGAGCATCAAGGCAAGCTGCCAATTCCTTAAAACAATCAACAACTTCTCTCACAGTTTGTTCTGCACAAGAATGTACCTTACTCTTCATTTCCAATACACCATCCACTGCCTCCTTGAGAACAGTTGCTGTTGTTTTTGTTTCAGACAAAATTTTCAGCAAGCTTTCCTTGCCCTTTGAAAAAGCATCCTTGACAAAAGTATACTTATGATCACGATGCTTCACAATGGTGCAGTCTCTGCAGATAGCTTCCTCACATGTCTCACAAAACAGTTTCATTACCTCTCCTTCGTGTTCTTTGCAGATTGCTGGCTTTGTTACGGCTACTGATCCCATCATTTTTGCTTCTTCCAGAGACATCAGGCTGTGCGAGCGGGTGCTACGTCCTCGGCGGTGAGCTTCATTGCAAAAATCACACAAAAAAAGTGAGCAAGTTGCACATCTGCTGACAGGAGGTTCGTCACTGTCACAGTTATCACATCCAAGTTTAGCAGTATCAGAGTCTTTATGAAGAGCAACCATTGATAATAAGTTGTTGACAAAGAAATTGGCTGGCAGCAAATCAATTTGTCCTTGAGGAATCTGAATGTAATACAAACATAATAAGCAAATTATTTTATCAATTTGTCAATCTAGGATCAATTATTGTTGTTATACCAAACAAAATGGTTTAAGGAGGGTCTCAATGGAGTTAACCGTTAGCTGTAAAACGGCTCAAAATTTCGTCGTTAGGCGTAGAAATTGAAAAATTTTTAACCGTTAGCTAGCGTAAAACATGTTAACCATAAAACATTTCTAACCACGATTTGTCATTTGCCATTTCTTGTTAAGACTGTTATGTTGTTATATATGTGAGTTTGTGTTTTTTTTTTTACTTTTTAAAACAATGGAAATTAATTTTTAAGATTTCTGTCAACCGTATTAACGGGAAGGAATTAACCGTTAGCTGTAAAAAAGGCCAAAATTTTAACCGTTATCCGCAAAAGCCACCACCGCATTGAGACCCTCCTTAAGGCCTAGGCCTAGTTATATTAGGAAAGATTGTTGCAGGAACATGTTTTATTCAAAGTGAGGGTATATAAAACTTGATAGCGGAGCTCTCGCCGCTCGCGAGCTCCATACTCATAGAACTAAAACGGTGTTTTAAGAAATTTGGGGAAAACCGTCGTTGGTTTTCAAAGCGGTTTATCCGTTGCTATCCATTCGACTTGGTAATGTCTAGAAGTACGCTGGAAATCAGTTTAAAATGGACACAGATTCTTCTCCAGGCCAACGTAGTTGCTGGATCTCTGTGTAACAAGACGCTGTGGGAGCGTACACTTGAGCGTCGTTGAATTAGGCATACTGGAAAATAAATGTCTTGGGGAATCTGCATGCACGTTATTTCACGGTTTGGCGATAGGGAGTATTGGGATAGTGTGAGCAGCCTAACAAAGAAGCGCGTTAACCTTCTAAAACAAGAAGACACAGCACACTTATCGTGCGAGATCGCACGCAAATTATTAAAATAGCGTGTCCATTGTGTCAAAAGACGAGTAAGAGTACTGAAAAATACAAATCGACGCCTACTTTGTACTTTACCGTTGAAAAACGGCCGTATATAAGAGTTTCCTGATGGCTGTAGGCAGAGACAGGTAGGTAGGTTTAAGAACACAAATTCGCATTAAAGACGTAAAATGTAAATCAGCAAAGCACGCGCAAAGCCCACAGTGATCGAATGAATGGGACAAAGTCAAAAGAACAGGTATACGATAGCTGTATTTAGATTTGAATATTTACGCAGCGTTGTGAATACTTAAGTAGGGTCAACTTTGACTCGGTTGGCAGGGACAACATTTCTCTTAGAAACACTCGGCAAAGTTGTCTCGTGGGGAGGGTTGTCTCGGGTACCCGAGACCATATAAACAGGCCCTCAGTTGAGGTAAAAATGTTGCAATTTGCACAACGTAAAAGTAATTTGAAACTTTTCCAGTAACGTGTAACGGGTCTTTCTGCGTGTACCGAAACACATTGTGTTTCTATTGTTTGTGAGGTTTTGTATTTTAGTCTTATTTTCTGTCTCTTGTTTCTTTTGTTTTACGTCATTCATGCTCCGGTACACGCAGAAGGAACCCGCATAACGTAGCTTTTTATTCCTCTGTATCCGAAACATAGAAAATAAAATTAAACGAAAAAGTGATCGCCCGAGAAACATTCACTAGCGCGAGCGAAACTCGCCAGAAACGTACCGCAAGACACCTGCATTGTTTACATCTTCTATCGGCGGTGGATTTTTGCACCCGAGGCTGTTTTGTTCCTTCAACTTAACGAAATAAAAAATCATAAAAAGGCAAACAACCTAAAGAAATGAAATTAATTGGGATTTCTACCATTCTTATATTTCTTCCTTCGCTGTCCAGTGTTCACTTTTTATTTAACAAGCGCTGTGTATTCGTCTAAATCTGAGGCGTATGATTCAGAATCGGGAAAATAACCGACACGAAATCAAGATATAGATTATTTACATGTGGAAAAACATCTGAGACCTTTCGGAGGGCACAACACGGCAGAACTAAAGGATTTTGCCCAATTCCACGGCGATGGCGTAAATTTGATTTAATGTGAGCCCTCCGTTTTCAAGATTCTTAGCCAGTGTGACACATCTCGCAATGTGGCAGCACTTCACTTCTAATATGGAACTACTGGTTTAAAACTAACCTCAGCACTTGAACGACATGTTGGACAATTTATCTTGAACACCGCTCCAGCTCGAGTCAACAGTCCTTGCAGACATCGTTTGCAGAAGGAATGAAGACAGGGCAGAACTTTAGGTTCCGTGAACTGCTCAAGACAAATGGCGCATTCCAAATGCTTCCCTAAACTGTCCGCCAAAGATGTCGCTTTCGCCATCGTTTTCTTTGTTTGTTTTGCGTTTAAAACGAACAAAAAGGGAATATACCGTCGCAGCAATATGAGTCTTCAAATTTTAAACAAAGTACTATTATCTAGTTTTAAAAGTTGAGAGGTATGCCTACAAACGACTAGAAGTTTAGTCAAGGTCCTTTCCAAAAGACCAATTTCGATATATTAAAATTCATACTTGGCTCCGAGGCTTGGGGGAATAAAACAAAAGAAATCACATTGAGGTTCAGCGTTGAATTATTCATTTCATTTGTTTTATTCCCCTAAGCCTCGGAGCCAAGTATGAATTTTAATATATCGAAATTGGTCTATTTCCTAGAAAAATAGTCACGTGTCTATTTGAATGACAGTTTTGAGAGGCAAGGGCAGGGAGGGAGGTGCTGCAAGCCTATCCCATGATGCAACGCAACGAGTTACCCTCGACATTTAAAGAAAATAAACAAACTTTTTGTTAATCTCGTATTTCGGTGATTTTGCGGTACTCTCATTTTAAAGTTATAATTATCGGAGACTTGGGAATCAGGGAAATATTTCGTTGGTAACAGAAAAGAACCACAATGAAAGAATTTCATTAATATTTTTAAGTTTAATCCACGTTTCTCGTCCTTAGAAAATTTCATTTTCCACTCGCAGCAAAATGGCGATAATCCCAGAAAATACCACGAAAGTTCAGTTGTACGGTACCTCCTTCTTAATGGAAGCGTCGCTAGCATTATAAGATAAATAACGTATTCCTTAATATCACAATGACTTAAAACATTAGTGAAATCATCGCTGCACCGTGCTGAAGAGTTGCAATAACAACGAAACAGCTGTCCACGGTTGCGATCCTTCTTTATCAGTTTCTGTCGCAAGGGCGTCTCGTAAAGTCTACTTTTTTACGTAGTCACATCAGCCTTACAATTCATTGTATGTTTGTTAATTTTTTGGCTGGTTAGTTCTCTCGCAGATTCTACGTACCGTTAGCAGCATTATTCTGTCGAGAATTGGAAGACAAAATTATTTAACCAAAATAAATTAGGGGTCACCGACCATCCAAGCGAGTAAAATCTAAGAAAAAGTAACTTAACGCCTACCAGCCCTTTATCCGATTAGATTTTTTCCTGTACGCGCGCGCTTGTGCACGACGTACATGGTGTTGCGACATGAATTGCGTGCGCGGTAAGGATGTGCATAAACTGAATTAGCGCGTGTCCACATGTTTTTCCTAGCTTGGAAATATTTCATTGCGTAAGGGATAAATATTTTCACATAGGATCTATGTAAACTGACCTGTTACATGTCATCTCCTCGAGCATTTGTCATTTGCCATTTTCTCTTCGGACAACTACAAATGCCCTATGGCCCACAGTGGGGTCAGCCGATATCTACAGAAGCCCCACGGTGGGGCTTCGAAATATGTCCAAATGCCCCACCCATATTACATCAAGATTTTGTTGCAAACAATTTAATAATCTCATTTAGAGTTGCACTAATTGTCGCGGGTCGCGGGTCGCGGGTTTCAAGTCGCGGGTCGCGGGTTTCAAGTCGCGGGTTCTCAAAGTCGCGGGTTTAAAAAACATGCGTGGGAAGTGAATATTTTAGCAGACGTACTCTGTGTCAAGCGTTGCATGACGACACAAAGTACTTGATGTCCGATAACCCTAACCCTAACCTTACTAAACCTCTCCTCACACTTGAGCGTGAATTCCGCTTTCTCTTTCCATCGACCGATCCAACGATTTTGTGAAGTCAGCCAATGTGTTTTAATTCGTCAAAAATCTTTTATTTGTACTTAAGCTTAATAAATCTCAAATTCTTTTCCCAAAGTTTGGAGGCGTTACGAGCATTTGAAGCGTAGTTTTGGGAAGCTAAAGTTTTGTTTTTATTGCATACATGTAAGCTTAGGTTTGTATGCGAAACTTTTAGAAAGCTCCTTCATTCCTTCTTCACCCTTCATTTCTCCGTTGTTTCGTGACGCCATGTCTCAGTATTAAACGCTTGAAATTGGAGCTATTAAAAGTGTGAGAAATTCAGAGGCGCGCGTTCTCATTCGGACTTTTGTTTCCATAACTTTTGGCGGGAAAAACACCTTCCATACTTCCGGTCCCATAACTTCCGGTCGATAATAACCGAGAATAATATTTTCTGCCTAATTTCCAGGTCTCCCGGTTTACTCCGAAATCTTCTGGGAAAATACGATTCAGTATACTATAATTTTACTTAAAATCTCAATATTACCGAGAATGGAAAATATCATTTTTTTTAGCTATCGGACATCAAGTACTTTGTGTCGTCACGCAACGCTTGACACAGAGTACGTCTCCTAAAATATTCACCTCTTCCCACGCATGTTTTTAAAACCCGCGACTTTGAGAACCCGCGACTTGAAACCCGCGACCCGCGACCCGCGACAATTAGTGCAACTCTCTCATTTACAATCAGGGCAATTATAAGCGAAGAGGCTCGTGCAATTTCAGCTTTTTGAAAAACTCACTCATGCAAATTAATCCCAAATTGAACGAGAAAACCGTATGATTACTTATTAATAATTATACATGAAAAAAATTGCTCCCATTTGTTTTGGATTTTTTTTTTTTGCCCAAAAAATGTTTTTGGAAATTTTTTTTTCTTTTTTTTTTTTCCAAAAAATTTTTTTGCATCAATTTTTTTTTCGATTTGTAATTTGCACTGGTGTTACACTTTTTGCACCGGTGTTACACTGCTTGCACTGGTGTTACACTTGAACTGCACTGTTCTTAGCCAATCAGAATTGAGTATTTTTTCATGTATATTATTATATTATAAAAAGGATTACTTAGCAATACTACAAAAAGAACAAAAAGGAGAGTTTGAAAAGGGGCTAGCGAACTCAGGTCCCGACGAGGTATTACTCCACTATATGTAACTAGTGTATCCAAAAGATAGTAATTGCTGCGGTAAATTTGTTGTAACAATGCTGTTTTATCGTCTCGCTGGTATTACAGAATTTTCTCTTTCGTTTTTTGAGGGGAAGCAAAGCAAATGTAACCGGGATGAATCGACGAAAATTCCAGCTAATAAGACTAACTTTGTTTTGTAATTCACGCATCAAGTTCCTGCAATGTCTGTAGAATATTGTTGAGTAAAGGACACGTTCACCACGAGGAAGGTGTGAAAATTTAGGTAAATTACTGTGTGTTCGCGTCTCCCAAGCTCAGCTCAGGTTTCGCGTCCCCAAGCGCTCAGCTCAGCTCAGTCTCATCGACCCCTGTCGGAGCGATTTCAAAATAAATTTGTCTTTTATTCCGTACAATCTTCAAAAATTATTGCCATTCAACGGTCCTATCACTATGCCTCGCAGTCCTCGCTCAACTCGTAGTAGTCTTCGACACTTCAGTTCCGATTTCGACTGGGACATGTTGGACCAAAATACTGTATTACAAATCTCGCAGCCAACACTGAGCTTGAAGCAGCAAGCGAGGCTATTGTTCGTGGCGCAGTGCATTCTGGCCCAAAATGTGTTCGTGGCGCAGTGAATTCTGGTAAAAAGCGATCAAATCGAGATTTTTCCTAGCTTATATTTTTTTCTCATATATTTCTCTTAAATCCTGATTATGTTGCTGCTCACTCGCTACGCTCGTTCCGCAGCAATAACTGTCTTCTGTCTTTTTATTGGCTAAGAGCCTACAGTTAATTCTGGAAATCAGCTCACCCTACATACCGTATTTCTTCGATTAAGCGCCCTGGACGCTTATTAAATTTTTGGACCTTGAGAGTGGGCGCTTATTCGAGGTGGGCGCTTAATCGAGGCTGGGCGCTTATCAAATTTTCACCATTTTCAGCAAGTAGTAAGTTCTTTTTTGCAACAAAACAATAAAATAATAACAAAACCAAAGCAGAATTTTAACTGTTCATTGAAAGTTTCTTTAAAATACTTCGGAAAACTCGGTCTTCGAGGAAGTCTCTCAGTAGTATTAAGTCAATTTCAATCTCATTGTCACTTAGGTCAATTAGCGAACTCGCTGGTGCTGCCTCCTAGAGGGATGGGGTGGGCGCTTATTCGAGGCTGGGCGCTTATTAACTTTTCCTACCTGCAGGGTGGGCGCTTATTCGAGGAGGGCGCTTATTTGAGGTTGGGCGCTTAATCGAATAAATACGGTATTATTCACTTATCTGTTAGCAAATTGTAGAATGCGCGCGCAATGCATGATTTCCAAGAGCAATGTCAAGTTAACGTGTGGTAAATTCTATTCATGTTGGAAAATAAATAAACTGTGTTCCGTGCGACAGTGCGTTTGCCGTTATTTTCTTTCAACTGACAATCAATAATAAAACAATTATTACATTCGGCGTGTTATCAGCCTTCGGCTTCGGCTGATAACACTTACCTTGACCTTGATTATGGCGGATATCACAAAAACTTCATCCAATAATTGTTTAATAAATGTAATACTGTAAAACTGAATTTAGAGAATGTAATGTTAAATCCCTTGTTTAGCACAGTACACCACATGAAAGGAAACAAAAATATGCTCTTTTAAGGTTTTATGATATAGACTACGAGTCGTCCCGTATTTCTCTCAGGGAGATAGTTGAGCCGGAGATCATGTGTCAGCTCGCCTGAAAATCGCCTCCCGCGAGAAGACGCGCAACTCTCGAAGGAAAAATGGGAAACAACTCAGTCTTAAATATAATGCTTCTATAATTAGTTACATAAAAACATTAATTATAGATAACACATTATGTTTTATTTGGTATCAAAAATGGCATGCTGGTCATCAAAACCTGTCAAATTCAAAGTTCGACAGCCTGCAGAGAAAAATGAACTTCCATGCTCAAAGTGCATTGTTTGTTTCCTCAAGATTAAACCTTTTTATAAGAAATAACCAATTGCAAAGTACATGCCTGTAAGCCAAAATTGTTTCTGGTCGAAAGTTCAGATAAAAAAGTTTGAATGTGTGATTAACCCGATGTTTTCACACCATGTGTTCATGCTTGAATGTAACTGCAGCTGATAGTGTTTTAAAACACAGTTTTTGATACGTGATGCAAGCAACAGTGTATTAACATATATCATTAGACAATTTCTGACACCCTGCTCCTGAAAACAGGATCACATCATTAGCAAAAGCACTAATCAAACGGACAAAACTTTTCTCTCCTTGTGCTTGCACTAATAAACTTTGTTTTAATAACTCTGTGCTTTCATCACATGCGAAAACCAGGCTTATTAAAGGGACAGTGTGCAGGGGATTTTTTACCTTTTCTGGGTCAAATTAAAACCATGCTACAATACATTTACTTATTTACAAAATAATACTAAACACCAAGAGAACGAAATCAGCCAATTCGTGAAAGAGGAACAAATCATGAGATGTTCTGGACCATATTTTTGGGAAATGAAAACGTGAGAACTTGAAAAACGTTAGGCTAACTTTTTTCAAGTTGCAATTCATTCAGACCCAGTCCATCTCTGACTAGAAACACTCACTTTTGGTTTTTGAAATGACACCAAATCCCAGTGACAGTACTGCTCCTTTAACAGATCATACCTTGGATTCTGTCTACCGTTTGAATAAGCCATTGGTATTTTAATTGTCACTTAACATATTATTTCATGCCCAAAAAAGCACATGTCCCCTAGCTCTGGTCTTCTACTAGTTGTCAGCTAAATTTCACCTTGTATTTAGAATGCCAACCAGTACCTTAATTATAACAACTTTTTATGCTGCTGGTTCAAATGTAATGAAAACCCAGAATAAATTTTTATACATAATATAGAATATTTTTACACTCCCTTTAAAAATTGAAGGGTAAGGTGTTGTTTCATTGTTTTTGTTTTGTTTTTGTTTTTTCTTTCTTTTTTTTTTGGGGGGGGGGGGGGGGGACAGGGAGTTCACAAACCAATAACCTTTTTTTTGGCACACTGACTTGTTTTCATGTGCATTTCAATGTCCCTATAGATTTTTGTTGTTGTTTGTTTGTTTGCATTTCTTATCAAAACCTATTTTTTCAATGATATTTTGCCTGGTCCTGAGCAGTGTTACTAATTGAACCCCGATTCCAAAAAAATGCTACCAGTATTTTTTCAAAGCTGTTGTTAAGGAAACCATTGTTAGAGTTACTGCAAAGGTTGCATGTTAACTTTGAAAAGTTCTGGAGTTCAATAAATTTGTTGCTTTTCAAAACCAACTACTTCAAAAGTTACTGACAGCCCTGCAACCTAAACAGATGTTAATCCTTTGTTGACTCATTGAAATTCTCTAAGGAAAAGCATAATAATATTATACGTGATGCAAATGTATGAAGAGTCACTACAATTAGGTCCAGCCAAGGTAAATTGATCCAACAAGTTTAAACCCTTAACTCCCAAGAGTGCCAAAGAACAAAATTCAAGAAAAATTCCAAATTTCATTTTGTAAAATATTGAAAAACAAATGGTACAATGTAAAAGAACTGCTGAAGAGGTTTCATTTGAATGGTCACATCATTGGATTTCATTGACAGACTCAAAAGTTAGAACTGCACTACATGTTGCCATAATTGACTGACTGGGAGTGAAAGGATTAAATTAAAAAAAGACAACCTCCAGCAGGGAAACTGCAACAACCACAAGAAACTTTTAAACAGTGACACAAGGCATAAGCTGCACAGGACCCCCACCCTCCCTGGGAGAACCTCTGCAATGGATAGTTTGTCTGTTGATACCAGGGTTTGATAATAGCTTTACGCCTTTTGTGGTATCTTTAAAGAAACCTTATCGCCATGAGTGGCCATGTGAAACACTGGAATCACTTCTCCCTTAACTCCTCCCAAGGTGTCTGATTGCTGGGTACGTGGGTTGTACATCCTTAGTGTTCTATCCTCAAAGTCCAGGTACAGTTCAATAATGTCGCCACTTGCACAGTCAGTTATGTTGCTCAGTGCAGCTTTTGGAACAAAACTCCGTGGATATTGCTTCTGTTTTGCATTCCAAACCCACTTGTTTCCAAGTTTAACCAGTTTTCCATTAATGTTCCTGATGATGGTTGTGATGCCAAAGCTAAAACCCTGCCAGGGTTTGCCATCAATCTGAACTTTCCACATATATTTGCCATTCTTAAAACCAACAGAACCCACAGCATAAAGTTTTCTATCAGGATTAATTGCCTGATACATCCAATAAGGATTCTGCCTGGAAATATTCTGCCAACTTGGCATATCAGGTTCCTCCACCTCTAAATACTGAGCTTTCATATTTCCTTCAGATAAATTTAACTGACCTTCCCCACTGCCTAAGGAAAAAGGCTGAAGATTCCACTTCTTAACAAGCCACTGAAAGGGACTTCCCTGAACATGACAGCCCTTCAGCTCCACAGACAACTTATAACGACCTGCTTCAACTGGAGTGCCGCAAAAACTGTATCTACCATTTCCACAATCCCTTGCATGCTGCAGAGCGCCAACAATTGTGCCATTAACCTCGGGTGCCTCTATAGATACTTTAAAATCATCACCCCCTTCATTTTGCTTTCTCCCATTCCAGTCCTTTGCAGTAATTGTAAATTCAACTGGCTGCCCACACAATGTATTGTACATCACACCCTCTTGTCCATTCTCCATGGTTACTGTTGACATGCCAGCATGTGCCCCCACATCAGTAATAGAACCAAAGGACACAATTCCACGTTTTAGTTGGCCATCATTTTTGAAATTTAAAACATTATTGACACAGGGTTTCAGCTGCCATTTGGCTGAGTTTAAGTTTAGTAACCGACTTTTCATTTGTTTGTGCATGTTCAAAATTTCAACCTCACTGCAATTTTCAAAAGCCTTTTCAGTGAATTCCACACTGCTTCTCACACTTTCAAGAGCTGTTTCTAACTCTTCTTGTTGAATTTCCAGAGACTGAAGTTTTGCTTTCTTAAATTCTTCTACTTTATCAATCAATTTTCCTCGACGAGCATCGAGACAAGCTATCAGTTCGTTAAAACAGTTTATGACTTCTTGCACAGTCTGTTCTGCACAAGACTGTACATTACCCTTCATTTTCAATACACCATCAACTGCCTCTTCAAGAACAGATACTTTAGTTTTTGTCTCCAACAGGACTTTCAGCAAGCTTTCCTTGCCCTCCAAGAAAGCGTCCTTGACAAATGTGTACTCATGATCACGATGCTTCACAATGGTGCAGTCTCTGCAGATAGCTTCTTCGCACGTCTCACAAAACAGTTTTATCGCCTCTCCTTCGTGTTCTTTACATATTGCTGGCTTTGTTACGGCTACAGATCCCATATTTTTTGCTTCTTCAAGAGACATTACACTGTGTGAGCTGGAGTTACGTCCTCGTCGGTGAGCTTGTGTACAAAATTCACATAGAAAATGTGAGCAAGTTGTACATCGGTTGACAGGCGGATCTCCACTTTCACAGTTATCACACTCAAGATTATAACTTCCAGAGTCTTCATGAAGAGCGACAATAGTTAATAAGTTGTTGACAAAGAAATTGACTGGCAGCGAATCAATTTTTCCCTGAGGAATCTGTGTGGAAAACAAAAATAAGAGGTAAATTGTGATACCAAATGGTGTGGGCAGTATAAAAGTTTGAAAGTGGATGTTATAAAGATTAAAGAAGGCTTTTCTAATAGTATGTTATACCATTGGTCTTAACAGCTAGCTCAATCTTTCTGAAGAAAAGAGAAGCTGCCCAGAATTAGAGATGCACTAATGAAATTTGTAATAGGTATGGAACAGTTTAAGGGGGGTGAAACTTAACTACTGTTTTAGAGTTGTAATGCTAGGGACATTATTTCATGGTTAGCATTTCTCATGTGTCATAAACCACTAATATGGTGGCGACTATGAAACTGAACACAAGACATCACTACATCGACATTGCACATGCGCAACTATATGCCAGCCCCTAACCACGCCTAAGAATAAAAATGCGCAAAAATTCAAAGGAAAAGCGATACAAATCTGATTTTTTTTTTAGCAAATCATAAGCAATTCAACTTGCTTTAAAATCTGTGGCATGGAATAACCGTTAGGCGAAAAAACAGGAAAGCTATTAAAGAAAATGTATTAAAATACACCTTTATGATGTCATGGCTTTTCAATAACATGAATTTTAACAAATCCATGCTACAGATTTTTTATTAGGATGTTCTTAAGCCAGTGACATTGGTTTTATTTTTAAAAAATGTAAGATGTAACAGTTTGAGTTTTAAGGGTTTTTAATGTTCTGGTCACGTGACTTACCAAATATGGTTGTGACTCATAAAATTTAATTGATGAAACCATTAACAGAATGAACGTGACCAAACATTATAGCCAAGGAAGTAAAGAAACTCATTATATGATGTTTGGAACTCTTCCATAGCAACCACCTTGTAGTTAAGTTTTTCCCCCCTTAATAACAATAACAGGGAGTGACAACTCTAAGAAGACCTCACTCAGTTTCAAGAGAAATTAACACAAAATTCTTCATGGAATCTGTGGATTTTGCCGGGAATTGGCAGACTGATCTGGAAATTTCAGGGAAATATGAGATAAATGAAGTTAAAATTTTGGAAAGTTTGACATTTTTGTGAGAATGACTAAATGTTAGGGGTTCCTTTGAAAATACCGACGATGACCCCCGTCAGTTCTATATGGGAGTCCCCTTCCCCAACCCAATTCGGTGTCTTTAAAATAAACTTGGGCTTGTAATGCAAAAATACTAACTATATACTCAATAATGTCCCTGGAAGTTTTCCAAAGAGAAATTAAACTGTTAATGAAACCATTTCTCTCATTTACTGAATTCGCTCACGACATTTAGCTTGGGCTAAATTGCACTATACCCCGCAACTGAAGCTGTTCCGCGTGGCTACGCCGTCAGAGCAGGCAATGGGAATGAAAGTAGGCTACAGGTTACAAGGACTGGAGTCGAATGGTTTCTCGTGGCTACGCGTCTACGCGTTGTTATTCTCTCAGCGA
Organism: Cladopsammia gracilis; assembly: GCA_022457155.1. Lineage (NCBI taxonomy): Eukaryota > Metazoa > Cnidaria > Anthozoa > Scleractinia > Dendrophylliidae > Cladopsammia > Cladopsammia gracilis. The sequence goes on along the minus strand of JAJGOT010000120.1, from coordinate 1,622,537 downwards.
TATATGGAGCATACATATGCTACACATTTAAAGGACTGGAGACAAATGATTTTCTCGTGGCTACGCGTCTACGCGTTCGTTGTTTTTTCAGCAATATATGGAGCATGGATTAATGCTCGTTCTATACATGACTGCAACAACAACATGCTGCTGTGTACAGCAACATTCTGCTGTGTACAGAATGAAAAAATTAAGTGAAACAAAAAATACCTTATGTTTATGCGTCGTTCGAAAAGATTTCTAGATCTTCCTGTATAAAAAGCTATAAAACCCAAGCACAAGGCATCAACCAACCTGCGATCAGGCGCTCTTTTTTTTTTTCGCGCTCTTCCCAACTTTCGCGCGAAGTTACTAGGAATACAGTTGAAGAGGCAATTACTTTCATCGAGTATGCAGAAAGTCAAAGCAGATCGTCGCAGAGGTAAATCAATTTCGTAGTTCTCAAATTAATATCTTTGTGTTTGATCTAGGGTTACGGTTAGGTCTAAGGTTAAGCTTACGGTTAGGACAGGGGTTAGGGCTAGGGTTAGGGTTAGGGTTAGGGATAGGTCTAGGGTTAGGGGTTAGGGGTTAGGGTTAGGGTTAGTGGGGTAAGTCTGTAGTAGCACACTAAAACCATTAGGGAAGATCGATTTTCGTTTAACCTTCAAGAATGGTTTTCCAGATTGTTCACGATTAGTTTCATCTGCCAGTAGTTGAAAATATAACAAACTTTGCCCGTTTTCCCGCTAAAAATATCGCCTATATAGGAAAAAGCTTTTCGAATGATGTACCGGAATGCTGATAAGCAAGTGTCATCAAAGAGAGACTAAACTGAATGAAAAATAGTCCGCAACTTATTTTCACTTTGTTGAATAACTAAAGTGCTTATTTGTGTTATGCCGAGTTCTACAAAGCATTGCGATACATTTAAATAAAGTTGTCAGGAGTTGGGGGTATTCGATGTCTTCTACAATCATTCCCGAAAATCGTTATGAACATGGTAATCTCTTTCCATAGGTTTTTTCAAATTTGACTTCCGATTCGTTCGACGAGGAGCAAACTCAACCACAGGTCCATGAAATCCTAAACGCATTGCTGACCTTTCCAGGCCCAGTCGTATCATTGAGAGGTTTTTCACAGAATGCTCTTCGCAAACTCAGGAAGATCAGTGATATTGAATATGAGGCAGCAGTTACATCTCTGACGCCTGACTTTGGAACTGTTACCAGTATTCGTCCCCCCCCCCCCCCCCCCTCCCCCGCCAATCTAAGAAATCTGTTTTGTTTATGTGAGTGATAGACTTGTTTATCACAATGAAATACCGCAGCGGAAATTCCACGCCACGCCCGGCAAGTATAAGCGAACAGTTGTCATATTAGTAGGCATTCCCTTTGCGATCAGCGAGCGATCAACGTATCAGAATTTAGTGCAAATCTGTAATTGTTTTTTTCTTTTCTCCTATTTACCTCCCTGTTAGGGGGAGCATCACGTACGGTCTTAGGCAATAAAGACCCAGTTACCCCCAATTGAGTTGGTGTGTATTTATAAGAAGAAACCAGAGCTTATCATTGACTGGCAATCTGTCATTTGCACATTTGATCGCTATTCAGAGCGTTTTAATTGTCCGATGCATTCTTCAATCACCACCGGTATGAAAGCTGTGTTAGTGTCCCAGGGACATCTTGCTGAAGACTATTTTGTGTAGAGATCAGACTGAGGTTAAAAGAAATAACGGCTCAATATTAAGGATAAGAGGAAGTAACTAACTAAAAGAAATAAAATTAAAGGGACACTGCCCCGGCTGAAATAACGTATTTTTCATGAACTGTAATCCACTTCAATCCTTGAAATCCTGCACTTTATCTCCAAACAACTGCTTTTGTTTTGCTCTATAGAATCTTTTTATCCAACTAAGTTGTATATTTGGTGGTATTTGGCGATGTAACGTGGAAATGGAAGCTCAGCGAAATTTTGCTTTAGAATACACACATTGGCAGTTTTATGAATAAATAATGACGGCGCAGACGCGTAGCCACTTTTCCACAGAATTTCCACAACTATGAAGAAAATATGACGGCGTAGACGCGTAGACACTTTTCCACAGAATTTCCACAACTATAAATAAATTGGGACGGCGTAGACGCGTAGCCACCAGTTCCACAGAACTTCCACAACTATGAATAAATTGGGACGGCGTACACGCGTAGACGCGTAGCCACTTTTCCACTGAACTCACAACCCACTGGAAAATTTGGACCATTTACAGACTTCATAAAATGTTTATAAATCTTGATTTTACAGACTTGGTACTTTCACCTGTTAAAAACAAAATCTCTGTAAATTCTTTTGACAGACATTTTGTATAGTTTTATTGTCTTGTTCTTTATAAAATGTTTGTGAAATGTTTATAAATTCTAGGAGCTGTAATGAGAGGAAAGACTTACAATTTACAGACTTTACAAAATCTGCCAACAATGTTTGTAAATCTGCTGTTTACAAAGATTTCATAATGCCTAGACTTCTAATATAAAATGTCTGTAAATGGCACTGCGTAATTTTAATGTTAATTCAGTTACCAAATCTCTGTAAATTAATGTGGTCCCCAAGCGGAACATCTAATGACAAACGGGGAATTATAAAATCTCTGTAAATTGACACAAACAAACATAATCTTTCTCCGAATCGTCTAAATAGAATTTTTAAAGCTACATCCAGTGTTCACTCACATAATCTAAGAAATTCAAAATACAACCTTTTCGTTCCTAGACCGAGTACTGAAGCAGGCAAACGAAGTTTTCAATATCACGGTTCTGTTCTCTGGAACAGCTTGCCTTTAAGCGCTAAGACGTAGCCCACTCTTAGCTCTTTTAAATCATGCATTAAAGCGCCATGAAACATGTGTGATATGTGCGCTATATAAGTCTCTGTATTATTATTATTATTCATAAAGGATACTTTTAATAGTTTTTAGTATAATCCCGTATAGATAATGAATTTAGTTAGATAACTTGATTTTGTTAAGTAATTAATCTATTGTCGTTGAAGGCTCGACGGAATTGTATTATGAATTGTATTATGAATTGACAACGCGTAATATAAATAAAGTTTACCTACCTAACAAGGCATTATAAAATCTCTGTAAATTGACGCAAACGGGGCATTATAAAATCTCTGTAAATTGACGCAAATGGGGCATTATAAAATCTCTGTAAATTGACGCAAACGGGGCATCATAAAATCTCTGTAAATTGACGCAAGCGGGGCATTATAAAATCTCTGTAAATTGACGCAAATGGGGCATTATAAAATCTCTGTAAATTGACGCAAACGGGGCATCATAAAATCTCTGTAAATTGACGCAAGCGGGGCATTATAAAATCTCTGTAAATTGACGCAAAGAATAAAACTGACTAATTTTGTTTAGCAGAGTAGGCATTTTACTCGATATTTTGAGTTAGTTTACTTAAAATTGAACTTAAATATTTAATTCAACATAGTGAGTTGAAACAACTCCTTAGTTTGAGAAAATCAAGTGAAAGTCACTTTTACTCAAACATACGATTAAAAACTTACTCACTGCAGTGAGTCAGTGCTTCTCACTCAAATTAAAAATATGAGTTAATTCTTAACCCAATAAAGTGAGTTGATGGGGGTGCAACAGTCCGACATCTACTCAAACGTGAAAGCACACACATAAGAGATTGCGAGGGTCCTAAAGGGGTAAAATGGGAACTGGAATTGGCCTGTTTTTGCCCTGGGAAATGGCATTTGAGTCACTGGGACTGGGATTTGCTCACTGGGAATGGAAAAAAAAACGTCGTAATTGGAATGGGACAGTTGTCATTAAGCATGTCCAGTCAATGCTTAACTGGTCTTAACTAGTCTAACTAATTCCCCTAGTGAAACAAAAGAAACGGCAAACTGATCCTTACGGCAGAAAAACAGAAGCAGAATCAGAAGCAAATAAAATAAAATATAATAAAAGTGGAATATAATAGTGCCCAATATTTCGCTTTGCAAAACAAAGCTTCTTCAGGGGCTAGCACTATAAATGATTACAACTGTAAAACCGTTATACAAGTGGTTTTGAAAAACCTAAAGAATAACAAAAACAATGAATATGATTGGTGAAGGGTTTGACGGGTGATAAACTAAACTGACTAGTGATGAGAAAGTTAATGAACTTCGTCGCGTCTGTTGATTCCAAGTGGTTATAACGTCTGGAGTTTGTCTATGCGAAATGCTTCACGCACTTTTCGTACAGAGTCTCTGCTATTACGTATTAATTCCAGTGGTATAAGTTGCATATCCTTACAGGCGCGGATCCAGGATTTTTTTTTATGTGGGGTGGCTACGGGTATTTGCTTAAGTCTATAGAACTTTTCATTGTTGCAATGAAAAAGAAAACTGTTAAAACCGACGGTCTAAAGGGGGGGTGTGGCTAGCCACCCAATCCATCCCCTGTATCCGCCCCTGTCTTAGTAGAGTGGCCTGGTAGATTAAAGTGTTCTGATATAGGAGTAGGGCATGCAGCCGAGGTGATGTCGATTCTCTACCAAAGCGTTCATTTATATTAGTTCGCGTTTTGTTTCTCCGATGTATTGACACGGTATATTACGTTTAAAACAATTTTTACATTGGATCATATAGATCAGGTTTTTAGAATTACATGTTATGTGATTATAAATATAACGTTCCTCTTTAGTAGTAAAAAAGTGTATTTCTTTTGGCCTTGTTGAATAAACTGACAAGTCAAACAGCGTGGGTGGTTGCATCTGTAAGCTCCTGCTGGAGGCACCGATCTGATCTCTCTAGCTGGTTGGTTTCCTTAGTTTAGTTTGTAGTAGTTTAGAACCACTTGGAATCAACAGACAGGACGAACTTCGTTAACTTTCTCATCACTAGTCAGTTTAGTTTATCATCCGTCAAACCCTTCACCAATCATATTCATTGTTTTTGTTATTCTTTAGTTTTTTTCAAAACCACTTGTACAACGGTTTTACAGTTGTAATCATTTATAGTGCTAGCCCCTGAAGACGCTTTGTTTTGCAAAGCGAAATATTGGGCACTATTATATTCCACTTTTATTTTATTTGCTTCAGTGAGTGTTCTGTTTTTCTACCGTAAGGATCAGTTTGCCGTTTCTTTTGTTTCACTTCAAGTATTAATACTGATCTAGGTTTGGAAACCCAAATCCGGCCATTCTCAACGGTTTGTTGCAGTGATCGTGCATTCTGTTTCTTTTTAATTCCCTTAGTTTGGCAAACATCAGAAAACTGTTAAAAGTGCCTATTTTACGGCCAATTCTACGATAGGAATATGAGAATATTTTATTTTTTCACTTGTCTTGCGGTCAGCGATATTTGTGTACAGCGGTGCAATCAAGCCAAAAACGTTGAGCATGATGATGCTCTGTTTTCTTAACTTAATGATAACCAATAAATTATGACTCCCTGTACATAGATGAATTCCTTGTGAAAACACTAATCCTACATGTATACCGTCAGTCAAAAATGTTATTTTTCTGGTTCATAATTTATAGATTACTAGGCAGGGATGACAACATTGAGTAGGAGAAAAGGCAGGTTGTGAAGCAAGAGCGGTGGCTCTTCAAGGCTGTGGTCTGAGAAAGATTGCAGGAAACCGAAAGCTCTGAACCTGTGAAAAACTAGGGTGCCCAGCATTATGAGTTTTGTGCAAAAACTTAGATTTCCTAGTTGACTCAGGGCAAAAGTTAAGTTACCAGGAAACACCAGGCACTGCTGGAGCAAAGCCTTGTTCTTGTATATCACAAAACCTTAAGTTTTCGACCTACCGTGTGTACAGTGTAGGACATGGCTACATTTTCCAAAATTTTGAAAAGCTAGTGTGAGACTAGTTGGTTTGATGGAGTTCTCAAACTCATTGTTTAAAATAATTATATTAAAAAATACATTCTGACTTGAATTATTTTGTTTCCTTTCAGATTTCAGCATCCTATGCATCAATTACTGCATTGTTTTTCTGAAGGCCAAGAAACTTAGTGATGTAAAGTTATAAATTTCAAAAAGGAGCTGACCAAATTGGGCATGACTTTTCCAAAAAGGTCAAACATAATTATTCCAAAGAAGCTTTAGTCATAAAGTATAAAAGATTACATTGAAAATTTATATGTCAAATACAATCTACATATGGAAACATTATTGAAGGGAAGTTTATAATAATTTTATATGTTAGGGACGGACCATTTAATTTTTTTTGGGGGGGTGGGCAATTTCTTCTGAGCGTGAATTTTTTTTCCAGCATCACTATTTGCAAGAATTTTTTTTACCTTAATGCTTGATTTTTTTTCACGTGCTTTCTTGTGCACGATTTTTTTTATCTTAAATTTCTTCTGCAGGAATTTTTTTTTGGGTAATTGCCCAACTCCCCCCCCCCCCCCCCCCCCCACAAAAATTAAATGGTCCGTCCCTTAGGCCAAGGCAAACATTAATGTTACAGTGTATTACATGTGATTTTTTATTTATAATCCAACCCAGATAAGTAAATATTAAGTGAGAATTTATTTTAAAAATGCTATACAGTATTGTAGTGCTATTTTCATGAAACTACAATTGATGAATTCATTTAATGTCTTATTTAATTTTTTTTATAGAAGTATTTCCCATGTATCAGACCATTATGTGTGTTGTATTTTAGGTTTTATTTGACAGCATTTAGGTTTTATTTATCAGAATTTTTATACATTTTAATTAAATTATAGAGATTTACATGAGTGTAGAGAACAAAATTATTATAGAGAATTATTAGATTTACCTTCTAAAACAATCATTATTTGGAGTTGTAGATAAGATTTGTATGCAGGTTTTCTCCCTGAGATTGTCTATGATTGGTTTCTTTGGGCATACCACTTTTAGAGGAAATATATAGCTTATATCAAGATTTAACAGATTGAAATATATCTTAATGAACACCTTCATGTAACTTTGTTGAAATTTGATTGTGCTGTATAATGAGACTTGAGCTACATGTATGTCACACACTGGGCACCTGTCAGACACCATTTTGAAACATAAGCATAGCAGGGAATTATGGGTATGTAAAGCAGTGGATTGAGGGTCAAGTGCTTCTAAGCAACGAAATATGCTTTTGCACAGAGAGCCAGTGCTCACTTAAGTGCCCGATAATTAATTCTCAGGCACCAAGTGTGAACTGAGCCTTACTGAAGACCTTTTAATTTCACTTAATACAATGTCTAACTCTGGTGTTTAAAATCATACATTTTAAAGCAGTTGCATTCCGCTGCCATTAGTTTTATTTGAACTTCAGAGTTAGGGCCTGGTCGCACTACAGTCAAAAACAAAAATCCGCACGTGCAAAATGACATACAGTGTAAAAACAGAAACATTCCACAAAAAGCATGTCCCACCGGAGCAGTTTCTTTTGTTTTCCTCGATTTTTGCATAGGTGGATTTTTGTTTTTGACTGTAGTGCGACCAGGCCCTTATTAAACAAAAGGCAGTAAAGTTGTTCAATCCTTTTGTTTAACTGTAGCAACATTTTTCTTCCTACAGCTAGATTTTATTGAGTAATGTAGACATTTTGCAAGAATTTATATTTACAATAAAATTTTAGAAATTTACAGACATTATATGAACTTCTCTGAGACATTTGTGTGGTTTATTTGTGGACATTTAACTAACATTTTATGCAATGTTTCGTTTACTTTTTACAGATATTTTAGTGAGATTTTATGCTTTGCGTGTTTCACGCGTTCCTTTTATACATGCTGATTTTACAGAGAAAATGTGGACATTTTGAATAGATATAATGCAATAAAATACATACATTTTACGAGCATTGTATGTACTTTTCTGTGACATTTTGTGTAGTTTTTTTGTGTACATTTTACAAACGTTTCATTAAGTTTTTTTTACTCACTTTTTACAGAGATAATAAGGAGATTTTATATTTACTGGTTTACAGAGATTTTTTTCTCGTGCCATTTTACAGAGAAAGTAGAAAGATTTTACAGAGATTTGTTGTTTGTAACATAAAATCTCTGTAAATTTTACACATAATTTACAAGAAAAACATCAAGATTACATACACATTTTATGCGATCTTAGCGCAGAAAATGTGCTGTAATTTACAGACTTTTTACGAAGTTACAAAATCTCTGGGAATGTGCACGTTTACAGAGTTCGTAATTTACAAAGGAAATGTAGACATTTTACAGAGATTTAACTAACTTTAGTAAAGTCTGTAAGTGGTTCAAGTTTTCCAGTGACCTTGAATTAATTATGACGGCGTAGACGCGTAGACGCGTAGCCACTTTTCCACTGAACTTTCACAACTATGAATAAATAATGACAGCGTAGACGCTGGAAAAGAACTTTCACAACTATGAATAAATAATGACAGCGTAGACGCGTAGACGCGTAGTCTGCTGCACGGTGTAGCTAGAGATGCGGGGTATTCTGCAATTGGTTCTTTAGCTTGCAGATTATATTAACTTGTAAATGATACTTTAATGGACAAACTTCTATTAAAAGCAAACCTCGGCACGTGAACGGCAAGTTGGACAATCTATCTTGAACACTGCTCCAGCTTGAGTCAAAAGTCTTTGCAGACATCGTTTGCAGAAGGAGTGAAGACAGGGCAGAACTTTAGGTTCCTTGTACTGCTCAAGACACACGGCGCATTCTAAATGCTTCCCTAAACTGTCCGCCAAAGATGTCGCCTTCGCCATTGTTTCTTTTACCTTTAAAACGAATACAGAATGACTCAACAACTTTGTAAACGACTAAGTAAAACCAGTACCGTTCTGACTGTTTTCAGCCTTTCAAAGTCAGTGAGAAAAATTGACGACTTGTAGTTGAGATATAACAGATTCCGGTAGTTTGGGGAAATCAGGGCGGTTGCCAACGTCCTTCACGTATGAATGACAGCTTCGAGGCCGCTTCGAGGGGCAAGGGGTATGTTCGAATTTCGGTGGGGGAGGGGGCATGGAACCTTTTCCCGGCTTATGCTTCATTTACCGAATCGCCAATTCGTTAATTATTTCCTTTTACATTTACCGTATCACTAATTTAAACAGTGGTGTTAAAGGAGGAACAGTCGCACCGTGGTGTAAGTGACAGTAAGGTAGACACAGTTGAACAATGGTACAGTGGTGCTGTAACACTATGGTAATGTGGAAGATTGCAACAATGCTATTGAATAGGGACATAATGACTAGATTTCGGAATGACATGGCATCATGCAGTAAAAAGCAAATGAAGGAAAGAATATTGCAATATAAGCTTTTAGATAAATCGATATTTTAAGAAAGAGACTTGTCATTTGTGTTGTAGCGACTGATTACCGAAATAATGAGAATTTTACCAAACCAGTTTGAAGTTTCAAGCATGTGTTTTGAACCTAATTTGATGTAACATTTTTGATTATTGACTCAATCATGTTAACTGTCACACTTTTTGGCGGATGACAGCTGATGACAAGGCTTACAATTGATGGAGACATTTGAGTTGTGGAAATTATTAATTCAGATTTATAATGTCTGGTGTGAAGACAGTCACGAGAGTCGCAAAAAATCAGAGGTCTTTTCAATCTCTGAAGTGAACAGAAACAATTAATCATAATGAACATTTATCTGTATTTCAAGAATTTCTTAAAAATGCAAATCCGGCTGCCATTGGTTTGGATGTGCAAGAGTTGACTGAAAGCATTGAAAACATGACAGACGCATACAAAGTTTCCAATTTTCTAAATATTCTTATCCTATAACTCGGTTATTAAAGATCGCCAGGCTTCGCAATTTTGTCAAGTCGTTTAAGACATTCTTTGCAACATCTTATCCTGGGGTTGCTCTCAAACCCAGAACAACGAAGGTTTGGCGGGAAGAAAGATGAAGCTTAAAATCGAGGCGGGATGCGGTATGTCATGAATTTCAAAGGCGGCCTGCGGGAAAGAATAACATGGCAAGATTGACGGGAAGAGGTGTCTTTGTTCTCGGTATACGTGTGTGAGAGTATTGAAGTCTAAGTTGGAAATTGAACCGGATTTAAAAATAAAAAAGTAAATGACATGCACAACTGACCCCAGTAAATTCGCAACACATCAAAAATGGACTCAGAATGTCAAGAGTCTGGAAATGGGTTTTGAAGCCTACTATTTTACCTGATTTTAGAATACTTCTTTGTAGGTCCAACACACTTTCTGTGGAACCTAACCAAAGAAAAGCAACATAATGCCGGACTCAGACGTGTGATGAGGGCGACTGTACGTAAATTTAAAACATCAATTATTTTCAACTATAAAAGACAAAGCAGCCGCGCTCGTTATTTATAGCCTGAATTTATTTTGATTGTTTTTTGAAGCGTAACATCTCTAAATTTCCAATGATGTTCTCACTCTCCTTCAGTTTGGAGCAAGACTGTATTCAGCCATGCTACTATTGATTTCGGCTTTTTTATAAAGGAAATCTTAGCCGCCTGATGATGAATTGGTCTGAAAGTTTTACTGAACATTGCAAAAATATTTACTGATGTGCCCTCGAGGAATACTCAACTGTTGACGCCAAGCTGTCTAGATGCATAACCCGTTTACTCCTAGAGTCAGGTCTTTGTGCATATATTATAGTTGTTGGCGGTTAATTATTACAAGTGACTTTACAATAAATCTGGGCAGTACTTTATATACTTAACTGCGGTTTTTGTTCGTTTTTCAACATTTATCAAAATTCATTTTCAGACCTTTAACCAGGTATAATTATAACTTGTGATGGGTTTCTCATTCCTTTTCAGCAATCATACCATACACTTTATAATTTCATTTCACTTTATACGAGTTCTACACAGCTCAATCAATCAAAACAACTCAAAAAGCTGTATGCTTTACCGACAGAAAATCGGATTCTTGAGAAAAACTTTAACATGTGCGTGGTGCATACTGTCCGGTTCCGAATCAATTCGCCAATAAAGAACAATCTAAAATGCCTTATTCTTGTCTCGTTAGCTATCAATCAAGCCATGGAACTATTGCCAGAAACATTTCGCCGACGCTGAGCCGGAGTTAACAAATTTCAAATCGCTTTTAAATGGTGCACATGAACATTGGCTATAGAAGACCATGCTTTGGGGGTATTTATCAATTCAGATTGCAGTGTATTCAGCTTTGCATCCTAAAGAATATAAGTCCTTTCGGTCAATGCATAAAGCACACAATACATATTGGTGTATTGTTCTTATGTATGGTTTAGTAGGGGTATTTGGCAATGAGCAAAATTGTCTCAGTTATAAACTACGACATCACTGAAAGAGTAAAAGCAAAACGATTCCTTGCCAGCAAATTAATACAAAACAGTTCTAAAGAGAACATAACCACTTAGTCTACAAGAGTTAGTAAGATTCCTCTGAGTTAGTTGTTCCAGTTTATAGATTTTAGAGCCCTTAGTTGCAGCACAGTGACAGATCATTATGGGCCTTAGCCGAGTTAGAATAGCAATGATTTTTCATAATGCATTTCAGTCGGAAAAATAAGCTTTTATAGCAACTGCGCAAATCTGAGGTGATGTATGCATACAAATGTAATGCATACTGCAGTCAACGGGATTATCAACCACAAATCGCATCGGCGTCGCAAGGAAACCACATTGATAGTGCTTTGTACGAAAACAGTACCTAAAACAAGGAATGATTTGTGAAAGAATGTAAACGTACCTAACCAAGTCTGAGTTTATCGTTTTTTCCGGATCCTTAAAAAACCGAGAGGCCTCTAAACATACAGGAACTTACCTTCAGCTCAGTGAAACTTGCACGGCGCTTTGAGTACAGATACACTGCCGATACGCTTTAATGAGTTTTATTGGCATTTTTGCTTTTATTATCAGTCAATTCAACAGGGGGTCAAACCGGTAGTTAAACCACACCTTGCCGCAGATTACCGCCGGCAGCTATTTTGAACCCTGATGAACACATGATGTTGCAACATTTACTTGTTTTATTTGGTATCAACATCGCATGATGGTCATCAAACATTCAATTTAAAGTTCAACAGCCAGAAGAGGGTGAAGGGGGTGGGCTCCCATAAAAAGATAAAAGAGGGGATTATTAAAAAAACCTAGAAGGCACCAGAATCTCGTTTGATGGGCGTGACTCAAATTCATTTTCATCCCTAAGAGGTAACCAATTCTAAAACAACACATGTCATATTCTGCCACATTTTTCGGATCAATACCCTAAAATGTATGGCTCCTGTCTCGATGGTTCAAATGGTAGTCATTTTAGATTTTAGTACTCCTGAAGTGGTACCAAATCTACAAATTTTCCCCACTAAAAGGTATGACGATCACTTCCATAAATTCCATATTGGAGTCCCACCCCCCCCCCCCCCCCCCTCCCCTCCCCTCCCCCCTCCCTCCCGCAGCTGAAAGTGCATTGTTTGTTTTATTCTATGTTGAATGCAACCATACTTATAACCATGGCTTCAAGATTCAACCTTTTCAGCATTCAAATCATAATGAATTACCAATTGTAAAATATATGGCTGTAACTTGTTTCTGGTCGATAGCTCTGATCACAAGGTATGAATGTGCGATACCCACTTAGTTGATGTTTTTAGACCATGTGTTCATGTTAAAAAAAATAAACTCTAAAACCTTGGTTTTTATAAGTGATGCAAGCAAAATTTTGCAAGCATAATTAAAGGAAAACTCATGTTGGGTAATTATTCACCCTGAAAACAGGATCAGACCATAAAGCACTTAGCAATATGCAGATCAAACATTTTCTTTCTCTTTGTTCGTGCACTAATAAACTTTGTTTAACTCTGTGCTTTCATCACTTGTGAAAACCAGGCATAGGCGTACGGGCAATTTTTTGGCAGGGGGGGGGGGGGGGGGAATCATTTTCCCAAAAGATTCTTGCAAGTTGCCCAAATTTTTACGATACAGTCGAAAAGAAACGAGGGTCATACGATGCACTAAGATAGGCCTACATATGAAGTGAAAATATTCTTACATATGAATCTATCATATGAGCTCATAAAACACGTTAAAAGAAATAGCTGTCTCTGCCATTTCGACGGCCGAAGATATCAATGACGATGCGATCCATGTCATTGTTGACTACAATGCTAGTTCAATGCTAGTAAGTGCGATATCGATGTTACTGACACGTTGCCCCATGGTGCTGCGGAGGTAAGTTTTCAATCTGCGCAACGCACTGAATGATCGTTCTGCAGAACACGATGTAGCAGGTATATCACTGCAAGGATATGCACCACATTAGAAAACTCTGGAAACATATCAAATAGATCACTCTCGTGCATTGTCTCCAGCCGATTTCTGAAACAGTCATGCAGCCTAATCCGCGCACACGACGAAAACTCGCGTACATTTTCTTCTCGGCTTTCAGAATCTCGCCGTCGATTTTGTAAAATTTAGCAACGCGGGAGAAGCTTTCTTTATCAGGTGTTTCACTGTGACAGATATTTCTCAAAACACAGAGTATTTCCGGGTCATTTCCGCTACACCTGAGCTCAAGCTCGGACAGCACCTTGTCGATGGACGCATAGCAAGTGTTAATACGGTGGTGCGATTCCGGTGTCAGCTGCGTTTGTCTTTGCGCGTGTTCACCTACAAGTGCTTGAAGGCGGCGCGATGGCGTTTGTCTGGGTGCCCTGGCTTCTCGTAATTCAAACTGAGAATTGGTCAGCCACTTCATTTTCAGACCCATTGCTGATGCTATCTGCCATACGCTGGTGAAACTTTTTTCACTCCGCCACTGGCGTAGGGTCTGAATGGTCATCACGGTCGGCATTTCTACGAGCGGAGATGACGTCGACCGTGTTCCCCTGAAGATATCGCAGACTATTAGTGTTGCTCAGGACATAGTTAATCGATTAACTATGCTCAGGATAACTTTCAGCACAAACAGTCCGAAGGCTGTTAGGCTAACTTTTTCATCAGCAGTTTTGGTACACTAGGGTAGTGATTTATTACAAAACTGGACCATATTTTTCGGTTTCTCTTATACAAAAATATATATTTTTGGTTTTTGAATTGACACCAAATCCCAGTGACAGTGCCCCTTTAACAGACTACATGTTTTGTTTTTGTTTTTTTTTTTGTTGTTGTTGTTGTTATTTAGCAATTTTTTTTTTCATCGAGTTACATTCACAATTACAAACTAACCACGAACATACAAATGAGCGGAAAGACAATACAGTACACACACACGCGCGCGCGCGCGCGCGCTACAAGGCATGTACAGCAATAAATTGTCTTTAATTACATGTAATTTACCACTGATTAAGAGTAAGAAGGAAACTTAAGTTAACAGCTGAGTTAACTTTTCCCATTTTTTTAAAATGTTGGAGTAGTTTTCCTTTTTTCTCTGCAATGTAAAACTCAATATTATAAACACGCCTTGTCCTAGCAATAAAACCTCGCAATGAAGGCATACCATTCTGGTACTTTCTCTGAGAGTAAATATAACATTTACCTAACAATAATATATGGCTTATCAATATAAAATCTTCCCTAATGTCAAATTTTCGAAAGATCAAATCGGTTTCGTTCAAAGTTCCAATGTGGATTTCATTGTCTCGTAGCCAGGACAGGACGTGTTTCCAAAACTCAGAAGATTTATTGCAGGAAAAGAGTAGATGCTCAATGGATTCGACTTCTTCGTGACAGAAAGCACAGCTTGGTGAATCGACTATACCACGGCGAAAGTTTTTCATTTGTAAAGACAATGCAGTTTAAGACCTTATACGGTAGTAATAAATGCTAACGAATAGACTTTTTCCCAGTCTATTAATGTGTTTGGGTACTTGGACATTTATTTCTGTTTAGCAGTGGGCGGTATTTGGTTTTTTTCTCCAGGAACAACTTGTAGATTTGTTTTGAGGAAACATCGAGAATTGGAACCGAATTTTCCTTTATCATAATTGATGGAGAATTCGGGATTGGATCAATCGGCCTTATCACGGTTTTTCCAAAATTTTATATGGGCTTGATAGCAAAAATCCATCGACACTGCTGGGAAAAGCATCTCAAAATTAGTAAAATGGCCGAGTTTAAAAGCGATATCTTTTAAAATAATAGAGATATAGCTCCGCAAAGTCGTTTATATCGCGCGGCCAAATTTCTTGCCTACCGGTATCTCAACTTAAGCACCTTAATTATAACAGCTTTTTTTGCTGGTTCAAATGCAGTGAATACTCTGAATGAATGTTTATACAAAATCTTGAATTTTATTATTTTTTTCATTGTTTTTTGTTTGTTTGTTTGTTTTTAGGGGGAGGGGCAGGGAGTTCACAATCCAATAACTGTTTTCCTTTTTTACCCAAATGACAGTTTTCCTTAATCTTTTCTATTCTTCAACTCGTGGAATTCCTACCCTTTTATATACCTCCAGCCTCAAAAAGGTATACCTTTCAGGCGGAGCATCCCAATATAGCCCATCATAGGGAGTACCCCCTCATCCCCCCTCACCTCCCCCCCCCCCCCCCCCAGCTTGAAGCAGCATCTAATGTTCCAGTTAGTGGAAAACTGAACAACTAAGTATTCAACATTGAAGTGAAAATTATAAGCCACATTTGTGACGAAAGTACACACAGTGTTCAGTAGATAATGCTTTCCTATAACAAACTAGGCAATTACAGTTGTAACTCTGTTTTCTATGTGACCATAACCTGTGATGACAGGTCCAATTTCAATGCTGTAGACTCTACTCCAGTTGTCTCCAAAACAAAGACCTAAGACCTAAAACCCCAAAACGAAGACCCCCATTTTCTTCTGTTGTAAGGGGGAGGGGGTCTTCGTTTTATAGTTTGTTTGTTTTTTTCGGGGCGGGGGGGGGGGTAAACTACAAAACGAAGACCCTAATAAATAAGATTTGCACGTTTTTAGTGTGTTTGGTTGCCCTGGCTGTATTTTTCTAGTGTATCAAACGCTGTTTACGAATTTTCCAGCAGATTTGGAGGGGGTCTTCATTTTATAGATTTATTTTATTTATTTTTTAATTTTTTTTTTTTTTGGGGGGGGGGGATAAACCATAAAACAAAGACCTTGATTATTTCACCACTAAATGGTCCTCTTAGCATATGAGTTATGTTTTATGGCATTTTGTGACTTTTCGGGATGGCACAACAGAAAAAAATAAGTGTCTTCATTTTAGGGTCTTCAGTCTTAGGGAGTCGTTTTGGAGACACCCGAGAGAAAATACCATATTTACCCAAGAAAGTGTCATGGTGCTTATTATATCAAGCAGATACACTGTAGTTTACAAAATAAATAATAAAAAGAAATAAAGCCTTACCATTATTAGTGGGAATGCAACATAATTGTGCTTCGGGTGAAATTTAGTATCTTGTACAACTGTATATAAACCCAATTTCTCAACATGGATTTAAACACCCACATCTACCACATTACAGGTTTTTTTTTCTTCAGCTTCACAACCACATACTGCTGAATTCTTAAGAAAGCATGCTGATCTGATAAAAATATACAAATAAAGTGGTGGATCAAGATGCCATCGTACGCCATCGTAAGGGGGGTTGGAGCGAATGGGGAGAGTTATAACGTTACAGACTGAAACAAATTTTGACACTTATTATTTGACAAAATAACGGGGGGAGGGAGAACTAGGGACACCAGGCCCCTCCCCTGGATCTGGCACTGAAATAATAGCGATTGCAAAGGGTTTACCGTAATAATTTGTCTTGAGATCTTTTGTTAACCCATTTAAATTTTCTAAGCAAAAGCATAGTATACATATGCACGAACACACTCCCATAATCCATGATTACTACTAGTAGTAATAGTAATAGCCCATTTCCGAGTTGCTCTTAGCCTCCTTTTCAAACCGAGGCCAAGTGCAAAACCATTCATATGGATATAAGTTATCTGCATGTGAAAGAAAACTCATTTTCATATGAATGGTTTGCACTTGACATTGGTTTGAAAAGGAGGCTAAGAGCAACTCGGAAATGGGCTATTGGACTGAGCAATTGCAAACCAGCTGAGCGCATAGCACGAGGACAATTTGAAATTATGAGCACGATTTCCCCTGAATTGTTTCGATATTTTCTGTCAGTTTGAAACCCAGCACAGAACAGCAAAAAGTAACCCATTTAAGTCAGCTGATTAATGCACGCACAACTTAAGTGTCCAATTACTGCTAAAAAAGAAAGTTATAATTTGATAACTGTAATTGGACACCCATGACTGTGCGCCAATCACGAAAGAAACAGGCGTGCAGATGACCAATCACAATCAAGAATTTTGTTATTGATTAACAATTGAATTTTTTTAAAAAAAGATGACCTTTAGCAGAGAAACTGCAACAACCACAAGAATCCCTGAAACAGTGACACAAGGCATCTTGAAATAGAGACAAGCTGCACAGGACCCCGCCCTCCCTATGAGGACCTCTACAATGGATAGTTTGCCTGTTGATACCAGGGTTTGATAAGAGCGTTATGCCTTTTGTGGTATTATTAAAGAAACCTTATCTCCATGAGTGGCCATGTAAACCACTGGAGTCACTTCTCCCTTAACTCCCCCCCAGGTGTCTGATTGCTGGGTGCGTGGGTTGTACATCCTTAGCTTTCCATCCTCAAAGTCCAGGTACAGTTCAATAATGTCGCCACTTGCACAGTCGGTAATGTTGCTCGCTGTAACTCTTTGAGCACCTGACAGCAATGAATATTGCTTCTGTTTTGTACTCCATACACACTTATTTCCAAGTTTAACCAGTTTGCCATTCCTGTTCCTGTTAATGTTTGTGATACCAAAGCTAAACCCCTGCAAGAGTTTGCCATCAATCTGAATTTTCCACATATGTTTCCCATTATAAAAACCAACAGAACCCACAGCATACCTCCCATAAGGATTTTGATGAAAAAAATTGTCCACAGGTGAATTTTGCAGCCAATGCATTGACTGAGCAGATTCCAATCTAATGTACTGAGCTGTCAAATTTTCTTCAGATAAATTTAACTGACCATCCCCACAGCCAAAAGGCTGAAGATTCCACTCCTCAACACACCACTGAAAATGACTTCCCTGAACATGACAACCCTTCAGCTCCACAGACAACACATAATGACCTTCGTAAGCTGGAGTGTAGCAAAAACAGTATTTACCATTTCCATAGTCCCTTACATACAGCGGTTTGCCTATACGTTCATCCGGTATGTATGTGTCAGCTTCAGGGTCAAATACATAAGCTTTAAAATCATCACCCCCTTCATTTTGCTTTCTCCCATTCCAGTCCTTTGCAATAATTGTAAATTCAACTGGCTGCCCACACAGTGTATTGTACATCAGACCCTCTTGTCCATTCCCCATGGTTACTGTTGACATGGCAGCATGTGTCTCCATATCAGTAACAGAACCAAAGCTCGCAATTCCATGCTTTAGTTGGCCATCATTTTTGAAATTTAAAAAATCATTAACACATGGTTTCAGCTGCCATTTGGCTGAGTTTAAGTTTTGTAACCGACTTGTCATTTGTTTGCGCATGTTCAAAATCTCAACCTCACTGCCATTTTCAAAAGCCTTTTCAGTGAATTCCACACTGCTTCTCACACGTTCAAGAGCTGTTTCTAGCTCTTCTTGTTGAATTTCCAGAGACTGAAGTTTTGCTTTCTTGAATTCTGCTACTTCATCAATCAATTTTCCTCGACGAGCATCAAGACAAGCTATCAGTTCGTTGAAACAGTTTATGACTTCTTGCACAGTCTGTTCTGCACAAGACTGTACATTACTCTTCATGTTCAATACACCATCCACTGCCCCTTCGAGAACAGAAACTTTTGTTTTTGTCTGAGACAGAACTTTCAGCAAGCTTTCCTTGCTCTTTGAAAAAGCATCCTTGACAAAAGTGTACCTATGATCACGATGCTTCACAATGGTGCAGTCTCTACAAATAGCTTCTTCGCACGTCTCACAAAACAGTTTTATCACCTCTCCTTCGTGTTCTTTACATATTGCTGGCTTTGTTAAGGCTACAGATCCCATCTTTTTTGCTTCTTCAAGAGACAACACACTGTGTGAGCTGGAGTTACGTCCTCGTCGGTGAGCTTGTGTACAAAATTCACATAGAAAATGTGAGCAAGTTGTACATCGGTTGACAGGCGGATCTCCACTTTCACAGTTATCACACTCAAGATTATAACTTCCAGAGTCTTCATGAAGAGCGACAATAGTTAATAAGTTGTTGACAAAGAAATTGACTGGCAGCGAATCAATTTTCCCCCGAGGAATCTAGGTGGAAAACAAAAATAAGAGGCAAATTGTGATACCAAATAGTGTTGGCAGTATAAAAAGTTTGAGAGTGGATGTTATAAAGATTAAAGAAGGCTTTTCTAATAGTATGTTATACCATTGGTCTTAGCTCAATCTTTCTGAAGAGAAGCTGCCCAGAGTTAAAGATGCACTAATGAAATTAATTGTAATAGGTGCAGAACAGTTTAAGGGGGGTGAACCTTGACTACAGTTTTAGAGTCGTTGCTAGGGACATTATTTCATGGTTAGCATTTCTATGAAACTGAACACAAGTTATCACTACATCGACATTGTACATGCGCAACTATAGTGCCAGTCCCTAACCACGCATAAGAATAAAAATGCACAAAATTTCAAAGGAAAAGCGATAAAAATATGATTTTTTTGGCGAATCATAAGCAATTCAACTTGTTTTAAAATCTGTGGCATGGAATTACCGACAGGCGAAAAAACAGGAAAGCTATTAAAGGAAATGTATTAAAATACACCTTTATGACGTCATAGCTTTACAATAACATAAATTTTAACAAATCCATGCTACATATTTTTTATTAGGATGTTCTTAAGCCATTGACATTGGTTATATTGGAAAAAATATAAGATGTTTGAGTTTTAAGGGTTTTTATGTCCTGGTCACGTGATTTACCAGATATGGTTGTGACTCATAAAATTTGATGAAACCATTAACAGAATGAACGTGACCAAACATATAGCCGAGGAAGTAAAGAACCTCAATGACATTTGGAAGTCTTCCATAGCAACAACCTTGTAGTTAAGTTTCTCCCCCCTCAATAACAATAACAGGGAGTGACAACTCTTAGGAGGCCTTACTCAGTTTCAAGAGAAACAATACTCATGCGCATGCATAAGAAAGTTCTACAGTACATTTTAAACATGATAAGATGTCCGATATGGAGAAGAGTTACTCCTTTCATTCAGTCATTGTTCCTGCAGACCACGTTGTTTACTACTGAATGTTTTGTAAATGAAGACTGTACCACAATGAAGCCAGAGATTCGTCTAAGTGTTATATATACCTAACATGAACATTAGTAATGTACATGTAAGTAGGGTCGAAGAGACACTGTCGTGACACTTCAGTAACACTGTTTTACCGGAAGTGAGAGTAGCCATAAGTCACTAAAGAAGAAGTGTAAATGGCAAAGCTATGAACCGGAAGTGCAGAATTTAAAATATGCATGCATAAATTTGCATGCTAAATCGTGACATAAAATATAATAATAACAAGAGGCTCCATGCAGCCTATACTCATGCACATGCGTAAGAAAGTTTCATGATATATTTTAAACATGATAAGAAGATGTCCGACATGGAGAAGAGTTACTCCTTTCATTTAATGAAAAATAAATGAAGTAAATATAAATGTAAATGAAGGCTGTACCACAATGAAGCCAGTGATTATTCTAAGTGTTATATATACCTAACGTGAACATCAGTAAGGAGACGCTGTCGTGACACTTCAGTAACGCTGTTTTACTGGAAGTGGGAGTAGCCGGAAGTCACTAAACAGGAAGTGTAAATGATAAAGCTATGAACTGGAAGTGCACAATTTAAAATATGCGTGCATAACTTTGCATGCAAAATCGTGACACAAAAATAATAATAATAAAAAGAAAAAGAAAAGAAAAACGAAGGGCATTTTTTAACTCACTGCACTTTGCACATGAGTAATAATAATAATAAAAAGAAAAGAAAAACGGAGGCCATTTTATAACTCATGCCACTACGTGCATGAGTAATTGACACATAATTCTTCCAATGTGGTACAATAGATCGTTCACAGTATCTGCAGTTTAGTTGATTCCTGGAATCTGTAGATTTTGCCGGGAATTAGTAGATGATCTGGAAATTTCAGGGAAATATGAGAATGTAGTTAAAATTTTGGAAAGTTTGAAATTTTTGTGTGAATGACTCCGAAAAAATCGACAACTTTCATTTACACATAGTAATTAGCTCAAACAGCATATTTTAGAGTTGCCGCCCGCTTTCAACAATACAAAAGTGGCCACATCTGAAAAACAGTACGGGAAACACACCAATTAGAACCAAGGCTGTCCCAACAGTTCTTTTGCTTGTGTGGCCTCTGGTTCCTCTGAAGATAGGATTTTGAAGCGAATGACCTGGCTACTAAGCCTCCATTTATGTACAATGCATCAAAGGAAGAGAGAAGTTTCAATTTTCTGGTTACAATTCTCCTCTTTATGATGATTGCCTGTAGTTTTGGAGCTTATAATTCAGTGAAGGTGCATAGAAAAGAACATCATTCCTCTACAATCAAGCAAAGTTTTGGAGCGATTGGTAGTAATTTTTGGCCCTTTTTCGTTCTACTGTCTTCAAAATCTGAGCTGTTCTTTCTTTATTTCTTTTATATATAAAGTCAAACCAGAAAACCAAACTAACTAAAATGCTGTTCAGAGGCAATGAAAGAGTCCAGAAACAACAAATGATAAGCCATGATTACAGTGCGGCTACTGTTACTGGGTTCACCCAGACAAACTTAACCAAACACAAATCAGATTCAACGAGAACAATAGAATCCAACAGTTTTTACTTTAGCCAATGAAATGTGGAGTACAGAAAAATGAAATTTCAACTTGTTTGTTTACCAAGAAAACAGATCAATACAAATTTTGGCTGTACAGCATTGAATTTTCAATTAACTTCCATCCATCCCTTTTGAACTTGACTAGTTTTAACAGCACGATTAGGAAGGTAAATAATTAATATAGGCGATGTTAATGAAAGAGTGAAAATGTGTGAAAATAGGGAATGCGACGGCTGTACCATATGTCTACACAAATAAAAGTGCCAATAGCAGATTTCAAATAATTTGTTTGCTTGTAACAGATTCAAGTTTTCTCTACAGCATCAACCAGGGTTTTATTAGTACCATTTGGAAAATAAATACACGTATCGCCAGCCAAGGAAGACATTCTTAACTGCATAAGTACCAGTGAAAGCGACAGTCATAGTTTAGGCAAATTAAAAAGTGCGTGACGGATTTGAAAACAACGAAAACACGGCTTCTTCACCGCCATGATTAATTAAGTTTAATGCGCTGTCAGATCCAGATACCACGCAGCTCTCGACAACCTCTAATTTCATAATTTCAACTCAACTGCCGGACTACAATTTTTTTTTCACAGACACAATACAATAAGCTTACAATACAATGTTATTTTACTCATAACAATATAGATATATAACATTTTACAAGAACACGCTAAACAAGAAAAACTACAGATAATATAATACTTATAAAATATTGATTAACTTTAGAGCCTGGAGGCTAAATTAACCAAGAAGTTTTCAGGTTAGCCTCCAGCCATTTTATTTTAATACAGGAATAAAGGCCACAGGAAATCAAAGAAAGAGTATTGAAGGGGAGGGGGGAGGGGGAGGAGGCGGGGAGTGAAAATGTTTCAGACTGAACAAACTTCCCTTCGAAAGCCTTTAATACTTCACACCTGTCATATTCATGTTTTCGTATGCCTCGTTCTATAAATCGTTCAGGATGAAAATAAGTGGCCGGGTATTCTAAAATCTCTCGCCGCTCTGCAGATTGCAAGTTTTTTCCATAGCAATTTGTTGTATTCTTTCGCAGCAATTCTATATCACGTCTGTGAAACGAAATGCATTGTCAACACAGTGTCAACACAAACCTCGGCTCTTGAACGGCAAGTTGGACAATCTATCATGAACACTTCTCCAGCTCGAGTCAACAGTCCTTGCAGACATCGTTTGCAGAAGGAGTGAAGACAGGGCAGAACTTTAGGTTCCGAGTACTGCTCAAGACACACGGCACATTCCAATTGCTTCCCTAAACTATCCGCCAAAGATGTCGCCTTCGCCATCGTTTTAACCTGCGAATCTTTAGGCGCTGGGCATGACCTCAGGGTACCATCGTTTCTTTTACCTTGTTTTTTTTCCTTATTATCTTGAAAATGAATAAAAATTAGATTTAGCAAAATCGAAGCAACAGGCTTCTCGTATTTAAAACGTAAAACTTGTAAGCTAAAGCTTACCTTTTTGACAGTAAAATGGTGGTTTCTCCTAACTGTGTATAATGGTCATGTGACAAGCTATGAATCACAGGAAGCCCAATATTGTATAAGGGAATCGGATTAGTAATAGTAATTGGACTGAGTGGAGTACAATTCAGGGAGTAATCGGGCGAGTAATTAAAATTTTACATTGTGTGTAAGAGGTTTAAAGAAGGAATAGAAGAAAGAAAATTAATTTTGGAACACCAACAGACAGTTAAAACCCACGCAAGAGCACCCCAGGTTGCTAATGGACTAACTTGGTGTCCGTCTATTAATTATTAACTACAAATATTCTAATTTTAAAACTTCACTAAATCTTCAATATTTCTTTGGTTGTTTACCATTACTCAAAAATTCCGGAAATTTCGGTCAGAATGTAAATGGTAAGACAATTTTGGATCGACCGACCGGAAAAATTCCGAAATGAACGGAACGTCTTGAAAGGTAGTCCAAAATTTCCAACCGAAATTTCCGAACGGAAATGTGTGTACCATTTGCTTTTATCTACCAGTTCCAGACCCTGCGGACCCTGCGCCAGTTTCGATGCGTAAGCGTGGTTACTCAGCTTGTTTATGGTGTCAAATGGTAAATGGTACACGTCTTTCCCTTTCTGTCCTTTCAGTGGAGTTCTTCTTACCATTTACACAAACCGTGAACCAACCGGTTTTCCCTTGTAAATGGTAAACAACCTTTATTTCTCTAAATTTTACAAATCCTTTGAGAAAAACTATTTCCTCCCAAAAATACCCCAAAATTTACAAAACATCCCACAACATAGATTCATGAGATGGATGAAGGGGTTTTGGATTGCTTGAAACGTGAACGAGATATTTCCATTAAAGTCATGTTAAGTGGCGGAAAATTGCGTTCAGGTTAAATCCCGCATTAAATACTGAAAGAGGATATGGGCCGTAGACCATACTCCGCGTTCTATTTGACATCCCCCCGTTTGAGGGGGAGGGGGCAAATACACAACAAAATTCACGGACAGCAAAGGTAGTGAAAAAATCATGCACAACGAGCCAAAGAAAAAAAAAGTATGGAACAATCCCGGAAAAATATTCTTGCTTAGAAAAATTGCCCATCCCCCTTCTCGAATGCTGTTCTCTTATTGGCTACGCTACTCACTATCTATTGTGTTGCAGAAAGTGAGTAGAGTGAGTAGCCTGATCGCTTCTTCGCGTTTCCGAAGTGTCTGTGAAGAGTATTTGTTGTTAAAGTTTTGAACGTCTAGTAGATTTATACTAAAACAGTTATATTATTCGTTCTTCATTTCTATCGCGTGATTGTTGATTCGGGCTTCGCCCTCATCAACTAACTATCACGCGAGAGAAATCTCGAGTTCATAATCTAATTGTTAAACATTATGCATGCGGGCTTCCTGTGTATGAAAGGCGGTTCAGAGAAGACACGATTGAGAAGTGAAAATGTTCGTCACATCATCATAGTCTTAGAGAAGTGTGTACGATAAAGGGGGGGGGGGGGGGGGCTCCCCTAGATCCACAACTGTTTTCTCTGGAGCATTCTTGCCGGACCTTCTTGGTGGTTCACCTCAATAGTGTTCTCAAAGTGTTTGTTACGTGGCGCAAAAGAGCCTCCACTCCCGGGAAGCTAATTCTATCCTTTATGGGGCAATTTCGGACAGTTTTATTGTCTAATTCAGCCAATTGAGCCCTTAAGTGCATTTAAGCTCCTGTTTTTAGAATTGTTTTGGCTCTCGGGGCTTTTTGTATCACTCACTGCTGTACAGTGTGAAAGATAGTACCATGACTATGAAATTCTTAGCTTAGTTTGCAGGTCAGTGCTCGTGGACTGAATAGAACTAGAATACCGAATAGGGAATATCTATCAGGACCATTGAAATCATCACTACCAAGAGCAAGTCTATCTTGCTATAGTTAGACCACAGCTTGAAAAGGAATATGAATATGGATGTTGCGCATGTGACCCGCACATTCAAAAACAGATAAAAGGCATTGAGAGTGTGCAGAGACGAGCGGCACGTTTTGTTGAAAATGAATATTGCACCACTCCTGGAACTGTCACGAAAATTCTGAATGATTTGAAATGGCCAACACTCGAGAAAAGAAGGAAAGTGGCACGACTTTCAATGATGTTTAAAGTGGTTTCTGGCCTGTCAGCCATACAATTTCCACCCTATATATTATATAAAAGGCGACAGGGCACTAGGCAATTCCATCCTAAGAAACTAGTTCAAGTTAGTGCCAAAACAAACAAATACCCGCACAGTTTTATTGCACGTACAATGTTAATCAAATATGGAATGCTTTACCAAATAGAGTCATTGAAGAGCAGTCAGTGGAAGCTTTCAAAATGGCTGTCATGTGCCATGTTTAAAAACGCTGACACCGGAACTTTTTTCATTATTATTTGTTTAGCACTCGCACCTTGTCTCACATTTTAACGCTGTTACACACATGCACATTTACACATCTGCTGTGATCGGTTATGCCTTTTGCAGATCACACAATCAGAATAAGACTTATTAGAATTAGAATTACCATTATTGTAAGTCGTCACCATCATCATCATCATGACCATCAGTCATGACCATTATTATGTTATTTAGCTTATTTTGTATTGTCCCCACGTTTTTAACCCGCGAATACGCGCATGCGTAGTGAACGGATTATCGGTAATGGAGACAGATATGCAAATGAGCACTCACTCGCTCCTTCCATCAGCTGTAAACTTAGTGACGTAATGCTTTGTTTCGAATGTGTTTATCAAGAACAGCGTGGATCCAGCGATAACAATAACTAATTTGTTGTAAACGAATATAAGCAACAATAAGCTTAAAGATGTTTCGCATTTGCAGTCTTTAATGCAACATTAAAATCGATCGAAAAGGATTGTTCAACCGAGACACGCGTTTGCGTATCTACCTTGAAGTAATTAAATTTATCCTGTTCTAACTTCTGAGTCGGTGATCACGATGTGAGGGAGTTGGGCCACAATTTTGGGAAGGGCCAATTATTTTTTAAATAGAAACGAAAAGAGGCCCACGATGTTTGGGTCCAACCTTTTAGGAAACCTAGTGGCCCTCGGTTCCTCTCAGACAGTAGCTAATTCTACTAAAATCGCACCAAACATATTATGTGCATTTTGTATGAACGTATCCTGCAACCATTAACAAGTTCAGCATTTTTTTTATTTCTACGAAAGTCAAATGTGTTGTTCCCCTGCCCCACGAAGGTAAGGTGTTTTCTTTCAACACTCCCCCCCCCCCCCCCCTCAAACCAAACCCCCCACCATTTTTCCCTCTCCATTTGGAAATTCCACTTTAGCTAATTCACACTTTACAGTAGAAACTTTAGCCTTTCAGACATCGTTTACACTTGGAATTTCCAATGATCTTCCATGGGGAGCACGGATACTAATTTTGCTAGAAACGCACATTATTTCCCCCGGCGGGGGGGACTCCCATATAAAAATGACGGGGGTGCTCGTCGTACCTTTTAGGGGTCAAAATTTGGAGATTGGTACCGCTTAGGGTACTAAAATCTAAAATGACCACCATTAGAATTATCGCGGTTCCTTTTAGGGTATGAGCCGAAAAAATATGATAGAATATGACATGTTTTGTTTTAGAATTGGTACCTCTTAGGGGTAAAAATTATTTTGAGCCACGCCCATCAAAAGAGATTATGGTACCTTTTAGGGTGTTTTTCGAAAATTTTCGACGAGCACCCCCGTCATTTTTTATGGGAGTCCCCCACCCCCGGGATTATTTTATCTTATAATAGGGAATAGTGTAGAAAGCAAACTGAAAATGGAGCTTGTGAATTGTTGGCAGAGTATAAGCCCACCTGTATTTAATAATTCAAGATTTAAAATCTCAGACAGATCAATAAACTTAAACTGATTTTCAATTGAGTGTCAACCAAAACTAAAGGAATTACTATGACCAGTCACAACAGTCATAAACAATCCAATAAACCAATTTCAGAGCTCGAAGCAAATGCATGTAGCCGGCGCCAAGCGCGGGAAAATGCGTGTAGGCAAGTCATGATTGGTTTTGGTTTTACTTCTGATTGGTTGAGACTCCAGAAAGTGGCACGAGATTTTTAGCCAATCACAAAGCATAGCTATGCAAGACCAAAGCAATTGCTAAATTACTTTCGACAAAACAGCCCTATAAGCCATTTATTTAATAAGTCCTTGGATTTTATTACCCTTCCAGCCACGATAATTTTACAGTGCAACGCACCTTACCATGAGCACCCAATAAACTCTTTTAGAAGTTTGCACGATATCACAAGCCAATTTTTATCATCAGTTTATTATAATTATTATGTAACTGCAGATACGTGTGAAGCAATAAAATGAATAAAATTTTTGTATTTTGTAACTATAAACTTCGCACTCCCTGTGATAAACATAAAGCTACAAGATTACATTCCATCGTGCTCAACTTTGCGGAGGCATGTTTGTCTATTGAATTTGCATTCTGTGATTGGCTAACTTATAAAGAAGTTTGTTTGGTGCTCACAGTAAGGTGCATCGCAATGTAACCTGGCTGGCTACAAGCAAAATTTAACAGTCACGGTTACCCTGACTACTGAAGTGTCACACCTCCTCAGTTAACACTCAAAGTAAAATTGACAACAGAAAATTATTATTGAAGTACCATTTAATATAACAGAAGTTGCTAAGTGATATTTTAAGTTCAAAGGTGCTATTATCTTTTACAGGTTTAACTTGTAATTATTTAACGATTACTCTATTCTTGGTACTAAAGATAAGGTAAAGCCACTTACATGCCATAGGCAGCCAAATTGGCCAGAACTTGACCCAAACTCCCAAGAGTGCCAAAAACCAAAATTCAAGAAAAATCCCAATATTTATTTTGTAAAATATTGAAAAACAAATGGTAACATGCAAAAGTACTGCTGAAGAGGTTTCATTTGAATGGTCACACCATAGGATTTTGTCCACAGACTTGAAAGTTAGAGCAACAACTTCATGTCTCCATAATGGACTCTGGGAGTGAAAGGGGTAACCCTGTTTCCATAGCATGTCGCCAGTTCCCATTTATACACCAAGGTGGAGAGAGACAATGTGGAGTAAAGTTTTCACATGACGGCAAAGATCAGGCATGGAGCCATCGACCTTCAAATCTGGAGTCCACCGCGCATCCATATTCTTGCTAATATACAAGTCTAGATTTTTACCTTTGTTAACTTCAAATACCTACTTTTTCATTTCTGTTCAACAGTTTTTTTTCTACTAAAGGGACTACCTTGATTAAATTAAGGTAATATGTTATTTCTGTTTAGAAAAAAAAATTAATGTAATGTTTGGTTGAAATGTATCCACGTTTCTTGCTATCTATTTCACATTTTAAGTTTAAGAATCAACAGAAAGTTAAACCATTATATCTGAAGCGTTTCAGCCTCATCCCGAGAGAGCATATGCACAAAAAAATAATAAAAACATGCTGCTTTCTCATCCAAAGTTTTAGTCTTAAAACATTTAGACTTAAGCCATTCTTCAAAGATTACTTTAACAGCAGCAGTTGTCAGATTTTAGAGACCATGAGCCTTTTACATGTGGTTATATCATGTAATTTAGACAAAGTTAAACATGAGTCAATGTAGTCAGCAATCTGCATCCTGATAGTATGTGACCTGCGAGGAGGCCTGTGGGTTTGGTATGTCTTATTTGTGCCTGTGTTGGGTTTCGCATTTAAGACAAAATGAGAAGGGTTCCCCAACTTGCAAGGTTACCATAGTTACCTCCCTTGAATGGCATATTGGGTCCTCCACCCATGGCTAAAAATTGGCCGTTGCCTGACCACCAAAAGTTGAGGTTTGATCGCCTGACGTGCGACTGTGTTACAGAATTTAAAAAAAGTTGCAATGTAAATTACGCAAAGTACAAAGTTAAAAAATAAAACTAAATTATTTTGTAGTTTTAATTGGACTACCTTTCCCTTTTTTTTCTTAACTCTTAAGTTCATTCATTTAAGTGAACGTTAGTTCTTAAGTGGAGAAATCGCCGTTTTTTGTGGTTTCACGAGCGATCCACATCCACAACACCTGACTCTAGACTTACCCAGAGTTCTGCGCGGGACGGTTTTCGAAGTCGCAAATGTTTTTGCTTTGAGATCAGACTTTCAGTTTTTTGTTTTAAACTAGAGGAAATTGAGGGCTACTTTATTTTTGGATGGGCCACTAAGAATTCAAGCAAACTGGCCCGACTGGCTACCAAACACTGGAGTTAACTTTTAGCCCTGTCCACCAACTCTCTAGGCACCAGTTCCCAAGCTCATGTATTGGTGACGAGTTTAACTGTTTCTTTTTCCTTTAGTTATTGTGGGCCCGGGGGGGGGGGGGGGGCACTCTGCAAATTTTTGGGTGGGGGCATGCCGCTGGGACTCTGAGACCCTTAACCTATACTAGACAAAATTTTAGCTTCATTTTGCAACCCTGTTCTAGACTAAACACCGAAAAACCCTACCCTATCCTAGACCTATTCCAGACTCGCTATTTTCCAGAAACTCGTTCACTATCACAGTTATTAGTTAACAGGAGTCAGTAAAAATGCCGTACTGCCCGCCGTACAGATTTTTAAATGCCTGATTTGCCAGTAAACCTTGTCTAGAATAAAATCTTCACGCAACTGATCAGTTTTGCGGAAAATGATACCCTATTCTCGACCAAAAATCTCTGATTACTATACCCTGTCCCAGACTAAACCGTCTGAAAACCATACCCTTCACAGCGGCACAAACCTATATAGCTCATATATGGGAGTACCCCCCCCCCCCCCCCCGAGGGGTTTGTGCTGACTTTCAGCTTCTTGTTCATTAACTTAAGGTTAACACTAACACTAACGGTCACTTTTGAAAATGTATGTAGTAGCATACGAAACGTCAAGTTTTTATCAAAAATGAATAAGTTCAATATGTTTATCACCGCGGTTTGTGTTCTATTTCTCATCAAACTTCGATGGCCCAAGAATAAAAATCTTTACGATACAACTTAAGGTTACGTCACAGGTTATGAATGGGATGACATGACACATGTACACGTGTGTCAGGGCGGGAGTCGGGAGACAAAGGGACACAAAGGTACGGGAGGCGGGAGAACAGGGTACGGGAAACAGGAGGTTTTGGCCCCCCTGCCCCCTCCCCCCCCCACCTCTTATATTGGCGGATGAAACAAATCGCAAACACTCAGGGAAATCGTTTTTCAAGGTCATACGAAAATCACTCTAATGATACAACAGCAACGACAACAACATATCATGTATTTTCCGCTGGTATTCCAAGTAATTTATGCTACTTGTTTAGCTTTATCACCTGCCGCACCCTCTATTGTGTATTACACACGTCCTATTGGTCAGCTTTCCAGTACTTATAGACCTTGGCCTATTCATGAATTTCATTCACGCTTGCGGTTCCACACAGTTTACACATCCCTTTACCCCATCTTCGGACTAATGCCTAGCGATCAGAGGCAATCTGAAGGATCTTCCGTTCCGGCAGAAACAGGCCAAACGAGCGACGAACGCGGAGGCAACTCGCGAAATGTTGATCAAGTATTTTCCACGTTCAAGGGCTATCTCGAGCAGAAATTGGAAGATAAAGAGAAGCAGGTCGTTCAAAAGAGTAGGATGGATAAAGAAATAGTGCAGTTGAAGTACAAGGGCGTTCGAGCTGAACACTGAATTAGACTCCATCCTTGAAAGTATTCAAATCGAGAGCGAACGCGGGGAGCCTAATTTGGCTTGTATAAAGACTCTTTCCCAAGAAGCCAGGCAGCGTATCTACAAACGGCAGAAGCTGATAAAGGTCGCAGTTAAAAGTAAGGACGGTTGGCAAGTGGTAGCGGAATACGAGTCAAACGAACTGGCATCCGGCTCAGAAGATGAATAGCGGCTTAAGAAGGCCAGAGAAGCGGCGAGTCGTAAAAGGCGACAGAGAGATCAACGTGCGAGCGACCGCGGAAAGAAAGCAAGTTTTTCTACGCGCGCTGACAATCAGCTTTCTCGTGGTAAGAAAAAGCGCCTTTCATTTTACTTTGTGAATTCATATGTGCTGGATTCGCTTGCGTATCCTACCATACTTTGTGTCTGGTGATTGATATTACGGGAATTGAAGGGTAAAATGATTTACGTTCGTTTGAGCGCAGCGAATTAGAACGTAAATGTATTTTCCGCTGGTATTCCAAGTAATTTATGCTACTTGTTAAGCTTTATCACCTGCCGCACCCTCTATTGTGTATTACACACGTCCTATTGGTCAGCTTTCCAGTACTTATAGACCTTGGCCTATTCATGAATTTCATTCACGCTTGCGGTTCCACACAGTTTACACTCCTTTACCCCACCCCCCCCCCCCCCCCCGGGTTTATGTTTCGCTTTTTTTTGTAGGCCGTAGAGACGCTACTGGCGGCAACTTCCGTTGCTACAAATGCGGAAGACTTGGGCTTTGGGCTAAGGACTGCAAACTCGTGTCTTGGCAAGGAGGTTACCGGTCCCTTAGCTGCAATATATACCCTGGACGCTAATATAACAAGCCGGTTGAAAGCGAATCACTTTCGTTTCAATCAAAGCGGCGAAGAGGACTTGGCACAGGTAGAGGATGTGATGAAGAAATATGAATTCGGAAGCGGACAGGTTTGAGGTGTTAAGGGTAGTCTAAAGAAAAATCTAGGGTTTTGGAGATCTATTGGTGCTCCGATTTTATTTTGACAGCCATTGGCAAAGGCTATAAATTACCGTTTACTAGATTCCCATTGTCTGAAAAACTAAAAAACATAGTTCCGCGCTACTGCATGCTGAATTTGTGAATCAAGCCGTCATGATCATTGAGCTAGCTAATTCTGGTCAAATTCGCAGGTTGATCAGCAACCTTTAGTTGTTTATCCCTTGTCAGTATCTATATAGCCATGGGGCGAAAGAGGCTAATTCTGAATTTATGCCACGTTAATAGGACGCTAAGTAAACACAGGGTCAAATATGAAGATTGGGAAGTCGCTATCGCTTATTTTACCAAGGTTCGTGCATGTTCTCTTTCGATTTAAAAAATGGCTATCGCCATATCGATATCTCACAAGAACACCAACCCTATCTGGGATTTTCCTGGCGAGATCCTGAGTCCTATAATGATATATATATATTTTACTGTTCTTCCGTTTGGGCGTTCAACAGCTCCTCGTATATTTACAAAGGTTTTAAACCTTTAGAGAAACACTGGAGTATACAGGGGATCTACATAGCCATTTTCTTGGACAACGGTCGGCGACAGTCCAGTATACTGAAGGTTGCCGCGTTAAGGCCCTGACTGTAAAGCAGGATTTATGTAATGCGGGTTTTGTAATTTATGACGAGAAACCGGTATGGGACCCCATTCAAATATTGGACTGGTTAGGCATAACCTTAAATTCCGTATTGGGTACTTTAAAATTGTAGGTTGAAGAATTACAAAGATTATTGATACCATAGTCAATAACGACCGTGTAATTCTCACTGATTAATTAATAACTAGCGGTTCCATATTGGAAGTGAAGTGCTGCCACATTTGGAAGTTTAGCCTTCCCCTTGAAACGTCACTAAAACTTTCATGACCTTGATGAATACTTCCAGCAACAAATAAACTGAGATTTGACATAATTTTGAGGAGAAATACTCATGTAAACTTTCCAATTATCAGTTCAAGACACGAGCGCAGTTTGGTGACAACAAAGTTTTGCCGTTAAAACTTGGTTGTTGTAGAATTAGTGATGTAAGGGCTACGTCACGAATGTCAATTATCAATCAAGTAACTTGGAATACGTCTTCGTCAGGAAGAATTACTTAGTGATGTATGTTTGACATCATGAATGAATATTACAAGTTATGAAAGAACGAAACGTCACTCAAACAAGTCTCAAACACTTCTTGGAATCGAGCGTGATACATGAATCAGTTCGTCTAAATGAAGCAGACTGAGACTGAGACTGAAGTAGACTGGAGGATAGACTTAATTTTCAAATTCCAAACTCTTCAACCACGCGGCATAAACATTGAATTCAGTTTTATTTAGACTTTTTCCGCGCGCGCGGCAATGTTGCGACAGAGCGACATTTGGAACTATTTAATTAACTGACACACGTTTTCAGTTAACGGCTATTCACTAATAAAAACGTCTGAATTTTCAGTTTTAAAAGTGCCTAAATAACATTTTTAATTAAACACATTCATTCTTTAACAATCGAAGTAACGTGCTTTCCCGTAACCATGTGATATTTCAACGTGATGCCAGGCTCCGTGAATTAAAAGCACCGCTGGCCATAACTATCCGGGTCTCCGAAAATCATCCTCACAAATTTACAAACTCGAGTTCACTGGCATATAATTTCGCACAGGACACCCAACACGCGAGAATAGGATGGCTGCCCTGTGCGGGCAGCAATTAGTAATTCTCAATAATAGAACGTGTAATTCTCACTGATTTAAAGTTTTCCGCTAGAGATTAAGCTTCCTTCATCGATCAAATTATTTCTCCGGCATCAGCAGTGGGCAACTTTGGTAGGATAATGACCAGTCATTGCATCATGTCTATTTTGTGTCGAGATAAGTGGCATTCCAAATTTCTGCCTTGATGCTTACTGCAAAGAGGAATTATACTTTTGAAGGAGAAGCTGGTTAATATCAATAGCAGATATTGCTTTGTAAGTAAAGATAATATTTATTTTGTATATTCAGATGCCAGTGCTACTGAGGGTGGTGCATTTGTTGACCCAAACAATGAATTTGTGTGTCACAAAACGTGGACGCAGGACGAGCGTTTTCAAGTGCCACGTGGAGGGAGTTGTCCGTTAATTGAATTTTCATTGCAATCTTTTGCCTTGAGTGATCCAAGGATCGCATGTTAGTGGTTTACTGATAGCCAAGCGGCTGCTAAAATCGTTGAAGGGGGTAGCACGAAATTGGAGTTTCGCAAGATGGCCCGGAGTATTTTTAACATTTGCATTCGATTGTATATCTATTTGGAGGTCCTATGGTTCCCTCCTACTGTTAATCAGCAAGTTGGGTTATATTAGTCGGCTAATTGATATAGATGATTGGCAAATTACATGCGTTTTTTCTACCTCTTGAGCATCGGTGGGGGCCCTATAGTGTCAATTGTCTTACCAACTATTACAATCACAAACTCCCTAAGTTCTATTCACGGTGGTGAAGCCCATACGCTGCGGGTGTCGGTCTTTTCGTTTAGCATCTCCGCGGTGAGAATTGTCGGGTGTTTCCCCCTGTTGGTATTATTCCGCGGGTATTACATTATATGGAATGTCAGTATGCTGTTGGCACGCTTGTTGTACTCGTTGGTCTTCGGCTCATTACTGCTCATTAATTATGCATATAAATATAATAGTTATCTCGTGGCCCACGGTATTCATATCGGGAAGGAGGTTTTAACGCGCGGGGGAAACTCTCATTCGCTTTTAGGGTTAGATCAATTCACAGGAGATATTGTCGCCCTAAGAATGGAATTTACTGCGTAATTTATTAGTAGAATTTATATGTTGTACGGGCACGGGCCTAGATAATGATTTCTCAATACATGCGGCACGGGGCCCAGACTACGATCTATTGATTTGTGCGGCACTGGCCGAATATGGATTGGAGTTTACCGCGTAATTTATTATGAGCGAAATTTATATATGGCACGGGGCACGGGCCTAGATAATGATTTCTCAATATATGCGGCACGGGCCCAGACTACGATCTATTAATTTGTGTGACACTGGCCGAATATGGATTGGAGTTTACTGCGTAATTTATAGTGAAATTTATATATTGCACGGGCACGGGCCTAGATAATGATTTCTCAATATATGCGGCAGGGACCTAGACTATGATCCATTGATTTGTGTGGCACTGGCCGAATGGGGATCCATTGATTTGTGTGGCACTGGCCGAATAGGGATCCAATGATTTGTGTGGCACTGGCCGAATAGGGATTCATTGCTTTATGTGGCACTGGCTTGAAACAATGCCTTATCGATTTATGTAGCAGTGACTTGTTCGGAGGAGGCGGCACTTAACTTGTTGGCAGTTTTGTGCGCTCATGATTACGGGTCGGGGTGTTCGGGTGTTGTTTCTAGTTCGTTTGTTCGTTTTCGTTCGTATGTTATGCTCTTGCTTTTTCAGACGTTTTCTTCAAGCAAAGGATGGAAGTGTTTTCGCAATTTTGCTTCAGTGAGTGTTAATCAGATGTTGGAGGCGATGTTGAAGTCCAGAGCAGATAGTACAGCCACATCTTATGCGCGTGTTATTAAAACATTTATGAGCTGGTGTAAAATAAGACGGATATATATAGGGGAAGGAAACTACGTCTTTGTTAGTGCATCTGGTTCTAAATGCTGCTCTGTGAGTGTTTAAGAAGGTATTTGAATGTAGCCGGTATTGGCGATAGTAATACTCTCCCGTTATTTAGACCTCTCGTGTTTCACCGTAGTAACTCTCGTTATACCCTAGAAGTGGTAAGTTTAGTTACACTAGATGTAGGGAAGTTCTCAGAGATGCCTTAGGTCACCTAGGTTATAACCCGCAACGATTATGGCCTTCATAGCCAAGGATCTGGTGGTGTTACATCCGCGGTGTGTATTATGTAATTTCTGGCGTTTGAGCAACGTAGTCAACGAGTTAGACAGAATTTGATATTTCTACGGCACGGGAACAGCAGGGGCCGGGCATTATTGTTGTAGTGCATTGTGAGTAGCATAACTTCGTTATAAGCGAAGTATCGTACGTGGTTAGTCATTCTAGGCCTGCAACATTCAGCTTCAGTATTTATTTATTTATTTTTCTTACTGTGTAAGAACTTAGGCGCATTTTGTACTTATTGTGTAATACTTATATAGGGCCTCGTAGGATGGGCTACAGAGTTTGAGCCATGGATCCTACCCAGATTTCCTGCCGCATAATTTTCCCCAAAAAGGGGTTTTTTGGGTGACAGGTTTTTTCTGGCCTCCGTTTAACCGCAGTTTCTTTGTATGTGAGTGGTTGCTCAGCTCTGGTTCGCCATTAGCATTGTATTATATTCATTTTATGGATTTTGACTACACGTACCGTTAAATTGTATTGTTGTTCTCATATTATTGTAAATATGTTCGTAAATGCCGTTGGCGTCCGGCAGAAATGCAGCAAAATCGATCTATTGGAGCGTATGATGTGTGGAGTTGAGATGTAGCAATTCGATCCCAGAAAGGCTACTCATAATACATGGCCGAGATGGAAGTACGATTCCGCTGGGGACATGGATGTCGAAGGAAGCCTTAAGAGTAGGTTACAAGTAACTAAGTATTCGGCATTGTAATATTGCGGGACACATATATTTACTTTTTCCGTTAGATTAGTTAAGGTATACAAAGAATTGTAAGATATAGTAATTAGCCTATTTAGATGCATTCCCTTCTGTAACTTCATGTATATGATGTAATAAAACTGTGCTGGATTCGCTTGCGTATCCTACCATACTTTGTGTCTGGTGATTGATATTACGGGAATTGAAGGGTAAAATGATTTACGTTCGTTTGAGCGCAGCGAATTAGAACGTAACTTTATTTATGTACGATATAAGTTAAAGCAAAAATCTTGTTTGTGGGGTCGTGTGTCTAGCTACAAATTAAAAACATTTCTATATACATTAAAATTAATGTGGCATTTCTGTATTCTATACAGCTAAAAACTATAAAATATTCTAAGGTGCTTACTTAAACAGTTAGGGCCGGTTATTTAAACGAAGTCTATCTTAGACCGCGGTTTAAGAAAATGAATGGACCTCCATATCTGTTTATAAGTTGGTTATTTTAAGGAGATTAATGTTTTTTATGTGCTATATGTCTGCTTGACATTGTTTACATTAAATAGCGTTTAAATATTAGGGTTGGCCAGATTGAAATTGAGTTAGACCGCGATTTTGTTAACACCGTCTAAGCTTCGTTTAAATAAATGGCCCTTAAAGTTTAGCTATGATCAGACTACAACGCCTCAAAACATTAACTTATCTTTATCCGCTTAGTGTTTTCCTTTCCTCTTATTTTTATTACTACTTTAAGTTATTATATGTATTGATGGTGGGTTGCTGCAATCTTGCAAACTTCAAAATTAAACAAAAAGGACTACATGTGCCACTTCAATGCGCTGAAGCCACACGGAAGACAGGCACGTAACACGTCTGGCCTAACATAATTAAAATAATTATATGTATTCTCACAACTTGATGAGACTAAGTATCTGAATATGATTCTGGTATCAAATGTATATCAAGCAAAAAGTTTGTCCAGATCAAACATGGTCTGATCCTTTGTAGGCTAGCTAAACATATCACAGTGGCAGAGATATACGATCATCTGCATGTCTTATATCATGGTGAAAGAGAACAGCCTTGCGCTCTACGCTATACTGTTCCAATTGATTATATAATTATCTTTACAGGCACAGTCACAGAGGGCTTTCAGTCCTATTTTAGATATTGTCACCAACTGATTTCCTTTGGAAATAGATTTACATTCTTCGACATTGAACATTTTTAAATCGGTTACAAATGTATAAAAAGAGTTCGAACTTCCGCTACAATACACTGTCATAAAACTCAATCTGTTTGAGCGAGCACTTTCGTCTGCTTGCTCTCAATTCCTGTACTCCAACTTTATTTGAAAAAGAAAGCCTGGCAAGGGTTGCATAGTTTTAAAAAGTGCTGTGGTTTAGTTTGTTTCTTTTCCAGCTTATATTAAAAACAGTTACCCTAAACTGAATGTGAGTACTAATTCAATGATAAACGTTCAGATTCTTAGTATGAATGAACATGCTTATCTACTTGGATAACTTATTATGTGTTACTATGGCTTTTTTGATTGATAGTATGGTTATGGTACGTTAAACCTAAACCTTGGTGAGGCTAAATTGCCTCTGGAGCTCAGTACATCAATTTGTTCTAGAATACTATTAAATTCCAACCATAAGCACGAAAAAATGAACAATTTGATAGAAAACTTCAATTTATGCGAATTTATTGATGTTTATCAACGTTGTAAACAAATAACCTGTCACTTGATAAGATGTCAAATGAACCATAAGTTTTGTTCTGTTAGGACATTCCTTAAAATACGCCTATATTTGCGAGGAAGTCTTTAAAGCTTAAAGTTTCAAGATCTTTTTCTTAACCGAAAAAAGCTGTTAATTAACAAAAATAAAAGTAAACTGCGGAAGACCGCAAACGATAATGCTGCTAATGATACTTAGGATCTACGAGTAACCAGCCAAAAAATTAATGAACAAAAACAATGAACTGCAAGGCTGATCTGACCACGTAAAAAAGTAAAATGTGCGAGACACCATCACGACAGAAACCGATAAAGTAGGATCGCAACCGTGGACAGCTGTTTCGTTGTTATTGCAACTCATCAGCACGGTGTAACGATCTAAATCTCGCCAGCAAGAAAGCCAGCGCAAATAGACTGCACAATGACCTGTTCACAATATCAGGTTCCGTACTATGTAGTCACTTGTCACCCGAAACACGCGTGCCACATCACATGTTTCGGGGAACAAGGAGCCCACAGTGTATCGCAAAGATGTCTTGCAAATTGAAATGTAGATGGACAAAGCCGACAGATCCGATATGCTGTGTTTTCTTTCAGCATGGTTTTGCCCATGCGTTTTAATGTTCAGATCGGCTTTGTCCATCTTTGCAGCATTTTACGAGCACAACCGAGACAGGCCTATTCGGGGGGGGGGGGAGGGGGGTAAAAATGTAAGAGACTGACAACATTTTAGGATGGGGGGGGGGGGTAAAACCGTTAGTGACTGAAAACATTTCACGTCCTTTAGGCCTTATTTATGTTTAAGATAGGGGGATGCCCCCCCCCCCGTGCCTCTTCCCTAGATCCGCCATTGGCATTAACCAGTACAAAACCTAAGGTAAATATATCAATGAAATCATATCTCCATCAGTTGCCATGTGGAACACTGGAGATACTTCTCCTTTAACTCGATCCCAGATGTCTGACTGCTTGGTTCGTGGATTGTACATCTTAAGAGTCCCATTATCACAGTCTAGGTATAGTTCGATAGTGTCACCACTTTGACAGTTGGTAACAGTGCTTCTCATAAACGTTTGAACACCTAACACCATGAAAGGATGTTCCATCTTTTCTGAATTCCACACCCACCAGTTCCCCATTTTAATCGATGTTTCCACCAATCCCGGCCTGGTGTTGACAATACCAAAACTAAGACCCTTCATAATCTCGCCATGTATTTGAACTTTCCACATATGTCTGCCACTGGTAAAACTAACAGAACCCAAAGCACTGTCAAAACCAGTAAGGGAAAGGGACGAAGTTACACCCCTATATACCCAAGTACTTTCATCATTCAGATTAGGTGACCAACTAAAGGGGGAAAAGGAGAAGGTGTTGCAGACTGTAGAGGTAGTAGTAGAAGTACTGCTGGGTGCAAAAGCACTTGTACTGGTGCCAAGCAAAGAGCTGCTGTGTGTAGAAGCACTTGTACTGGTACCAATAAAAGAACTGCTGGGTGTAGATGTACTTATTCTGGAACCAAGAAATGGAGTGCTCACTGTAGAAGCACTTGTCTTGATACCAAGGAAAGAGCTGCTGGGTGTGGATGTGCTTAAACTGGTACCAAGGAAAGAGCTGATGGGTGTAGATGTACTTGTACTGGTACCAAGAAAAGAGCTGCTGGGTGCAGAAGTACTTGTAAGGAAGGAGCTGCTCACTGTAGAAGCGCTTGTACTTGTACCAAGGAAGGGACTGCTTATCGTCGAAGCACAAATGGGTGTAGACGCAGTTGAACGGATACTAAGGACGGAGCTGCTGGTGTTGCAGACTGTAGAGGTAGTAGTACAAGTACTGTTGGGTGCAAAAGCACTTGTACTGGTGCCAAGCAAAGAGCTGCTGTGTGTAGCACTTGTACTGGTACCAAGGAAAGAGATGCTGGGTGCAGAAGCACTTGTACTGGTACCAAGCAAAGAGCTGCTGGGTGTAGAAGCGCTTGTACTGATACCAAGCAAAGAGCTGCTGGGTGTATAAGCACTTGTACTGGAAGCAAGGAAAGAGCTGCTGGGTGCGTAAGCACTTGTACTGGTACCAACAAAGCAACTGCTGGGTGTAGAAGCACTTGTACTGGTACCAAGAAAGGAGCTGCTGGGTGTAGAAGCACTTGTACTGGAAGCAAGGAAAGAGCTGCTGGGTGCATAAGCACTTGTACTGGTACCAAGAAAGCAACTGCTGGGTGTAGAAGCACTTGTACTGGTACCAGTGAAAGAGCTGCTGGGCGTAGATGTACTTATTCTGGTACCAAGAAATGGGGTGCTCACTGTAGAAGCACTTGTACTGGCGCCCAGGAAAGAGGTGCTGGGTGTAGATGAACTTGTACTGGAACCAAGGAAAGAGCTGCTGGGTGCATAAGCAGTTGTACTGGTACTAAGAAAGCAACTGCTGGGTGTAGAAGCACTTGTACTGGTATTGGTACTGGTACCAAGGAAGGGACTGCTCAGTGTCAACGTACTTGTTGTGGTACAAAGGACGGAGCACCTGGGTGTAGAAGCACTTGTACTGGTACCAAGGAAGGCGCTATTCACTGTAGAAGCGTTTGTACTTTTACCAAGGAAGGGACTGCTCACTGTCGCGGCACTAATAGGTTTAGATGCACTTGAACTAATACTAAGGACGGAGCTGCTGGGTGTAGAAGTACTTGTACTGGTACCAGACAAAAGTAAGCCCACTAGAGAAGCACTTGTACTGGTATCAAGTAAGGAGCTGCTGGGTGTAAAAGCACTTTTACTTGTACAAAGGAAGGGTCTGTCGGGAGTAGATGTACTTGTACTGGTATCAACGAAGGAGAAGCTGGATGTAGAAGCACTTGTACTGGTGCCAAGGAAAGAGCTGCTGGGTGTGGAAGTACTTGTGCTGGTTTCAAGGAAAGAGCTGCTGGGTGTAGAAGCACTTGTACTGGTACCAAGGAAGGAGCTGCTGGGTGTAGACGTACTTGTACTGATACCATGGAAGGGACTGCTCGCTGTCGAAGCACTTGTTGTGGTACCAAGGACGGAGCTGCTGGGTGTAGAAGTACTTGTACCGGAGCCAAGGAAGTAGCTGCTGGGTGTACAAGTACTGGTACTGGTACCAAGGAAATAACTGCTGGGTGTAGAAACACTTGTACTGGTACCAAGGAAAGAGCTGCTGGGTGTAGAAGCACTGTTACTGGAACCAAGGAAAGAGCTGCTGGGTGTAGAAGCACTGTTACTGGTACTAAGAAAAGACCTGCTGGGTGTAGACGTACTTGTGCTGGTACCAAGAAAAGAGTTGCTGGGTGTAGAAGCACTTGTACTGGTGCCAAGGAAAGAGCTGCTGGGTGTGGAAGTACTTGTGCTGGTATCAAGGAAAGAGCTGCTGGGTGTAGAAGCACTTGTACTGGTACCAAGGAAGGAGCTGCTGGGTGCAGAAGCACTTGTACTGATACCATGGAAGGGACTGCTCGCTGTTGAAGCACTTGTTGTGGTACCAAGGACGGAGCTGCT
Source organism: Cladopsammia gracilis (assembly GCA_022457155.1). Taxonomy (NCBI): domain Eukaryota; kingdom Metazoa; phylum Cnidaria; class Anthozoa; order Scleractinia; family Dendrophylliidae; genus Cladopsammia; species Cladopsammia gracilis. Next base: position 1,580,647 of record JAJGOT010000120.1, on the reverse strand, counting down.
GGGTGTAGAAGTACTTGTACCGGAACCAAGGAAGTAGCTGCTGGGTGTACAAGTACTGGTACTGGTACCAAGGAAATAACTGCTGGGTGTAGAAACACTTGTACTGGTACCAAGGAAAGAGCTGCTGGGTGTAGAAGCACTGTTACTGGAACCAAGGAAAGAGCTGCTGGGTGTAGAAGCACTGTTACTGGTACCAAGAAAAGACCTACTGGGTGTAGACGTACTTGTGCTGGTACCAAGAAAAGAGTTGCTGGGTGTAGAAGCATTTGTACTGGTACCAAGAAAAAGGCAACTGGGTGTTGAAGTACTTACACTGGTATCAAAGGATAGGGTGCCCACTGTAGAAGCACTTGTGCTGGAACCAAGGAAGGAGGTCTTGGCTGTAAAAGCACTTGTACTGGAGCCAAGAGGGTAGTTGCTATCAGTAGAATCACTTGAAATTGATCCGTCACTGGTTGTAGAATCATTTGAAACGGATCTAAGGAAGGAGCTGCGGGGTGCAGAAGCACCTGTACCCATTCTTGGCATTGGGCTGCTTGCTGTAGAAACACTTGAACCAAGCACCTTGTATTGAGCTGTCAAATTTTTTTCAGATAATTTGATTTGACATCCGCTAGTGTCTTTACCTGATGAAAATGATAAAAGATTCCAATTCTCAACAAGCCATGTGAAAGGACTTCCCTGTACATGACAATCATTCAGCATCACAGACATCTCACAATGACTCTCTTCCTTTGGAGTGTGGCAAAAGCTGTAAGTACCGTTTTCACAGGAACGACGCACTTCCATTGACGTAATCAAACCAGAGTCCTTGCGGTCAATCTCTACATAGAAGGTATCGCCTCCCTCTGTAAGTACTCTTCCATTCTGATCCCTAGCAGTTATAGTGAATTCAACTGACTGTCCACACAGGGTATTATACATCACACCCTCTTGTCCATTTCCCATGGTTACCGTTGACATGCCAGCATGAGCAACCACATCAGTGACAACACAAAAGTTTGCAATTTCATCTGCTAATTCCACTGACAGGTTGTCATCTCTAAACATTAAGACATCATCAGTGCATGGTTTCAGCTGATTCTGAGAGTACTGCACTGAGTTCAAGTCTTGTAATCGACTTGCCATTTGCTTTTCCATCTTTAAAATATCGACTTTACTGCCATTTTCAAAAGCTTTTTGAGTAAATTCCACACCACTTTGTAAACGTTCCAGAGCGGTTTCTAACTCTTTTTGCTGTAATTCTAGAGATATAAGTTTAGCTTCCTTGATTTTTTCTACTTTATCAATTAAATCTTCACGTCGAATAACAAGACATGTTGTTAGAACATCAAAAGTGTCATTGACGTTTTGCACAGTCTGTTCTGCACAGGAGTGTACACTTCTATTCATTTCTAAAATATCATCTAATGCTTCCTCGAGCATGGATACCTTTGCTTTAGTCTGAGACAGAATTTTCAGCAAGCTTTCTTCGCTCTTTGGGAAAGCCTTCTTGACAAAAGTGTACTTGTGATCTCGATGCTCCATAATGGTGCAGTCTCTACATATACCTTCCTTGCATGTTTCACAAAACAGTTTAAGCTCCTCCCCTTCATGCTCTGTACAAAGTGAGGATTTCATCATTACTACAGAACCCAGCTTTTTTGCTTCTTCGAGAGACATCAGACTGTGAGAGCGGGTGCTTCGTCCTCTTTGATGAGCTTGAGTGCAAAATTCACAAAGGAAATGTGAGCAAGTTGCACATTTGTTGGTGGGTGGGTCTGCACTGTCACAGTTATCACAACTAAGTTTTCCAGTTTCTGAATTTTCATGAAGAGCAACCATGGATAATAAATTGTTGACAAAAACATTTGCCGGCAGCAAATCAATTTGTCCTTGCGGAATCTGTATGTAATACAAAATGAAAAAGCACTGGTGTTATATTAAGTCTGCGGAATGCTCTCAAGGGCATGGGGAGTGAAAGCGCACAAATTAGAGTTTTGGATTCTGGGAAGAGTTTTGAGTACAATTGACTGCCTCAAGAGCATGAAAAAAGAGTGAAGTCGGAAATAGGATAGTGTCCCTCCTCGGCTTTCGTAACAACCTGAACAGTTTTTCAGTGCCGTAGTTATATTTACAGGGTACTGTAGCTTCATACAGACATTAAAGTGCAAATGTTTATTGTTAAGGTCCGGAAATACTTAACACCTTTACAAAACAATTAGTAACTATACCTCGATATAACGAACATTTTGGTTGTTTTTCCGCAAATTCGTTACAACGAGGTTTTCGATATAACGAACTCTCGATATAACGGACCAATTTCCCCAGAGCCTTGGCACTTCGTTAATCAAGGTTCTACTGTAAATCAGTTGCACCCGGGACTCTGAAAAGTTCATCTTTTTCTTCTTTCCTCTAAACTGTACTGCATGGTCTATTAATTCAGGCCTTTTCAAAACTCCCGAAGACATTTCGGGTCAGAGATCAATTTTTCAAATATTTTCGAAAAAGTTAAGGTGGCTCTAAACCCCGTCCCAAGAATTTTTTAACTTTGCGAAAAGTTGTACCTTAACATTGGTTGTTTTTCTGCAAATTCGTTATGACGAGGTTTTCTATGTAACGAACTCTCGATATAACGAATCAATTTTCCCAGACCCTTCCCACTTAGTTAATCAAGGTTCTACTGTAAATCAGTCGCACCCGGGAATCTGAAAAGTTCATCTTTTTCTTCTTTCCTCCAAACTGTACTGCATGGTCTATTAATTCAGGCCTTTTCAAAACTCCCGAAGACATTTCGGGTCAGAGTTCAATTTTTCAAATATTTTCGAAAAGTTAAGGTGGCTCTAAACCCCGACCCCAAGAATTTTTAAACTTTGTAAAAACTTGTATCTTAACATGGTAATTACAATTCGATAAGAAATTGGGGTCACCGAACTAGCATTTAAGTTATAAGAAGTTAAAGCTAAAATTAAGAGTGTCTTTAACATATTATGCTGTTACTATGGCCTGAATTAATAGACCATGCAGTACAGTTTGGAGGAAAGAAGAAAAAGATGAACTTTTCACGGGTGCCACTGATTTACAGTAGAACCTTGATTAACGAAGTGCCAAGGGTGTGGGAAAATTGGTTCGTTACATCGAAAATCTCGTTATAACGAATTTGCGGGAAAAAACAACCAATGTTAAGGTACAACTTTTTGCAAAGTTTAAAAATTCTTGGGAAGTGGTTCAGAGCCACCTTTACTTTTCGAAAATGTTTGAAAAATTGATCTCTGACCCGAAATGTCTTCGGGAGTTTTGAAAAGGCCTGAAAAACAGCCAAAATGTTTGTTACACCGAGGAAAAGTTAATTGTTTTGTAAAGGTGTTACGTATTTCCGGATCTTAACAATAAACATTTGCACTTTAATGTCTGTATGAAGCTACAGTACACTGTAAATATAACTACGGCACTGGAAAACTGTACAGGTTGGTACGAAAGCCGAAGAGGGACACTATCCCATTTCCGACTTCACTTTTTTCCGATTTCCGACTTCACTTTTTTTCTCATTTTCCGACTTCACTTTTTTATTCCGATTTCTGACTTCCGATTTCCGACTTCACTTTTTTTATTCCGACTTCTGTCACTTGTGGGCAACACGCCGCAGCTTGTCTAGTATAACTGAGTCTTATTAATCGACCGGTTTCGTCTTCTAGTGAGACTTTATCAGGATTAAACTACAAGATACATAGATGGAACTTATTACATACTAAACCTTTGTATTACAAATCACGTTCCTATTAGGGGGTCATTAGGGTGTGAACAACACAATCACCCACAAGAAATACGCGCAGACTAAAATCCCGTGCTAGAAAATGTACAATGTTTATGGGGCTCACAGTTTTAGCAAGTATTTCTTGTGGGTGTTTTGTGTTTTTGGAATTCCCAGTTTTTCGAAACATAATTCCCTAAAAAAAAAGAAAACAAACACAAATCCCAGTGTTTTTTTTACGCATTGTCCATCGCGTTGTTTCCTGCGCAGTTGTTATTTGTGCAGGATCAGGAGCGTTGCATGACGACACAAACAACGGCTGCGTGGGAGACTCAATTCGCGAAAATAATTTCTTTTCGCATAAGTTTTACGGGCCAATTTTGCATGGTCAGTCTTAAAATGCGAGGTGATGTGAATCCCGAAAAAAGTCATTTATTGGAAGGGCCCTTGCAGTTTATTGTATGTTTGTTTATTTTTGGGCTGAATAGTTCTCTTGCAGATCCTGCGTATACCGTTAGCAGCATTATTGTTTGAGGTCCTTTGCAGATTTTACTTTTATTTCATTTATTAGTCATTGCAGGGAGTTGGACGCAGTGGATTGGGAGGTCCGTGAGGCAAAACGCCTGGGAGAGGGGAAGGGTCCATAGGTGTGCAGAACTTCAAGTCTTTTTTAAAGGAGCCTTTGATTTATTTTTATTTTTAGTGGATTTCAGAGTGTTCCGGTAGGGTTCCGATGGTGTTCCGGAAGTGTTCCGGGGTGTTCCGGTGGTGTTCCGGGGATTTTCCGGGGTGCTCCGGGTAGGTTCCGGGGGTGTTCCGGGGTGTTCCGAGTCGATTCCGGATTTTACAGACACGCGAATGAACGCGCTTGACCGTGATTACAATTTACATATCGAAGATCACTGAATACTGAAAGGTACAAATCTATAAATCGTAGATTCTGCAAAACTAAAAGCCGAATTTGTTTTGGAAAGCTGAAAGTCGAATACTAAAACCGGCAACCCAAAAACCGAATTCTCAAATGCTGTATACCTAAAAGCCGAAAGCAGATCGCACGCTTGACTAATTACAATAAATACCGAAAAAGCTACATTAAAAGTCGAAACTGAAAGCTGAAACACTTAAATAAAATAGTAAAAAAGTGGAATGCTGCGACAGAACTAAATGCCAAAGTGGAATGCTGATAAACCCCCCGGGATAAAACCCAAAAGCTGAAAGCTGAAACTCAAATGACAAAAGCCAGGAGGGCTCCTGCAAAAGCTAAAAGCTAAAACCTGCTTGAAAATTTAGAAAGCTAAGCATGTAAATGACGAAATTCAAAATTCTATTTGGCCGTAAAGTACAATGATCTACAAGTCTTTTTATTTCAAAATGAACATTACACCAATGAAGATGAAGTCGGAAGTCGGAATAAAAAAGTGCCGGAAGTCGGAATAATAAAAGTGAAGTCGGAAGTCGGAAAAAAAAGTGAAATCGGAAATCGGAATAAAAAAGTAAAGTGGGAAATCGGAATAAAAATGTGAAGTGGGAAATCGGAAAAAAAAGTGAACTGAGAAATCGGAAAAAAGTGAAGTGGGAAATCGGATAGTGTCTCTCCTCGGCTTCCGTAGGTTGTACTCCTGGGCCCGGTTGTGCGAAAGCCGGTTAACGCTAACCCAGCGGATTAAGAGCAGATCCGTGCAAGAATCAAACAAAATCGCAAATCTTCGGCAAAGCTGAAAAAAGAAAGTTTTGGATTCTTTTGTATCTTATTTCGGTAAATCAAAACAACCACAAGTTCATTCACAAAGTGTGGTTTGGATTATGCAACCAACAACCACAACAACAACAAGCTTTATTTGAATGACCATATTAAAGTATTTGAGTATTGCAAAAGCATACAGAAAATATAGAAAAAAAGAAATGTACTTAACTCATAACAATTTGTTTCTAAAATCAAAGTAAAATAAAATGAATTCAATTAAATGTATGTTAATAAAATAATAAGATGTGTTTAGAGCAGTTTTCATCGTAAAACCAAAACCAAAGTAATTACTCTGACCAATCACAGCAGTCGTAAACAATCCAATGAACCAATCAGAGCTCGAAGCAATTACATGTCGGCGGCGCCAAGCGCGGGAAAACGCGTGCGAGCAAGTCACGATTGGTTTTGGTTTTACTTCTGATTGGTCGAGAAAGTGGCGCGAGATTTTTTAGCCAATCACAAAGCGTAGCAATGCAAAACCAAAGCAATTGTGTAATTACTTTCGACACTCAATTGAAAACTGCTCTATTAACTCAATAATCACTTCGTTGATAGGTAAAACAGTTACTTTATATTGGGCAACTGAAACTGTATTTTCTTGTATTCGCTCCTCTTTTGCATATAGATAGTCTATAGTAAGTACATGAGTGCCATGTAGTTTTTTCCTTGAAATATCTATTTGTTTCCGAGAAAAATGTCATATCCAAGTTAATGGTTTATATATTTCCATTGTTTTTTGGCGTCAGAGTCTAATTGCCAAAATTTCTCAAGGAGAAACGTTCTAAGTGTTTTTGCTGTTGGTCACGCACACACAAGATGGCGTGATTTTATGTCTTTCGTACACGATTTTCAACAAATTCTTAAAAATCCCAAATTCATTTCCCCAAACTAAACTTTACATATTTTGAAAGATCGTCAACTCTAGTATTGTCATTCATAATATTACGAAATTCTGAACAAAGGCACATGCTCAAAATCATCGTTGTTTTTCGCCTACCGTTTTACGGAGAACGGGAGAGCCATAAGCTTTTGACTTCATTTGAATACTTACATTAATCTAATTTTTATGAAAGCATGGTATTTAGACTGTGACAAGTTGTACAACAAATTGTTGATACGCGAGTCGAGTGAATCATGACTTATTTTAAGCCTGTTTGGTGTCGCCAAATCGAACTCCGGGCTGAAAACTAATGTTTTCGTTTTCCCAGAAAAAAAATACGTTTTTCAAGAAAAAAAAATACACAACAATTGTATATTTACTAAAGGCTACCTGTATGCAAAAGAAGAGCGAATTTTAGTTGTTTAACTTTGCCGTGTAATGTTTGATATTTGCACGGATTTGCTCTCAAACTTAACCAAGGATTAACTCGTCTATGACAAACTTTGTCCCATAACTTTTCCGGCTCTAAAGCGATGCTTCTAAACCTTTGCGAAAACTTACAGCTATTATTTAGTAATAATATGATAGAATTCAATTTTAATGGGAAAAAATATATTTAGTGATAATCGGGCTTCAATGACCCCCACGTTTTGAACAAAATCGCACCCTGTGAAACATTTTGCTGTTATATTTGTGTTAAATTTCTAGAATCAGCTTACATTGACTTAATACATACCCTTACCAAGTTTCGGCAAAATCGTTGGAGCAGAAATGCGGAAGATTAACGCCATCAAAATTTAGCCCTAAAATTCTCTACGAACCCAAATTTCTGGGAGAAGCCTTCCCAATGCTTGCTAAATCTCAAATATAAGCAAATCGTGCGAACCGTTAAAAAGTATTCACTAGTTCTGTAAATGTCATAAAATGCCCCAAAACCTGCTCAAATCTCCAATGCTGCGTTTCCATCATTTTTCGAAAATTATCCTGCAGTTTGGCGTCAAACTCTTTCCACATGAATTTCAAGGTACTGTAATAATCGCAACAACTATTTCTTCAATTGGAAGCCCTTCTAAGCAAAAAACAATTGATGTAAAAGTATTTGGGTGTCTAATATGAGTCTAATATGAACCCACCAAATTTCATTTTCTCTTGGTGGAATAGAATGCAAATTAAGTGATGATGCTTGGTCAATATATTTTCATTCACAACTAACCTCAGCACGAAAACGACAAGTTGGACAATTTATCTTCCACTCCGCACCTTCCTTGGCATGAGTCAACAGTCCTTGTAGACATAGTTTGCAGAAGGAGTGAAGACAGGGCAGAACTTTTGGTTCCATGTACTGCTCAAGACACACGGCGCATTGCAAATGCCTCTCTAAGATATCCGCTAAAGATTTTGCTTTCGCCATTGTTTCCAAGTTTCCTTTACCTCGTATCTGTTTCTTCAGTGTATAAAACGAATTCAACTTGGTAAAATTAAAGCAACAGCACTCTGACGGACAGGGTTCTCGTAAGGTGAAACTAATCCTTTTCAACAGGAAAACTTACGCTTGTAGAACTATAAATATATCTTACTCCTGAATTCCGGGGAAAAAACAATACGAATAGTGATGCGAGAACTGGGGCGGTTTTTCCTAGAAAAATAATCACGCGACAAATATAGATATTTCTTCGCAGATATTTAAAGACGGCTGATATCATTTAAATTTAACGCTTGAATAACGAGCCTGAAGTACCATACTACCATTTTACACATTTTAGCAAGTATTCGATTTCTCCAGTTTCCTTGGCTTCGGAAAACCAACGGATTTCAATTTATAAATTTGGGACTGTCTAAGTCTAAGCATGTCCCGAAATCTGTCTATCTTTTTACAGATCTTAGTCAAAAATTCGCGTTAATGACATGCACCATTAATTTTCTATAATAAGGTATAAATGCATACCCAATTCATTAATTCCGGGAAAAACGATGAAGCGACTGATCCGAGAAGGCAAATTTCCTAGAAAAATAATGTGACTGGACATTTAAAGAACACTGAGCATAATTTTGATTTCACGCTTGAAATAAACACGAGTGTGAAGTTCAATGATCGAAAGCAGTACGATTTTACACATTTAAGCAAGTCACAAAACGAGGCTATAACGTAGCGGGAAACCTTACACTTATATAACTTATAAAAGCACTTCTAATACAGGACTGTGCTCGACAGAGCCGATATACAAAATATCCGCTCCGCAGGATCAGCTAATACTTAATTCCGGGAAACACAATATAGTGACTGATCCGAAGGCGGGTTTCCTAGAAAAACAAGAGGCTGCAAGCAGCCTATACTCATGGGCATGCGTAAGAAAGTTTTATGATATATATATATATATATAACATGATAAGATGTCCGACATGGAGAAGAGTTTATCCTTCCATTCAGTCATCGTTCCTGCAAACCACGTTGTTTACTATTGAATGTTTTGTAAATGAAGGCTGTACCACAATGAAGCCAGTGATTCTTCTACGTCTTATATATATATACCTAACGTGAACATTAGTTGTGTAACTAGGGTTGTAGGAGACGCTGTCGTGACGCTTCAGTGACGCTGTTTTACCGGAAGTGAAAGTAGCCGGAAGTCACTAAAGGCAAAGCAATGAACCGGAAGAGCACAATTTAAAATATGCGTGCATAAATTTGCATGCAAAGTCGTGACACAAAAAAAAAAAAGAAAAATAAGAAGAAAAAAACGGAGGGCATTTTATAACTCATGCCGCTACGCACATGAGTAATAATCATGTGACAAACGGCCGTCGATAAAACCTGGAACACGGAATATTCCGGAACATCCTGGAACATGAAAAAATTATAACTATTACAAAAAAAATAATAATAAATCGGGAGTCATAATCGGGGCCGGAGACTGCAACAATTTGACTTTTCTTTAAAGCTGTCTGTCCCCATGTAAAGGACAATTTGGGCTATTTTTTTAGTTTCAAGACGGTTCAACTCCCGATATTTCCCCGTCAGGTTGAAGAGGTCGATCCGCCGCCATCTGGGTTTCTCATGGCGTTGCCCCGGGGTCATTTTGTATTCTCCCCAGATTTCGCTCTCCATAAGAAACCAAGATGGTGGAAAAGTACTGCTGAAGAGGTTTAATTTGAATGGTCACACCAAAGGATTTCATCCACAGACTTGAAAGTTAGAACTACACTTCATGTCTCCATAACTGACTCTGGGAGTGAAGGGGCTAACCCTGTTTCCATAGCATGAAGGGATGGGATGCTAGTCCATACCCCCGGCATTATGTGGCCAGTTCCCATTTATACACCAAGGTGGAGAGAGACAATGTGGAGTAAAGTTTTCACATGACGGCAGAGACCAGGCATTGAACCACCTGGAGTCCACCGCGCATCCGCGCATCCATATTCTTGCTATTCTCGTTTTAACGTGGCTTCACGAGCGATACACGTTCACAACATCTAGACGCAAATTTTGACTTTGTGATTGCCACGTGACTCTAGACTTACCTAGAGTTCTGTGCGGGACGGTTTCGAAGTCGCACGTGTTTTTGCTTTGAGAACAGACTTTCAGTTTTTTGTTTTAAACTGGAGGAAATTGAGGGCTACTCTTTTTCTGGATGGGCCACTACGAATTCAAGCAAACTGGCCCAACTGACTACCAAGCACTGGAGTGAACTTTTAGCCCTGTCCACCAACTCTCTAGGCACCAATTCCCAAGCTCATGTATTGGCGACGAGTTTAACTGTTTTTTTTTTTCGTTATTTTGGATTTTTTGTGCTGACTTTCAGCATCTTGTTCAATAACTAAAGGAAGATTGCACATCCACCACTACTGACAATTATTTTTTGTGTAGTTTCTTTACAGTCACACATCCAATCAAAACATAAAATAATCATAAATGGGTAATCATTATGTTTGAACATAGTTAATAAAGCGCAATTGTTATGAAACCCGAGAAATATCTTTGTTCAATGTTTTTGTTATCGTTTTTCGGCCTTGACCATTCACAACCACAATAGACCTCTTTCATAATGGCGGCTGATTTATTTATTCTTTTATATGTATGTTAATTAGCCTCACTGGCCTCATTTTAGAGTAAAAAATCTTTTGAATTTTGCACGTTACCGAGGCCAGTGAGGCTAATTAACATACATATAAAAGAATAAATAAATCGGCCGCCATTATGAAAGAGGTCTATAGATGCTGAAATTTTGTTTGAGCAACTGACCAATAAAAATGTTTCCAGTCATACCGTGTGATCAAAAAACAAAAGATGTACACGGTTGTGGTACTTTCAACATAAATTGTAGCTCTGTTGTTATCGCCATTTAAGTCTGCAAGGTTTCATAACCTCGATTAACTATGGTCTGAAGTGACTATAACCTAGATGTCAATTCCTTAAAATAAATTGTTTTTCCAAGAGCTATAAAAACAAAGCTCTTATTATTAGTAATATTATATTTTCAAAGAAATTTTATCTCCATTGGCACTCATGCGAAACACTGGAAGCACATCCCTTTCAACACCGAGCAATGTGTCAGACTGTTTGGCATGTGCATTGTACATCAAAAGTGTTCCATTCTCAAGATCCAGGTACAATTCAATAACGTCATTACTTTTACACTGGGTAATATAGCTCACTGCTCTTTCTTGGTGACTGGAGTGGAATTGATACACCTGTTTGGAATTCCACACCCACCATTTTCCAAGATTCCACGGTGTGCCATATGATTTGGCACTGCGGACGCCAAAACTAAAACCCGGCAAGAAGCTGCCATGTACTTTAACTTTCCACGTATGTCTGCCAGTATTAAATGCAACAGAACCCATCGCATATGGCCTTCTGTCAATAGCTGGGTGCTGTGAGTCCTTAGGTTCAACTACTGTCCAATAGCGCTCACCAACAGGCACAGCGGCCATACCATAGGGATAGTGAGGAAACAATCCATGAATATAAGATGCAGTACAGGCAAATTGCACTGTAGAACTTTCCTCAGAAAAGTATACTTGACCCCCAATGTTATCTGTTGAGAATTGTGGTTGAAGACCCCACATCTCAACAATCCACGTAAAAGGACTTCCTTGAACATGGTGGCCATTTAGCAACACAGACAATGTATACCAGCCCTCTTTCCCTGGAGTATGGGAAAAATGGTAAGTACCATTTCCATTGTCCCTTCCAGTCAGAACCGTTGTAATTTCCTGTGTGTCAGGATGGTTAACAGACACACAGAAAGCATCACCTCCTTCCGTTCGCCTCCTTCCATTCCTCTCCTTGGCAATTACTATGAATCCAACGGGCTGCCCACACAGTGTATTGTACATCACACCCTCTTGTCCATTCCCCATGGTTACTGTTGAGATACCAGCATGTGTTACTGCATCAGTAATGTCACCAATGCTTGCAATACCTTCTTTTATAATAAGCTGTTTGTCATCTTTGAACTTGAGTCCAATATTAACACATGGTTCCAGCTGCCATGTGGCTGAGTTTAAGTCTTGTAATCGACTTGACATTTGTTTCCGCATGTTCAAAATCTCTACTTGGCTGCCATTTTCAAAAGCCTTTTCAGTGAATTCCACGCTGCTTTGAACAATTCCAAGAGCTGTTTCAAGCTCCTCTTGTTGAATTTCCAGGGACTTAAGTTTTGCTTTCTTAATATCTTCTACTTTGTCGATCATTTCTTCTTTGCGAGCATCAAGACAAACTGTCAGTTCATCAAAACAATTAACAACTTCTTGTACAGTCTGTTCTGCACAAGACTGCACAGTTCTCTTCATTTTCAATACACCATTCACTGCCTCCTTGAGCACGGCTGCTTTTGTTTTTGTCTCAGACAAAATTTTCTGCAAGCTTTCTTGGCCCCTTGAAAATGCATCCCTGACAAATGTGTACTTATGATCACGATGCTTCACAACGGTGCAGTCTCTGCAGACAGTTTCTTCACATGTCTCACAAAACAGTTTTATCACTTCCCCTTCATGTTCGTTACAGATTGCTGGCTTTGTTAAGGCTGCAGACCCCATGTTTTTTGCTTCTTCAAGAGACATCAGGCTGTGTGAGCTGGAGTTACGTGCTCGTCGATGAGCTTGTGTGCAAAACTTGCATAAAAGACATGAGCATGTTGTACATCTGTTAACAGGGTTGTCTCCACTGTCACAGATATCACAGCTAAGTTTACCAGTATTAGAGTCTTTATGAAGAGTGACAATGGATAATAAATTGTTGACAAAGAAATTGGCTGGCAGCAAATCAATTTTTCCTTGAGGAATCTGCATATTACAAACACAGGAGAAGCAATTAATTATTATACCAAAAATTAAATTAGTGTGGGTGTTTTAAGGATTTTACAGAGAAGTAAAGCTGTCTCGAGTTGAGAAAATTCAGTTTGAATTTGAGATATATACAAAGTGTGTTATCTCGTTTTAATTTTTTAATACATTAGTTGGATCATTTGTAGTTAAGGCACCTGTCGGCCAACACTCAACCGACATAATTATCATCCAATACTTGACAGACATGTCCACCGATACTCGGCCAATATGATGGTCTGCATCGGTTGCCACTCCATCAACATGCATAGCAGCCAATACTTGGTTGATAAACCACTGACACTTGGCCGATACTCTACCGACACTTGACAAAAATATTTTCTCTATTCAAATTGCCTTCGCTTGTGTTGCCCACAACACTGATTCCGATATGGGTGCAGGAGAAAGCCTCTTCTCTCACACCCTAACTTACATTTTAGACTACATTAAACTATTTCACAAAAACAACAGTAGGCCAACATGCTGCCAACAGTTGATCGTAATATAACAGTGGAGGTGTCGGCCAAGTGGCAATTGATATACCGACCAAGTGTCAACCAATGGTGGTGACCAAGGGTTTACCAACTTGAAGAACATGTCCATCAACATTGGCCGAGTATCGGTCGACTTATCGACCAAGTGTCGGTCGATATTTCAGTTAAGTATCGGCCAATATGTTGGCCAATAGTATCGGTCGACAGGTGCCTTAAAGGGACACAGTCACGGGTTGACATGCGCCGGTTCTCGTCTGATCAGGAAATGTCTAGATTCTATAGCTCAAAAGGAGGTTTTTGAGCCCGCGAGACTGAGCACCCCCACCCAACCTTGTTTTCACTAAAACCGCTGGGCACCGCGACCTCCTTTTGAGTTATGGAATCAAGACTCTACCGTCTGATCACCGAAGTTAAGCCCTGTCAGGCGAGGTTAGTACTTGGATGGGTGACCGCCTGGGAATACCTCGTGTCGGAGGCTCATCATTTTTCTTTCCTTTACTCCCTTTCATTTTTCATTTTTTTAGTTCTGTCAAGGAGCCACTCGTCCCGAGGAGGGCAAACTGAAGCCAAAGTCATGAAAACATAGCATACCTTCAACGATATTCGAACGACAACAAATGGGCGACGAAGTCACTGTCACTGGAAGCTTCATACCCGGCATCAAATTTAGCCTGAAGCCACGACCTAAATATCCGATTTTTCCAAATATATTCGTTTGTGGTTTCTAGACCACGCTATCTTATATTCTGCTTGATCCTCAAACTTCCTCTTCCGTCCCGAATTGGTTCCTTTCCCTGAGTTGTAGCGTTACACGAGCCGACCGCGAGCCCGAGTCAACCTCGAGTCACGAGTCAACCTCGAGTCAAGCCCAAATGTTGGATTTTTTCCATTTTTGAGTTTCATGGCCACAGAAAAGCAACTAACAGTCTGTAGGAAATGGACATGAATAATTTTACTTTTCTAATGGCCCTGATGTAATAATTATTGGACTGTCAATATTTCATTAATACATATAAAACATACTGAAATGTAATTTAGAAACTTCATGCTTTGGAGAGTAGTGCGATTATTATTATACTATTCTTCACTTATCGCACTCTTCTGATGCTCTGAATAATTGTCTTCACTTGTGAACTGAATGTTTATAGCCCTTGATCTACGCGCTTGGCTCGCTTAACTCGCCAATTTTCTTCCCTTTTCCAAACGCACTCGCCGGAATAAACACTCGACGGATCTTTTGAGAAGATCATTTATCTCGTGGTTTGGTCGTCCGTGTGCGCTCCAATACGCAAAACACGAAGAAGGCTCAGTGCAACAAACTAGCCGTCTCTGTTTGGGCAAGTTTCAATAAGCTTACAGTGCGGCCCAACTGTTTCAGTGTCCTGAACTGAATCGGTACAAATCGACTGCCGTGGGTAGATTCCCGGGGGGGGGGGGGGGTACTCTCATATATAGGCTATACGGGTATGTGCCGATGTGAAGGGTATGGTTTTCAAGCATTTTAGTCTGGGATAGGGTACAGAAATCAGAGAGTTTTAGTCTAGAATGGGGTATCATTTGCTGGGAAACTGATCAGTAGTATGAAGAATTAAGTCAAAAATAGGAATTGAAACTCGGAAGAGAAAGAAAATGTGACGTTGTAAGATATTGTTTTAGTTACCGTATATTTGACTGTAATGGTGACACAGTACTTCTAAAAATAGCAAGTCTGGGATAGGGTAGGGATTTTTGGTGTCTTGTCTAGTATAGGGTTGCAAAAGCAGCTTAACATGGTCTGGTATAGGGTAAAGGTTTCAGAGTCCCAGCGGCACGCACCCACCCAAAAATATACAGAGTACCTCCCCCTCGGGGTAGATTCTCAGTGTAGTTGCAGATCTTTACTTTGTAGCTGAAACTATTTCGGGAAAATGAAGACCGACTACAAAACCTGGTAGCATCTTTGGTTTCTGTAAAAATATTAGGGGCTCCCAAGACACCCTGAAGACAGCAATTGTATTATTAAAGATCGAACCTCTGTTGTGACTTCTGTTGTGACCCCAAATCTCTGTCAGGAAATCACGCAACAGCTTAAACAGTACTATAAAGCTTTTCTTTTCGCTTTAACAAATGACTCTTGAATTTAGGTAAAACGAAAAAGGTCCAACAGTAGAAATAAAACGTAGTTTCGCCGGCAGCGATAAAAATGTACTTTACATCGCTGTGTCGGTATGTGTAAAGCGGATCAAATTTCGAGACTTTCAAGGTTTATTTACGCATGCCGCGCATTCAAGTTCGATGAAACCGCGAGGCGCGATGAATGTATGTGCTTTTTGTTGCCTGAAATTTGCTTGAAAAAAGCATCGAATCCAACAGAACAGTTTTTGCATTAAGTTTACACCGACTCTTTTAACCGAGGACCTTTTCATCGGCAACCGTAGCGTGCACTCGTCAACGATCGTGTATCATTGGTCACGAAGCGGACAATTATTACATCAGGGCCATTAGACTCCTTAGGAAAGTAGAATATTCATGTCAAATTCCTACAGACTGTTAGTTGCTATTCTGTGTCCATGAAACTCAAAAATGGAAAAAAAAATCCAACATTTGGGCTTGACTCGAGGTTGACTCGTGACTCGAGGTTGACTCGGGCTCGCGGTCGGCTCGTGTAACGCTACAACTCCTTTTCCCTCTACCACCGCCACTAGTCGACGCCATTTTGAAATTGACGGTCCAACTTGAAAAATTCAGGCTGAACTTTTCAAGTTTCGATTCGAAAAACTCGCGCATGCGCCCTCGTGACAGTGTCCCTTTAAGGTTACAGTGTACCTTCGGGGGTGTCTCCAGTATAACAGCTTTAGCGTCTTAAGATTACACTTAATATACCCAAACCCAGATATCAAATTAAAGCTTATAGAGCTGGCTATCTAAATATGGAAACCATTTGGTAATAAAATGAATTGTCGAATTTTTTATGACATCTAAATTCGAACGTCCGAATCAGCTTTAAAACGCTATAACTCAAAGCGATTATTATATTTTGCTAATTTGATTTGTTCTCGGGTTTCCGGACACGAAGCGCTAAAAACACGTGTCGGCGATTTCCCATATTCAATTGCAATGAAAAGTTACGGAATATTTTCGAAAAGGGGAGAAAAAAAATTGGAATGATCGCAC
Source organism: Cladopsammia gracilis (assembly GCA_022457155.1). Taxonomy (NCBI): domain Eukaryota; kingdom Metazoa; phylum Cnidaria; class Anthozoa; order Scleractinia; family Dendrophylliidae; genus Cladopsammia; species Cladopsammia gracilis. Next base: position 1,564,325 of record JAJGOT010000120.1, on the reverse strand, counting down.
GGAAATGCCTCTTGACGAAAAAGTTTTCGGAATTAAGAAATTCGCCGACACGTTTTTGTTGATTATATGTTAGCCTAGCTTCTGTCCAAATTTAAGGAAAATCGAACAAATTTCCTTTGAGTTGTAGCTCTTTAAAGTGTCCCCAACAAGCGAAAAATTAACTTTGAGAAAACGTCGCTTAAAAAAACATATCGCTTAATAAACAAACTCCACCCACAAAAGTTATACCGTCATTTCTCCGTCAATTTTCACTATTTTTCGATACTTTTTTTTTTGGATGAAAGTTCATTCTGTAAACTTTATTTTAACGCCAAAAAAAAATTTTCAATAAATTTTCGATGTGAAGGTACACTGTAACCTTAAGTACACATGATATTCCAGTTGACTGTAAAATCTGTCAAAGGTCTGCTGGAAATTTTTATAGACAAACAGCTTAAACAAGATAGAAATGGAATAGTTTAACAAGAAATAACTACGAAGTTACGGGGCTCCATGTTTACCATCAAAACTTTGCAGAAGGAAGTTTTTTTCCGTGGAAATTTACTGAACTTCTAGTTGGGCTAACACATGAATAAGCTTAAACTTCAAATACAGATCTATTAAAATATGATTGCATGGTCAAACTTCGAGACTAACCTCAGCTCTTGAACGACATGAGGGACAATTTATCTTGTACACCGCTCCTTCTTGAATCAACAGTCCTTGCAGACATCGTTTGCAGAAGGAATGAAGACAGGGCAGAACTTTAGGTTCCGTGTACTGCTCAAGACACACGGCGCATTCCAAATGCTTCTCTAAACTGTCCCCCAAAGATGGAGACTTCGCCATTGTTTCTTCCGGGTTGTTTCCCTCGTTTGTTTGAAACGAATTGAGCAATCTACCTCTCAAAGAAGAAGCGATCTTGAAATGGTGGTGACTAGAATCAGGTTGGACAGCTTATTGAGACTTATATAACGGAGTAATTGGTTTGTAAGCCTAAGCGTAGCTGAGGTCACAGGTTCAATCCTGAGTGGGGATTTTAAATTCTAAGTGTCGACATTACGTTATATAATTCTCAATAGGTGTCCGAGGTGATCCAACCTAATTTTAGTCACGACCATCTTGAAATACTTCTTGGCCTTGACAAAATAGTCACGTGACAACGACATTTACATCTCTATCGGGGGGGGGGGGGGGGTTGGTGGTGTCAGTGGTGGGGGTGGTGGGGGTTGGCCTTGCACCAGCTCCAGCTCGATCCTGATTTAAAAACTGAAAAGCTCCTTTTTCCACGACATCATCGCGGCTCATGTACCCCATACAGTTCGTGTACCACTCTTAAATAGACATGTTGCTGCGAAAACGTCTTTATCTCAATGAACAGGTGTTCAGTTCACGCTAAGGCTCACGCTTTTGCTTCGCTTAGGTATTACCCTTGAGGCATTTAATGCGAACAACAACAACAACAACAAAAACAAAAACAACTTTATTTGTACTCTATGTTCATTTACAGAAATTTACAATGAGTAGTAGAATTAAGGGAGAGTACTGGCTGCGAAGTGTGCTAATTACATGGGGGCGGTACGCAGCTCTTACAAGGTCTTCTCTGATTAGCTGAGAAAACAATAGAACAAACAACACAACAATGGCTAACAATAGACCCTAGACCTAAAAACAATAGAGCTGCGTGGTATACAGGTCCAATGAAATTAGAGGTTCTAAAGAGCTGCGTGGCTACTGATTACATGTAATATTTCAATACTCTTCACAACAGTTCCCGCGCTTTGGCTTTTCTTCCTTTGTTTACCAGTGCCGCCTGATGACAAACGCAACAATTGATTGAATGTTCACACGTTTTTAACATCTATGATTCATTTTAATCTTGATCCGTTATAAATTTTCCAGTACAAAACAATTTTTGCTAGCCAACTATATCAATTTTTGCGCATTCTTAGCTGCCAGATCGATTAATTGGTTTCACTATTGCCGTTATTTAGTTCCAGACGATGATAAGCGCCAATTCTAATCATTGTTTTTGTTTTTGGATTATACTTCTACCATCTGCAAGGTAATATTTTCGGCTCATCCTCGGTGTAAAAGCCTGTCTTTGTTTTCTACCTATCGTGTAGCATGAAAATGCTTACGGGAGTTCTATTTTGCGGATTCGCGTTGCCGAGTCTCATTATATTCTAGCTACGACACACTGACGAGAGCCAAGAAGCTCGAAACAGCTGTCTGTCTCTGCTTTCTAGTTTTGAACGCTGATCATGTCAGGTCTGGCCAACCGTGGTGCCATTTCGTAAAGAATGCCTTTTCACATTGTTTGATCGGTCATTGTCGTTGATTTATCACAGACTCGTACCCAGTCGCCACTTATTTTTACGAAGCAAAGGAGTTTGGGATGGATTTTGGGGCGCGCAAAGGCGCGTGGGAAGGAGGGAGAAAAGTGGCACCCTTGATGCAACGCGACCTCACTAAATCCTTCCCATTAATCACAGCGCGAACACAGAGAAGCGACTGGGTACGAGTCTGGATTTATCAATATTTTGCGGTTCGAGATGACTGAAATTTCTGCTGGGAATTAATTTTTGAGATTTCCCGTTCAAGCAGCAGAACATTCTAACAAGGAAGGAAACTTATACTTTCAACTTTTATTAATTGCACAGTTACGGTATGCTCTACTTAGAGACCTTTCACTGAATTCAATATCAAATCTTCGAAGATGATACAGTACTGCAAGTGACGCAAGTTAGTTTGTAATGCTCCTAACCAGGGCTAACCACCAGCCCCAATCATTCAACTGGCTCGGTCAATAATTTGGAATGGATGAAGACTTAGCCAACAAAGCTAAATTATTGTTAGTGGCTCAAATGTTTTGAGTTTATTGCATGATTGTGTGACTCCAGGAAATATCTAACCCCCTCCCCCGGCTCCCACAGAAAGTCACTACAATTCCGGGGGGTTTCAAAGGCCAAAGTTTTTAAAGGAATGAACTGGAATTTCCAGAGGGGTTGGGGAGAGGGGGTCAAAGCAAATAATATTCTGTGAGGAGTATGGATATTTCCTGGAACAATGCATTTTGTATCCGTAGCTGCTGCAGACAATCTGCCAAACTCACAAATCAACAAAAAAAGACTGCACATTGTACCTTACAACTATTAGGCTGGAGCCGAAAAAAATATCAATATTTCAACTTATACTTATAACAGCTTACTAAACTAGACAGTTAAAAATTCAATCACCACTGAAAATTCAAGATTTTAAATTCTACTTGGACTACAAGATATATATGGGAGCTGTCATTTTAAGGAGGCTCCAATTAGTTTTTTCTTTTTTTTTTGGCCGTGGGTGTATGTTTTGAAATACACATACACCCCATGGCAAAAAAAAACTAAGTCAAGCCTCCTTAACTCAAAATTAATGTCAATGTTTTTTTTTTATCAACTTTAAAAGTTGCATTGGTTTGGAAAAACGAGCACTTCTTGTACCTGGTCATGTGACCAAAATGAAATTATTCTATTGATGAACATCTCTTTGCAAAATAATGGCCGGAATAGCAGGCGCCGGATAATTGAGATATATCCAGAAATGCTGGCAGAAGGGCGCCACGCTACTTCATGACTGGCATCACAAAGTGTCCTCGACTATAAAACTTCACTAAAACACACGAAATTCTGTCACATATGAAGTAATATGAAACGACAAACAACTCTGTCAAATATGAAGAACTCGTTAAACAATGCTTGTCTGCATTTCTGGACATAAGTGGCGAAATTGAGGTTACAAAATGAAAAAGTTGAATTTAAACTACTGGGAAAAGGTAAACATGCCTTCTTTAAAGTCCATGCCAAGTTTAAGCGTGAATGGTAAAATTGTACCCTCCAGCATATGGTGGCCATACAAATCGTTCTTATTTGTCAAAACTTGAACATCCAAAAAATCTTATCCTTTAAGATTTTGCCATCAGAATTGGTGATTTACCTCATTTTAGTACGCTCTTTCTGCTTCTGTTACTTATATTTTCCCAACCTGTCATTTCAAGGGGACATGGTTCACATGACCTCTTAGAGCAAGTAGCCTACTGCTGTTGATCCCAGACGTCGTTTGAAATGGCAAGAAAATCAGCCTGCTTTATGCACTGTTGGCTTTACTCTATTGACTGAAAAACGTTCATCGTGTGATTATCAGTAGGGGTCTTTAGATCGGACGACGAGTACGAGATTGAGTACGAGTACGACTTTAAAAACTTAGTTCGGGTGCTCTAAATAACCATTTACCACACAAATTTTATACCTAGAGTCTCTTTATCTTTTGCTAAGCATCAGGAAGGACCGACAGCTCTGGGGAGGGGGAGCTCTGGGGAGGCTTTAAATTCAAAAGTCGCACTCGTACTCAATCTCGTACTCGTACTCAAATCTAAAGCTCCCTAATTTTGTTGACTGTAATTACGTCGACCACATTGAACTTGCAATGAATAAATTTTAACTCACAGTCGCCTATTATGCTTTCAGATTATATACTTCTTGTGTGGGCTAATTGTTAAGCCAATTCAAAGGATTTCTAGGATCGAGAGTGCAAGTGTATATGTGGTCTAACCTCTACAGCTTAGAAACAATAATCTATTGTTACGGATAAATTTCTTGTCTTATACTACACGCTATAGCCCTGCTTGGGGCAAAACTACCTCTGGAGCTGTGTTCAATGTTCTAGAATGCCATAAAATTACAAAAAAAAACACACACACACTAGCCAGCTATGAACTTATATTTTCTGAACATACTGCTCCATTCTATGATTTCTTCGCTATTGAAAGGTCTTCAGCTCTATATTAAATTGCATGTATCAAAGAAATCTTATCTCCATTGTTTGCCGTGTGGAACACTGGAGACACCTTTCCCTTAATTCCACGCCAGGTGTCTGACTGTTTGGTTCGTGTATTGTATATCATTAGTGTTCCATCTTCACAGTCCAGGTACAGCTCAAGAATGTCACCACTTTCACAGTCGGTAATAGTACTTTCTTCAGCTGACTGGAGACCAGAGGACAGTGGATGGTGCTTTTGTGTTGAACACCACACCCACCAGTTGCCAAGAAGTTTAACCTCTTCTTCCTTTGTAGTGGAATTGGCAATACCAATGACACCAAAACTAAACCCCTTCATGATCTCGCCACACAGTTGAACTTGCCACATATGTCTGCCAGTTTTAAAACCTACAGAACCCAAAGCACTACCAGCACCAGTGTAGTGGGAGAGGAGAGAGGATAGAAAAGGAGGAACAGGACAAAAACAACAACATCGCCAAGTGCTTTGATCATTCAGATTGGGTGACCAATCAAAGGGTGCCAAACCAGTACCTCCAAGTGTAGAAGCATGTGTCTTGGCACTTAACTGGAAACCGGTATTAACTGTAGAAGCACTAGTACTGGTACCAAGCGAGTGACCACCAACTCTAAAAGCACTAGCACCAAACGATGTATCACCAAACGATGTATCACCAACTGGTACACCAAAAGGACTACAAAAAGCAGTTGTACTGGTACCAAACGACAAACCACCAGAAACAGTTGTACTGGTACCAAACAAAGACGGACCACGAGAAGCAGTTGCACTGGAAGCAAACGATAGACCACCAGGAGCAGTTGCTCTGGAACCAAACAAAGACGGACCACAAGAAGCAGTTGTACTGGCAAATAAGAGCCCACCACCAGAAGCAGTTGTACTGGTACCAAACGACAAACCACCAGAAGCAGATGCACTGGTACCAAAGGACGGACCACCAGAAGGAGTTGCACTGGTACCAAACAAAGACGGACCAGAAGAAGCAGTTGTACTGAAAGTAAACGATAGACCACCAGGAGCAGTTGTACTGGCACCAAACAAAGGCGCACCACCAGAAGCAGTTGTACTTGTACCAAACAAAGATGCACCACCAGAAGCAGTTGTACTGGTTCCAAACAAAGATGCACCACCAGAAGCAGTTGTACTGGTTCCAAACAAAGGTGCACCACCAGAAGCAGTTGTACTGGTTCCAAACAAAGGTGCACCACCAGAAGCAGTTGTACTTGTGCCAAACAAAGATGCACCACCAGAAGCAGTTGTACTGGTTCCAAACAAAGATGCACCACCAGAAGCAGTTGTACTTGTGCCAAACAAAGGTGCACCACCAGAAGCAGTTGTACTTGTACCAAACAAAGGTGCACCACCAGAAGCAGTTGTACTGGTTCCAAACAAAGGTGCACCACCAGAAGCAGTTGTACTTGTGCCAAACAAAGGTGCACCACCAGAAGCAGTTGTACTGGTACCAAAGGATGGACCAGGAGAAGCAGTTGCACTGGAAGCAAACGATAGACCACCAGGAGCAGTTGTACTGACACTAAACGAAGGTGCACCACTAGAAGCAGTTGTACTGACACTAAACGAAGGTGCACCACCAGAAGCAGTTGTACTTGTACCAAACAAAGATGCACCACCAGAAGCAGTTGTACTGGTTCCAAACAAAGGTGCACCACCAGAAGCAGTTGTACTTGTGCCAAACAAAGGTGCACCACCAGAAGCAGTTGTACTGGTACCAAAGGATGGACCAGGAGAAGCAGTTGCACTGGAAGCAAACGATAGACCACCAGGAGCAGTTGTACTGACACTAAACGAAGGTGCACCACCAGAAGCAGTTGTACTGACACTAAACGAAGGTGCACCACTAGAAGCAGTTGTACTGACACTAAACGAAGGTGCACCACGAGAAGCAGTTGTACTGACACTGAACGAAGGTACACCACGAGAAGCAGTTGTACTGACACTGAACGAAGGTACACCACGAGAAGCAGTTGTACTGACACTAAACGAAGGTACACCACGAGAAGCAGTTGTACTGACACTAAACGAAGGTACACCACGAGAAGCAGTTGTACTGACACTGAACGAAGGTACACCACGAGAAGCAGTTGTACTGACACTAAACGAAGGTACACCACGAGAAGCAGTTGTACTGACACTGAACGAAGGTGCACCACCAGAAGCAGTTGTACTGACACTAAACGAAGGTACACCACGAGAAGCAGTTCCAAACAAAGGCGCACCACCAGAAGCAATTGTACTTGGACCAAACAAAGGCGCACCACCAGAAGCAGTTGCAATGGTACCAAACAAAGACGCACCACCAGAACTGGTACCAAACAAATACGCACCACCAGAAGCAGTTGTACTGGTACTAAACAAAGGCGCACCACCAGAAGCAGTTGTGCTGGTACCAAACAAAGACGCACCACCAGAACTGGTACCAAACAAATACGCACCACCAGAAGCAGTTGTACTGGTACCAAACAAAGGCGCACCACGAGAAGAAGTTGTACTGGCAAACAAAAGCGCACCACCAGAAGAAGTTGTACTGGTACCAAACAAAGACGCACCACCAGAAGCAGTTGCACTGGTACCAAACAAAGGTGGACCACGAGAAGCAGTTGTACTGGCAAACAAGGGCGCACCACCAGAAGAAGTTGTACTGGTACCAAAGGACGAACCACCACAAGCAGTTGTACTGGTACCAAACAAAGACGAACCATCATAAGCTATGTATTTGCCCGTCAATTGTGTTTCATATAATTGGATTTGACATGCGCTAGCGCTATTACTTAATGAAAGCGGCAAAAGATTCCACTTCTCAACAAGCCATGTGAAAGGACTTCCCTGCACATGACAATCATCCAGCATTACAAACATCTCACAATGACCCTCTTCCTTTGGAGTGTGGCAAAAGCTGTAAGTACCGTTTTCACAGGAACGACGCACTCTCATTGACGTAATCAAGCCAGAGTCCTTGTGGTCAATCTGTACATAGAAGGTATCGCCTCCTTCTGTTAGTATTCTTCCATCCTGATCCCTAGCAGTTATAGCGAATTCAACTGACTGTCCACACAGCGTATTATACATCACACCCTCTTGTCCATTTCCCATGGTCACCGTTGACATGCCAGCATGAGCAACCACATCAGTGACAACACAAAAGTTTGCAATTTCATCTGCTAATTCCACTGACAGGTCGTCATCTCTAAACATTAAGACATCATCAGTACATGGTTTCAGCTGATTCTGAGAGTACTGCACTGAGTTCAAGTCTTGTAATCGACTTGACATTTGCTTTTCCATTTTTAAAATATCGACTTTACTGCCATTTTTAAAAGCTCTTTCGGTAAATTCCACACCATTTTGTAAAGATTTAAGAACTGTTTCTAACTCTCTTTGTTGGGTTTCTAGAGACATAAGTTTAGCTTCCTTGATTTTTTCTACTTTACCAATTAATTCTTTATGTCGAATGTCCAGACATTCCGTTAGATAATTAAAGCTGTCATCGACTTCTTGTACAACAAGATCTGCACAGGAGCGTACACTTCTATTCATTTCCGAAACATCATCCAATGCTTCTTCGAGCACGGATACCTTTGCTTTAGTCTCAGACAGAATTTTCAGTAAGCTTTCTTGACTTTTTGAGAAAGCCTTCTTGACAAACGTGTACTTGTGATCACGATGTTCCAAAATGGTGCAGTCTCTGCATATACCTTCCTGACATGTTTCACAAAACAATTTAAGCTCCTCTCCTTCGTGCTCTTTACAAAGTGAGGATTTCATCATTGCTACAGAGCCCAGCCTTTTTGCTTCTTCAAGAGACATCAGACTGTGAGAGCGGGTGCTACGTCCTCGTTGATGAGCTTGAGTGCAAAATTCACAAAGGAAATGTGAGCAAGTTGCACATCTGTTGGTGGGTGGGTCTGTACTGTCACAGTTGTCACATCCAAGTTTACCTGTTTCTGAATCTTCATGAAGGGCAATCGTGGATAATAAATTGTTGACAAAAAAGTTGGCTGGCAGCAAATCTATTTGTCCTTGAGGAATCTGTAAGTTATACAAAAAGAAAACGCAGTGTTATAATTAGGTTTGTGGAATTCTCTCACGATCCTGGGGGGGGGGGGGGGGGGGGGGAGTTTTCGTTGCAGAGACAATTATTGGAACAAGCACACTCAACTCTTGCCTCGCGGTCGCATTAACTTTGGATATTCTTTGCCTAGTACCTTGGCCTCGTTATTTCGCCGTGGTCAACACCGAAATGCATGACCAAGAAGACCTTGGAAAGAGCCATACAGGAACTAGGTAAGGATATTCTCACAAACTCCCCCTCATGCTTGCAACAGGTTATTTTAATGGGGGAGGACAGGTATTGTCGCACAATCCATTAATTAAGCTTGCTTTGTATGGAGTTTCAGGCCTGACTAGTTTTAAAACACAAAATAATAATAAATAATAATAATAATTTAGGTATTTATAATGCACAGGCTGCATGGATATATGATCGCCTGCGTATTACAATATGTTAAAAATTAAAATATCTAAAAATTAACAAGATATCTAATCAACACAACAGGTTAAAATGATAAAAGGCCTCCCTAAACAAATGTGTTTTTAAAAACTGCTTAAAAAGTTCTAATGTCCTACTCTTCCTTAAAACAGTTGCCACACCAGGGGCGTAGCCAGGACTTTTTCAGAGGTACGCACAATCAATTTTCAAACACTTCCCCTACCTCCTCCCCCTACCCTCAAGTCCCAAATCTTTCTCTTTTTTTTTTTTTTTTGACTTTTTCAGGTATGCACGTGCCTACATGCGTACAGGTAGCTACCTCCCTGCACACTGTGCTAGGAAAACTTATGTATATGAATTTAAGGACGATGGAGGAATTCAGATCAGAACTCTGGAAAGAACACATCACTTTCGACTACAAAGCAGAACAAATGCATGACATGACAAATGCATGACTGAATTACTCTTGAATTACTCTTGGGTTTTGTCCTCGCCCTATCTTAATAGCACTCAGTATATGCATAATTAAATCACTGACCCTTCAACAAATATTCTGTACCTCAACCCAAAGGGGGGGGGGGGGGGGGAGGGGGGTAACTCCCATATTAAAGACACAGGGATGCTTCTTCTCTCGTTTAGGGGTGTAAATCCTGGATTTTGGTATCACTTAGGATGTTCAGGGAAGAATCCCAATATTTTTATCCATTAAGAAATTGTTTAGGGCAGCACATGAAGAATTAAATGAGCATTGTCATTTTATACATAAATATTGATAAATTTTCGAAAATTTAAGATGGCTCTGAACCCCACCTACAGAATTTTTTTAAACTTTGCCAAAAGTTGCATCTTATCCTACTGATCAAATATCGGCAATAAAAAATGGGGTTCACCAAGTCATTTTTGAGTTATTAACACTTAAGCTAAAATTAAGGATGTTTTCAGCACGTTATACTGTTGCTATAGTAACATATTGTGTCATAAAAATGATAGCAACATGTTCACCAATCATTGGGCATTCGTTTGATATCATGATTGTAGCACCAACTGATATAGAGTGGTTTTAATGACCCATCAAATTCTAAGTCTTGGAAAGTGCTGAAAACTGTTGGGAACCACCTTAAATCATCTGATAAGCAGCCGCTCTCAAACAAGCCCCCCCCCCCCCCTCCTCACCCCACCTCCTTTTCCTTCATATCCATTAAAGGAAGCTCCTCTCAAACAAGCTGACACCCCACCCCCCCCCCCCTCCCCCTGCCCCACCTCCACCTCCTTTTCCTTCATATCCATTAAAATGTTTGGCATGCAATAAAAGAGCACACTCATTATTTTATGGGTGTAAATTGGGCAAGGAATATACTGGCAAGAAAAACCCACCGCCTGGATAAACTCACCAAATGAGACCAGGGCCTTGGCAAATGGCACCATGCTGAGGGGGTGCCTCATGCCTGTACTGCAAGGTGGGAATTGATGTGGAGGTAATTTCCTGGGGCCAAGTTAACCCAGTCCAGCAGGGTGTTCTATGCCCCGGTCTCTGATGGGGCTCCAGCACAGGGCTGATCGAAGGGTGCTGCAGGCGGCAATTCCCCATCCTTATTTATTAACAAGACCCAGGTAGGAATTTTCCATCAATCAAAATGAGCAAGTGACTAAGGACTAGGTAACAGAGCAATTATCACATAGACAATCAGTCTTGAGCTAAAGGCCGGTCATTGGACAATGTGCAGACTGATTGGGGATTTAACCGTTCAGACTTTCATCTGTCCAGTGATGTTGACCGGTCACATCCAATTGCACTGAAATAAACTAAAGTTTATCATGCTGTTGAGTTGTTTACTATCAGTATACACTTCTTTTGTGTTACAGAACTTGGACTCGAAACCTTTGTTTACAATTCACATGGTGAAACCGACATCGGAGTTCATGCACTTCCGGTTTCAAATTAAAATTAGTTTCCCAATTTTCAAGTAGTCCATTTCCTCCTGATCATGGGCAGTGCGGTCGCACGGTATTTACTTTACGCGTGAGTTGGTTCGTATCAGAAATCGAACGAGCAGGACTTTGCAAGCCCCCAGGGGACATAAAGGATTTATGGTAATCTTAACAAAGGTGAACACAGTTTTCAATTTCAAAGACATGTTTGGCATGAAATTTTCCGACTAGCTTTTTTATTCCACTTCCTGATTACAGTCTCATCCGAAACACTATCCATTAAATGCAGGAATGGCTCCGAGCCGTTTGAAAAAAAATGCTAACCTCATTAACATTCATTTCTCTCTTGTTTGTGCCTGGATTAGAATGGAAGTAGGCTTTATTACATAAAATTGGGCCTAGGCAAAACAATTATTAGATCTAAGCTAGATTCGCGATTAGGTTAGATTTAGATAGGATCACCTTTTATAATTAAATTTTGTTGGGTTTGCTGGATCAACCTGGGCAGTGGTCTAGTGGTGAAGGAGGGATGTTAGCATGCAAGAGGTTCCAGGTTCGATTCTAGGTTATTAATTGCATTTTTCATTTTCTGATAGAAAAAAAAAATATATAAAGCTTGGTTCCCACTAGCGATGTAAGCGGAATCGTAAGCGGAATAGCCTTAGGATCTAGTGGAAATCAAAACAACGTAAGCCGATAGTAAGTGACGGAAGCAGAAGCAGAATCGGAAGAAAAAGGAAACCTTCTGATCCTTCCGATTCCGTGGAGCTTCTGACTCCGATTGCGACGCCGTTTTTTAATTTCCACTAGAACAGTATTTTTGAAAATTTGATGGAGTTTTCAAGTTTACGCATCGGTTTTGTAAATTCTTTCTGAGATTCGCAATTCCCGTGAGAATTTTACCGCATTTTAGGAAACAAAGAGCAACAAAATTGATCATTTTATTTGAAATGTTACATATCCAAATTTTCAAAGAGTTTTCCAGAGAGATCTTCTAGGTTTCATTCAAATCTCGGACATTACAAAGAAATATTCAAATGTTTATTTCGGTCTTGTGGATTACTGGTCACGAGTGACGGAGCAGGGCTGTAACTAGCCTGCGCATGCCCAGATTATCTATAGCCGGTTAGCCGCGCCAAACTGTTTATATGAGAAAAAGTTGGCTCGTCCAGCCGGGTCACCCTGCCATCGAAAGAGGGTGACCCGGCTAGCCGGGCCAACTTGAGATTCTCATATAAACAGTTTGCCGCGTTTTGTAAGGGAAAGTATGAGAACTTGGCTCGCCCAGGGTAGCTCAATTGGGTGGGTGACCCTCCTACCCGGGCCAACTTTTCTCTATATAAACAGGCCTTAAGTGCCTGGGGGGGGGGGGGGGGTACTTCCTAGTAATGGGCTAATGGGGATGTGCCGCTGGATGGGGTCGCATTTTCACGACTGGATTGACTATAATGGGGTTGAATAAGGCCAGCGGCACATACCCAGCAAAAATTGACCCAAGTACCCCCCCCCCCCCCTCCCCCCGGGCTTAAGTGTCGGTCGGAGCCATTCCCGCATTTAACGCTATGTATCCGAAACGTGTCTCTTGAAATTGAAAGATTTTAAATTCAAAACTAACCTCAGCACCAAAACGGCAAGTTGGACAATTTATCTTCCACTCCGCTCCTTCCTTGGCATGAGTCAACAGTCCTTGCAAACATATTTTGCAGAAGGAATGAAGACAGGGCAGAACTTTGGGTTCCTTGTACTGCTCAAGACACACGGCGCATTCCAAATGTTTCCCTAAGCTATCCGCCAAAGATGTCGCCTTCGCCATTGTTTCCAAGTTTCCTTTACCTTGTAATTTGTTTCTCCAGAGTCTAAAACGAATTAAGATTCGCCTTTCTTGTATAAAAGCCCGTAAAAGATTCTAAACAACACTGCAGCAACCTCGTCCCCGGCCGGGAAGAAGAGAGATCCTGGGAACGAGGTTGCAGCAGTTCCCTCTGTTCCCATCAGGTTCCAGCATCAAGCTAATCGCGATTGTAAGGCTCAGTATGTTACCTAAAGCCGGCGTAAAAATACATTGTTCGATATGTATTACCTCAAAAGAACGTTTGTGAGACCAAATTTTCCCTGCATGTAGTTTTTACATTCAACTATAAATACGTCTCAAGTTTTAAATGTTACAATTTACTACCGGTAAATCCTCTATTAAGCCCCCTCCCCCTCTTTGGAGCAAGAAATTTACTAAGCGCCCCCCCCCCCCCCCCCCCCCCCCTCTCTCTTTTAAGCCTCCCCTTTCCTTCACAACCCAGACAATCAAAAATATAACGGCTGACTGTAACTAGGTAACTGTAACCGGTACATTTGTACCGTTCCAATCCGGGCACGAATTCATGTACACAGTACTTGCGAGCTTTGGGGAAAATATAACCGGTATAGTAGTTGTACTAAAAATGATCATTTTTACGGTAATCAATGTGTGGTAAACTGCTTGTGTTTTCCTTAAATTGTAGTAAGCCCCCTTTTTTGTGCCTCTCAGCACTTGCCCTGATGTATGCGTACAGAGACATGCCCACTGATGTATATTAGGGACGGACCATTATTTTTTTGACCGGGGGGGGGTTGGAAAATTTTGAAATAAATTGTTTGCAGAGGCTATAAACACTGAAATAAATTGTTTGCAAGCAAAAAATAAAGAAAAAAATTGTTTGCTGGAAGTAAAGCAGTTGGACGGAAACACAAAATAAATTGTTTGCAGCAGGTGCCGCATATAAAAAAAAAATGTTTGCATGCGAAAATTTTCCAACCCCTCCCCCCCCCCCCCCCGTCAAAAAAATAATGGTCCGTCCCTTAGGAGCCATGATTCGCGAATTTTGCGCCAAAAAAAAAAAAAAAACACAAGACTAGCTTTCGAATTGCTTTGAGTTCTACCAAGATTTCAGATATGTTTGCAACCAGTGTGTCGCTAGTCAGAGTTTTCACTGTATGTTTGTTTGTTTTTATATTATGCGAAAAAAAAGTAGCTTCAAATTACGCATGCCCCGACCCCACAGATGAGGACCCTTCAGCGCATTAATAATGACACTCACAACCATCAAGGCTTGGCACGTATTTGTGTCACGCTAAGACATGTTTCTTCGAGGAAGTTTCAAGCTCATATTACACTCATTTCAATGTTTGTTTTGTTCCATTTCCGCGCGAGAAAAAGAACGAGCGACTTGGAGCAAGTCCATGGAGCACTTGTTATATGGACTGAAGTCAAAGACCCATCATCTTCATAAGAAATGATAGCATTTTGTAATAGACATTTTCAAAAACAGCAACTGAGGCAGACAGCCTTGTGTTATTAAAATGCCTGTCCCAGGAAGAAGGCATTCTTTTTGGCGTTTTTTAATAGATGTTTCAGCTCCAAACAGACGCCATTAGGGAGCCTGGTTTTCACTGGCGACGGAGCCGGAGTCGGAGCCGGAGTCGTAGTCGGAGTCGTAGTCGGAGTCGTAGTCGGAGTCGTAGTCGGAGTCGTAAGAGCTCTTCCGACCTAGTGAAAATCGAAAATCAGAGTCGTAAGCGGAGTCATAAGCTCGACGGAATCGGAGTCGGAAGAATCAGAACGGTTCCATTTTCTTCCGATTCCGCTTATGACTCCGTAATATTCTTCCGATTCCGTCGGTTTGATTTTCACTAGATCGTAACGCTCTGCGCTTCTGATTACGACTCCGACTCCGACGTTAGTGAAAACCAGCCTTAAGCAACCACGACGGCGACGGCAGCGAGAACGGCACAAAACAATAGGTTTAGACCCCGTCCACACGTATCCGGATATTTTTGAATCCGCAACTTTTTTGTTACGGATTAGATAATATTCGCGTCCACACGTAGCGTATTCGAATCGTATTTGCCCGAATTCGCCAGATACGTGTGGACGGAAGGCCAATCCGCAACAAAAAAGTTGCGGATTCAAAAATATCCGGATACGTGTGGACGGGGCCTTAATGAGCGAAAACAATGCCTCTGCACGTGCGTTTCACATTTTGGTACATTTCTTTGCCGTTCCCTGCAAAACAACGTCAAATGATCAAATTGTAGGCTGTGTGGAGAACGTGAACACACGACGGTTAATTTTACTTTCTCTACTTGAACCGGGAAGCCATCCCTTCAAATTCAGCTCGTGGACAATCTAGTCACATTAGACAAACTATGAACTGGAACAACTGCAAAGTACTTTAAAATAGCGCGAATCCTTTTTTCAACCGACGCTTTCCTTGGTGTTGCCGTCGTCGTTGCTTAAGCTCCCTTTTCGACAATATTACTGACATCATTAATTATCTGAAGTATCTGATTCAATACCCGCCAAGTTGTCAAGAACACCAAAGTGAATGTCGAGTTTAGCTCCAGTTGCTTCCTCTTAAATCCCAAAACAACTTCTTCAAGTAAATCTGCACTGCGCAGCAAATTCACATCGAATTCGTTGTCTTTTCAAAATTCTTAAAAATCAATGTCATCTACAGTTCTGATCCGTTTCTGTTCGTTTGCTGTTATAATAGTAATAGTGCCACTTTGAGTCTGTCATTTATAATTTCGGTCCAAAGGAAAAATCCAAGTTGACCCACCCACTGGCCACTTCGACGTGAAAAACTTTCACCCACCCCCCTGAGTACCGTTTTTTTTAAAACTACGACTCGCACCAAAAATGAAGAACGCTCCCTAACGGACTGTCTTCGGAGCTCTCCAAGCTTTTCTTCTCTCCCTCGCGCTCGTTGCTCAAAAGCGTCCGTTGCACAGGCTTGTCCGCGGTCGTTCGCTCTCACTCTTCTCCCTCGAATGGTCTTCTGCTTCGTCCCCAGTCTAGCGCGGGAAAACAGGGTGTGCAGGGTATCACGGGAAGGATGCAAAACGCGAAGGGACGAAACAGCTCGAATGGTAGTACAAAGAAGAACCATCAAAATCTAATCTGAAACTTTTTTTATTAAAAAAAAAGACTTACACGACATTTTACCAAGCCTTGTGTAAGACTCCAGTTAAAAATCAAAGTTTTACAATATTATACAGCATATTTTTCCTTAAAATGTACATCTTTTTTGAAATTGATTTCTTGTCTAAACTGTTAAAACAAATCGCTTCTCGTTGTTGTCTGCCAAGCATTAGCGCAGGTTAAAGGCAAGCTTTTCTATTTTTACGCTTGCGCTTCGATTCAGCTAGAGCTATCGTTATTCAGCGATTGGCTTTGGTTTGTCACGCGATGCTGGTTGCGTGACAATCTAGTTGGGCTGCCAAGAAAGCTAGAGGAAGTAAGTAGTGCGCTAGGAACAAATTTCCAACATTTTCTCCAGCTAAAAAAAATAAAAACATAAATAAAACATTTTAGCCAGCGTTGTAATCCTGTTTTAACAACAGTTGCAAAGGGTACAGTCTAGATACTGCTTTGTCTGTCACGCAACGCTTAAGCATTGCGTGACAGAGAGAGTCAACAAAACTGTGTAAAGAAATTTCCCTAACTTTTCACGGACACGCTCTAAGTAACAACAACCAAGAAATAACATTTCCTTTGCCGATTGCGGCCTTGTCGAAACTCGTTTTAGCCTGATTTTCTGATAGCGAGAATAAAGACAAGGAACTTCTCAGCTTTAAGGAGCATCGCGTATCATAAAACGTACTTAACTCTAACGAACACATTATTAACCTTTGCAAACACACGCAGAAAAAAAGACCTTTCATCTCTTTTCCCGCGAATAGTGTGCGTGAACTTTGGACCCTCTTACTTTCCCGACTTGGCAAAAAGCGATTCACCACTATACAACAAAGAGTTCCCAAATTTTTCTCCCGCTTTTCCATTCAATAAATAAGTAAACCGCCGTATTTTTTCTTATAACATCCACTTCTTTAACTGAATTTACAATTCGACGAACTCGATGGTCGTGCCTTTATCAAAATCTGTTCTTGCAACTATTTCCAGAGTAGTTATTGGAGCTCTCTGTTCCTACTAAAAATGTCCATAGAAGAAAAAAAAAAGCTACCCGAATCCGATAAAACAAAAAAGTGCTATGCTGAGGACTATAATAATAAATAAATTAAATGTAAAAATGAAAATAGGTCTAAAAATCGGAGATTCAGATAAAAATGTTCCAAAGCTATAACGTTTTCAAACGGACGACATTAACTTCACGTTTTCAGCACTATAAAAATCCGTCGATAATAAGTTGAAACATTTCGATGACATTTTGAGCTAGTTACAAGAACAGACCGCAATAAATCGAACAAATTTTAAGCCATCGACCCCATCATTCCTCAGAGTCAAACTTTCATAACGGCTGTTTATTGCGATGCGCGCGGTGGTTCTAACTGTTGAGTCTGTGAATGAAATCCTAAAGTGTGACCATTCAAATAAAGCTACTGAGCAGCACTTTCCTGTGGTACTGTTTATTATGCTGTACAAGGTGGTTCTAACTTTTGAGTCTGTGGATGAAATCCTAAAGTGTGACCATTCAAATGAAAGCTACTGAGCAGTACTTTACTGTGGTACTGTTTATTATGCTGTACAAGGTGGTTCTAACTTTTGAGTCTGTGGATGAAATCCTAAAGTGTGACCATTCAAATGAAAGCTACTTAGCAGTACTTTCCTGTGGTACTGTTTATTATGCTGTACAAGGTGGTTCTAACTGTTGAGTCTGTGAATGAAATCCTAAAGTGTGACCATTCAAATGAAAGCTACTTAGCAGTACTTTCCTGTGGTACTGTTTATTATGCTGTACAAGGTTGTTCTATAACTTTGGAGTCTGTGGATGAAATTCTTAAGTGTGACCATTCAAATGAAAGCGGACGAGCAGTGATTTCCATAGGTGCTGGTCATTTTTCTAAATTTCTCCAAGGGAAAATTTGAAAAAATGTCATACTTGCACAGAGAAACGCTTCGGAATTCAAGGGTTGATGGCGTCCCAATAACAAGTCTTTTAACTGCATTACAGTCAAGCGTTTTTCATACCAACTTAATTCTATCACTATACGTACCATCTCAAATGTTTCTTATACTATAAGGAACAGAAAAGTTATCAGATAAAAGTCATAACACTATTTTAAAATTGCAAATGGACGTTTTTGAGCCCAGAAAAGATAAAAAGTAAAAGGATCTTCGGTTATGGCCCTTAAAATATTACTCGAAGAATTTCCTAAAATGGACGGCTCATTTAACTCTTGTGAAGTAGTTGTTTTCTAGATTTTGATGTTAAAAATGCTAGACAAGAGTATCTGAAAGCCTTGCGTCATAATAAACTGAAACGAAAATAAAATGGTAATCTATGGACATTTAGCTTGAAAACTGAAAACATGGTGGGTAAAAACTAAAAGACTTCCTTTCATTTAAAAACCAGTTAAAAGCCACATACTAAGACTGTGAAACTACATAGCCAAGTACATTTGCTTTACAAAGCTTTCGGAACAACTTTAAATTCTCATTATATATTAAGTACTTTTCTTTAAGATTCATTTTCCCAATAGCCTTCACGCCGATTGTAGGGAGTTAAGGCAAACCTCAGCGGTGACGGCGAAGGAAGCGAGAACGTTGTCATGTAACGTGATTCTACCTTTTGCGTTTCTGGATTAAATTCTACAGTGTGACCATTCAAATGAAAGCTACTGAGCAGTATTTTCCTGTGGTACTGTTTATTATGCTGTGCAAGGTGGTTCTAACTTTTGAGTCTGTGGATAAAATCCTAAAGTGTGACCATTCAAATTAAAGCTACTGAGCAGTATTTTCCTGTGGTACTGTTTATTATGCTGTGCAAGGTGGTTCTAACTTTTGAGTCTGTGGATAAAATCCTAAAGTGTGACCAAACAAATGAGAGCTATCGAGCAGTAATCCTGAAGTGACTGTGTGACTATTCAAATAAAAGCCTTTGAGCAGTACTTTCGTCTAGTGCCTAATTTTCGTTATCTTAACGCATTCATCTTAGAGAGTCTGTGGGTCGCAATTAACTATTCGCCGTGGTTGCTTAATCTCCCTCGATAGCTTCTCGCGGAACGCTTCACGAGCATAGCGTTGCGAGAAGGCTTGATACAGCGTAACAACACCCCACAACCAACCTATGTAAACTCCCTTCCTAAATATCAATCAAGTAAAACCATTCCTGACCTATTTGCTTGAAAGAAGTCGGAACTAGAATAAAAAGCAGCGACTAGCTGCGGAAGAACATGCGCGGAAGGACCAGTAGCTGTGCGTATCTACAGGAGAGACTAAGTTCAGCAG
The DNA here is from genome assembly GCA_022457155.1 of Cladopsammia gracilis. Classification (NCBI taxonomy): domain Eukaryota; kingdom Metazoa; phylum Cnidaria; class Anthozoa; order Scleractinia; family Dendrophylliidae; genus Cladopsammia; species Cladopsammia gracilis. The sequence continues at coordinate 1,544,852 of JAJGOT010000120.1, read as the reverse complement.
CTGCCTTTGCAAGCGCATGCGCATTTTTAAAACAATAGGGAGTATCGAAGAGGGACGGGACATCCCTTGTTGTAATCCCGGTACAACAAGACCCTATCTCCCCGAGAGTCTCCTCCCACTGGACAATTGACTCGTCTGGTGTATGGACGACACGGAAGCGCACATTCCTTTAATAGGAATTCTGGGCCGGACTTGGCGGAACGCGACGAATCGGAGCGGGGCTGGGCGGGAGTTGCCCTGGGGTATTGTCGATGATCTTCATTCCTGTGTTTACTACCTTAGTTGCTAACCACCGGACTTTGTTGTACACATACTCCCACCATGGGAGATTCATCCCCCGTTGAATGCTGATGTACGTAATCTCTACGATGCCCCATTGAAAGTCCCCGCGGATTATTCGTCACCAAATTTGGAACAGTCGTGGACGATCCCACGCAATTAACCTCGTGTTCCCCCGGATTGAGCGACAAGTTTGTTGCCGAGTAGTTGAGCTGCGTGAACGCTTCCGGGGGGAGCGATCCCCCCACTGCTTGCCCATGCGGCTCTACAGTCATTGAATTACAAGACGACGAGGATGAGTAATTCGAAACAGTTTCTGAACTGCAGTAGATTCCTCCGCCGATACCGAAATCTCGTCCTTGGCTTCGTCCCGCCTCGCCGCTATGCAAAGACGTGTTAATAGAGGCGGAGCTGTAGGCGGATGAGCCCTCGCTGTGTGCTCCAGGTAACGTCGAAGTTTGTTGAAGTCCTTGCGAGGCGATTCTTGAATCAGAATTATTGCAAGTTCTCTCCGTAGTTCGTTTAAAATGCGATGAAATACCCCCGCCCGCGTTGCTCCAAGTTTGCGGTCCCTTGCCACCAGGACTGTCGCATTCCATAGCTGATGACGTCACCGTTGCGTGGGTGGTGGGGTCTGAGCATGCGCGCGTGCCACCGCTGGACACAGTAGCGCTGTTTGTGCTAGCGCCAACAGTTCTGTTTGTTGTGCCGCCCATGGCGGGTGAAGAGTTTGCCGAATGAGAAGTGTTTGTGCTTTCGTCAGCAGTCTTTTTGAAGAAGCAATGTTGCAAAGCTTGGTAGGGCGCTATCCGCGCCTTGGGGTCATATTCGAGCATGCGCAAAATAAGGTCCTTGAATTTTAAGTAGTCCTGGAGTGTGTGTCCAGATTCTCCCTGTCTCCGCCCTCCCGGGCCACCAGTCTCACATCCTAAAACATCGTGGAGTTTCCGTGTTCCGGGCGGTCGATATTCCTTGGGGAAAAAGAAGTTTTGAGTATATCATAATAGAAAAACAAGATTACATGCCGATTAAACCTTAAAGATGAATTACAGTCCGTAATGCGCAATTTCAGCTCAGCAATGTTTGTGAGACTCACAAACAAGGAACGTTTACTAGCGAAAATGAAAGTTACGGGACAAACTTTTACCTTTTCCTTCATTATTAACGTCAGATGTCCTTGCCAAACAATAATAACAATTAAAAGAACCCCAAAGTTTTCCCAAACCGACGTTTCAGCTCATCGATCCTTCTTCGTAAACACAACGGCCGTAATGGCGGACTGATGGTTTACTCTCTTTTACTCCATGTATGCTATTACCGAAGTGTAACATATAAACAAATTCAAAACAAAACTTGAAAACAAACCCCGAGATTGCGTAGTACGGACTGTAATTCAGCTTTAAAATGGCTGTCACCACATTCAGTGTTACTTTGAAAAGACATCTTTATATCAGTGGAAACCCAAACAAAATGGAGCAGTTTTGTTTAAAGTCATTTTACTGTTGCTCTGAGAACAAACGTAAGTGGCTGTAGATGACCAGGATGGAAATGGGTTGCATCTTGCAAAAAAAAAAAATGGGCAATTTTGTTTTTAAGTTTATCGCTTGTGTCTTGGAAAACTCGCTAAAACTCTGATTATGGTTTATTTTCTCTTCGAAAATTCACTTAATATCTTCCTTTTAGTGTTCTATTTAGCAAATTTCCTCTGGTTTTCCGTGGTGTGGACTCTTATTTACCACGATTTACGTCATCACGTGGTGCGCCTCGTGAGTCCACATTTTTCCCGCGCTTGGCATTGATTATACGGTTTCCTCATTTTCCCGCGCTTGGCACAGGTTTCACCTTTTCCCGCGCTTGACACTGGTTGCTTTTGATTTCTGATAAGAGATCTGATTGGTTCGCTGCGTTATTTACTTTCTTGTGATTGGCTTACCTTCTTCCCATCCTTGCTGCACTTACAAACGTAACTGCCGTCGGGCAAGCGATCGAAAAACTTTCTAGCCTTTGGTGCACTCTCTAGCATGTGTTTCGGTGGAATGCCCAACACTTCGACAACTTTCATCATTTGGTCAAACTAAAACACAAACAAAATATAACAGTAAATTATTTGCTCAATGTTGATTGGCGCTCAATGAGCCAAGATGCGTGCGATTTCTGTTGGTCTTTCTACACAGGGTTTCCATTTCAGTATACAAGTATAACAGGGCTGCAGGTGGTCAATAACCCTTATACAGCCAATAGAGAAACAGTCAAAATTGTTGTACTCTGACCGGAGCCGGTGTTTCGATAACGTAAAATAGTCGTTAAGTACGTCATGTAATCCTCACCTCGTTTGCTCCACTGAAGAGTGGTTCCCCAGTATGCATTTCGACCAGAATACAACCCAGACTCCACATGTCTATTGCGAGATCATAGGGTACTCCAAGAAGTACTTCCGGTGAGCGGTAAAACCGACTCTGAATGTATTGATAAATCTGTGTGCAAAAAAGCTTTGTTAGATAAGGATTGAGACGATACTGTGTTATTATTCTTCATAGCATTGTAGAGTGCAAATACGCATCAAAGTGCAAATATTACACTCTTCAGACCGCGCGCTCGGAAAAAGACCTTCAAAAACATAGATTTGAGACGATGACTGTAATACGGCTGGGCATAGACCGCTTAAGTATTTTAACGCTCGTGGACTTTTCTTCTTCCCGATTATACAGCTATAATGGTGAACAAAAGTCGTGGGACAAATAGCCTCCTAATAAAGAACTTATTTTTGCTCGTCACGCTCAAGCTAATTATTAACCAATCAGAAACGAGGAAACAAAGTGTACATCGGTAAAAAACGCGAGCTTATGGTGCGGGAAAAGTGATGCGAACTAAACATGATGTTGCTAACACTTGATTCGGCAGGCCAAGAGTTTGCTCGCAGGCCAACGGCAGAAAAGCCAACAAATTTCACGTATTTGCACCAACTACAAAGCTAAGCAAACGGGAAACAAAACTAGGACAACATTTTTTAGAAAAGTTGTGGAGAACTCCTTCGTAGCGGTAACTTTTATAACGCGAGTACTCAAGACTTTTCACTCCGTTGTTACTTCTTAGTTCGTACCGTAGGCGTTGCGAAAAGTAACCGCGCGAAATTCGAAACAACAAATCAGACAAAATTAATATAAAATATCGTACACTGTTTCCAGATCGCATTTAAACTTTAAAATTTTGGTTTTTACGGTAGAGTAAAAAACCTTCGTAGCCGGGACAGGAACCAAGGATTCGAACCGGGCGACACTGGCGGGAAATGAGCCATCCTTGGTCCCCTGGAATTTGAAGTTAATGGCGCGCGAAACTCAAATTTAAAAAAACCCTGCTCACTGTTAGCGGAAAATATTCCATTGCGTTAAATTCTTATTTTTCTCTCGGACAACCAAACACAAATTTACTTTATTTATAGAACACGTTACCAAGTAGCGAGTTGACAGCTGCTATCTCACTGCGTGCTTAAAATAGAATTTTTATTACATCATTTCCCTCAAGCCGAGGTAAAAAAATAAAATAAAATGAAAACAGGAAGAACTAATTCTGAAACTTGACACCACATAATTACGATGACTGGACAAAAAATAGATTATTCTCTTCCGCCTAAGTTAACGGAAGTTTTAACTGCAAGAAGATTATGCCAACATGCTGGCTTCATTTTTTAGAAGCATAGATAATTCCTTTGTTACGTTCAACTAAAGTTTTTCAAGTTAACAAACTCGTCTTACACAAAACTCACTGACAATAGTAGATTTTAACACGGTATTTCTTTAGTGAAAGAAACGCTTTATGTGGTTTAGTTCACCATTTAATTTTCATCGGCAGAAATGTCGTCGCCATGATGTCTGACAGTTTTGAAACCCAGAGGCAATTTTCCCTAAAGTTATATGTTTTGATGAGTTCTGTGACAGTTCTTTAATAGAAATAATTGCACAAGGTCGTTTTTTAAGACTATCGAGGAATAAAAAGCAATAAACAAAGAACATACAGTCTAATTTCTTGATGTAACTAATTGCTTGAAGTCACGGGTATTTTAATAATAGTCTCTCGACATTTTAGTTTCAACTCTATTGAAAACCGAAATGTGAAACCGCTGTAAGGCAAACATGCGAAAAAGAAGAAAGAATTTTCTCCCTTTTCGGCGAGCAAATTAATTATTGTCCTCGGGAAAAATGAAAAACGTCTGGAGAAAAATGCGTCCAAAACACCTTGCTTTTAATCAATAATGCAATATGCGCGGCGAACGAAAAAAAATTAATACGGGCGAGTCAATTTGCATAGTTTCTAGACACTTTTCAATTAAAGCGCGGCTTGGTTTGAACAGAATGTCTGCAAGGATTGGCTGAACGGATGGGCAGTTGTTTAAATATTAATACCCATTGTGTTGGTTGTTCTTTATAGCATTGTCCTCGGCCCTTGTCTTTATAATTTATCATAAGGCAGCTGTCATTAAAATACGCGATGACGTGTGGAGAATATTTACTTTGATATTCAAATGTACTTCGCTCGACGCTCAGAATTTCTCGCGTTATTTCCCACGCAGGTATTGAACAACTTTTTATCGTGAACGTTTTAACTTGTTTCGCCCTACGCTACGATCTTCACATGGATAATTTATACTTTTAAGTCATCAAAAATATACTGAGTTGAGTCTACGCTGAATATATATGTACATACATTTTATAACTTTTACGGTTAAATAAGAATCGGAAATTGCCTTCTTATACCGTAAAATATCGATTTAACATTACTGCTCCATGACACCCTTTCGCTTAAGGCAAATCACGGAACGCAGTTATAAAAATACATAAAAAATTTCCTCTTAAGCTAACGATTTAATGAAGCCTCTTGTTTAATGTTTTCACAACAATTTAGGCTGCGCCCTTTGTTTCTATATCGTGACCTTCCAAATCTCAAACAGTTAACGTAAACAAACTTCAAAATACAAAGTTTAATAAACTGCCTTGCTTTCTTTATGACAAACAAACAGTAATTAAAACAACGCTAAGAAGCCCATTCGCAAATATTTAATAACAAAAGCTCACTCCACCCAAACAAACCATTAGAATTCTAAATTTTTTATGGTTATAACTGCAGAGCCGAAAACCGTGCATAACTTTTATTCACGTGGGACCACAATTGCGACCCTATGATATTTGCTACATTTTTTTAACAGCGACAAATTATCTGTAGGTACGGTTTTGCCCAAGCAAACGCTTCTATTCTCTGCAGGGCTCGAAATTAACGCTCGCAAACTCGCAAAATGCGAGTGATTTTTGGAAGTTGCGAGTCTGAAAAATACCCTCTAACAAACTTTTGCGAGTAAGCATTTATCTAAGAAAAGTTGGAGGGAAAAATGAATGCTCTTGGAGAATTTTGTGGCAAAAATTCAGACATCATCGAATGTCATCGTCGGGAGAAAATAAGCATGGTTTTACACAGAACCTGGACACACTTTATCTACGCATTCACATTTTGTTGGAATCAGCAACGTGACAGAAGAGACTGAATTTTACGCTTTGTGAGCCACTTTTGTTGTGGATGTCTAAAATAACCGCTTTTTTTTTCAAGAGGCCCTCCACCTCTAAGACTACCGGCCCGGGTACTCCCTTATATGCGCTATATAGGTATGTGCCGCCCGCTAGGGTAGGGTTTTTTAGGTGCTCAGTCCTTAAATAGTGTATCCTTTTTGGTATTTTTGGTATTGTGGTCCTTAGATATTCCTTATACATAGGGTCACTAAATTGCCAGCATCCACCCCAACGCGCAAAACGAAAAAGATATGGTCTGTTAAAACTGGGCCTTAAAAAGGGTATCAAATCTCGATTTTCTACCCTTAAATAGGGTCAGGGTTTGAGAACCTTGGCGGCACACCTATCCTACATTGTCGGGAGTTTTCGCTTTCCGACAGAAGCTAGAAAAGAACACTGTCGAAGAGCCCTTTTGTAACAGCTGCGACAACTCTAAAAAAGGTCGGCGACTTCACTTCAAACTTCAAACCTCAAAATAAGTTGATTTTCGACCAATCAGAAGCATCACCTTGCTTTTAGCGCTGAAGGCCGCTTCCCACGCAACTGGATGCACTGAAGGCCCGTTTACACACGCGATTTTTTTGTGCAATTTTTATCGCATTTTTCAATGCATTTTTTGTCGCGCGCATGTTGCATCTTCAAATCACATGTGTAAACTAGCATCGATTTCAGTACGATTTAAGCGAGATTTGTCGCGCGATGTCACAGAGGTTTCGAACATGTTTGAAACCTGATGCAACTTGGCGGCGATTTTTGAGAAACCACAGCAAATAGCAACAAATATCGCACCCAAATCGCGCAGAAATCGCCGCTAGTTTACACTTGCGACAAAAGTTGCATCGGAGAGCGCGAAAAAAAATCGCATCAAAAATCGCCTTTGTAAACCGGCCCTAAGATGGCACCGATTGCATGTTTTCCCGCGCTAAGCGCCAGTTGCACATTTTCCCGCGCTTGGCACCGGTTGCATGTTTTTACTAACGTTCTGATTGGTTCATTGCGTTACATTAAGTATTTTACGATTGGCTAGAACGAAGACTTTGATTAAGTCACCTACAGTGCAGGATTTTTATTGAGCGAGTGCTGAACTTGAAGTTTTATTTGTTTAGAGTTTAACCGCCATTCTGTTCGGAAGTTGGTTGGCCTCTTCTTTTAACTCTCCCCAATCCACGGTTTAACTCAATGCTCGTTCGCCCCTAAATACGCCTACACTACAGGCACAAAGTAATTACTCCGAACAATCGTAAACAATCCAATGAACCAATCAGAGCTCAAAGCAATTTCATGTCGGCGGCGCCAAGCGCGGGAAAACGCGTGCGAGCAGGTCGCGATTGGTTTTGGTTTTACTTCTGATTGGTCGAGAAAGTGGCGCGAGATTTTTTTAGCCAATCACGAAGCGTAGCAATGAAAAACCAAAGCAATTGTGTGATTACTTTTCACACTCAATTGAAAACTGCTCTCTCTATAACAACATTATATAAAATAAAAACTTACCCTTTGCCCAAGTTGGCAGGAGCTTCCGAAATCCACGATCTTGATCGCACTTCTTTTAGGATTACACAATAAAATGTTCTCAGGTTTCAAGTCACAGTGAATAATATTAAGTTCTGGCGTTGACAGATACAGCAGCGCCGTACACATTTGCTGCGCGAACTTTCTCGTTAGGTTCAATGACACTCCTCTAAAGTTCGTGTTTCGAAGCAGGTCGTACAAATTGTACGATAAAAGTTCAAAAACTAAGCACAGATGATTCCTGTACATAAAATGTCTCCTAAGTCGCACTGTTGGGAAAAAAAGATAGAGACAGTTAAAACGGAAGAAACGCCATACCTTTTTCATCTGTCATTTTCTCACACCACATCAAGATAACAGACATTTTTTTTACCATTACTAAACCGTTTCCCTCCCAGAGTCAATTATGGAGACAAGTAGTGTAGTTCTAACTTTTGAGTCTGTGGACAAAATCCTATGGTGTGACTATTCAAATGAAACCTCTTCAGCAGTACTTTTGCATGGTACCATTTGTTCTAACTTTTGAGTCTGCTGTTGAAATCCTATGGTGTGATCATTCAAACGAAACCTCTTCAGCAGTACTTTTGCATGGTACCATTTGTTCTAACTTTTGAGTCTGTGGACGAAATCCTATGGTGTGACCATTCAAATGAAACCTCGGCAGTTCTTTTGCATGATACCATTTGTTTTTCAATATTTTGCACTCTTGGGTATTAAATGGTTAAATTGACGTAAAAAAATAATAAAGAAACGGTTACTTCTTGGGGTCAAATTGACCTTAGCTACCTCGTTCCCAGGTTCACCCTTCTTCCACACTTTTGATTGGCTATTAAAAATTTTATGTGTGGGTTCTGAGCTCTGTAACTGGTTAAAAAAATCGTGTAAAGTGCTCAAGCCAATAAGAGTAAACACGCTTTTTCATCAACCAATAGGAGTAAAATCAAAACCAATCGTAACTTGGATTATGCATGTTTTCCCGCGCGAGGCATCGGTTGCACCTTTCCCTGCGCTTTGCACCAATTGCTTGTTTTCCCGCGCTTGGCGCGCCCGGCACGTTTTCCGAGAATTGCATGACGTGATTAACGGTAGCGCAACAGTCATCATCTTCTAATTTCTCCTCGCGTTATTAACACAAATCTGGGCATGCCGGTGGTGAGTAAAAAGGAAATTGATCACAAGAGTCAGGGCAACGATGTTTTCTAGTAACCCTCGCTCTGAGTGGAACGTTTGGACCTGGCCAAGTGCTTTGTTACATGGTTAATAAATTCATAAAGCGATTGACAAGGTAACAGTAAGATATATTTTAGAATCGCATACGTCAAAGAAAACTAGCATTCTTATTGGCTAACGAAGCGAGGGTATTTAACGTGGAATTCACTCGTCAGGCAATGAATTTTTCTATAGCGGAGTATTGTTATCCTGTTTAGAGTTAAAGGAATAATCTGTGCTTTCACCTTGATCAGCATCCAAGAGTAAACACGTACATGTAGCGCGGAAATATGATTTAAGCTTGAGAGTTTGATGGTCCTTAGTTTGGGCAAAGTGAGTTGGTTGATAAAAAAGATTGAATGAAAACAACGCAGTTTGACTTTCGAGTCCATCACACGGAGATCGATGAGACTGCAGAAGGATAATAGCGTGTTGTCATAACGACAAGCTGACGTGACAACTTCAGAGTGCTCCTACTGATTCTAATTGGACACTAACAAACGGAAACACTTCGGGTGTTTTCAAAAATAAACACTGCGGAACTGAGTCGAAGAGCAATACGCGCACGCAAACCAGCTCAAAAGAGAATTTGAGAACTTCAATCAATGGACGCCGTTCTGCCGTTAAAAATGAAGTCTAAAAGTAACAACAATGACTTGTTGGTGTCAACAAATGATGAATCGGACGTTTCGTTTCTAGAAAAAAAAATTGGCACTCGGAAATAATATTAAGCTGTCAAAACATTGAAAAAACAATATTTACAAAGGGAAAGTTCCCGCATTCAATGTTTCCAATTACAATTCCGGATTTGTTATGATCCCAGAGGTGCATGAAAATGTTTTGGGATTCGCTGAAAGAGTGAACAGTGAAATGTGATGTGAACACCGAAAAGAAAACAATCTGGATTTAGACGAATCCGAAATAGTGAAACAAGACCATGAATTTCCCATTTTTAATTGCGGAAATAATTTATTTTTGGATTCATCTCAGCAAAACGTCCTAGATTCGTCACGAATCAGAAAATTTTCCTCGAGTGCAAACGCAGCCTAAAGAAGTCATAATGCTTGGAGCAGCCTCTCTTTTCTCAAAAGGATAGTCGTGCTAGAAGCCACACACACGGGCGCGCGAGAAAATGGCCTGCCGCGCGTACTTTTGGCGGTATAGTACTGCAGCTAATTGCTCAGCTTTCTTTGAGACCAAACGAAAAACCTTTTTGAAAATTTGAAAATGGCCTGCCGCGCGTACTTTAGGCGGTATGGTAGCTAATTGCTCGGCTTCCTTTGAGACCAAACGAAAAACCTTTTTGAAAATTTTTGTCGTTTTGAAAATTGGGTACACAATAATGTTCGACAAATTTGAAATCTGAACAATGTGTTAATTTTGAACTTGAGATACGAGGTTACAGATTTTTCTGTTTAAATTTCACGAACAAATAATTTGAGTCCGGTTTTCTTTTTTACAAACACAGCATTTCACGGCCTGTTTAACCATTTTGAGATGGAGAATACATTTGTATAATCGTTAACGATAATTAATACTTACCAATGTAATATTTTCCCTCAGGATCGTGTGTGTTCATAAGTTCGAGCAAGCGAACTTCGATCTGTGCCTGATTCAAAAATGGCTTTTTGTTTTTTATGATTTTAATGGCGATATATTCTTTTTCTTGATGATCATAAGCCTTGCAAACCTAAAAAAAAGAAAAAGAAAAAAACAGAAATGTAATAAATACAGCCACAGTACCATTGCTTCACATCAACAAGATGTCATTTTTTCTTGAAGTGGGTAATTGCATTTTTGTTCAAATTTTAACTTAATATTGGTAATTGAACTGAGTGGAGTGCAATTTGGTCTGAAATCATACGCGTGATTTCAAAATCAAACGAGCGCGATAGCGCGAGTTTGATTTGAAATCACAAGTACGATTTCAGACCAAAATTGCACGACACGAAGTTCAATTACCACTTAATTACATCCATTTTGAAATCCCCCAATATTGCACAAAAAAGTGTAATATTGTAATAAGAGGATCACCAGTGATTTCAAATGGTGCAATTTGGAAATAAATTGCACCATTTTAAAATGATGCGATTTAGAGTCCAAAATGGTGCAATTTGGAAATAAATTGCACCATTTTAAAATGATGCGATTTAGAGTCCAAAATGATGCAATTTGGAAATAAACTGCACCATTTTGGACCAATCAGATTCCAAGGATCACCAGTGATTTCAAAATGGATTTAATTAAGTCTGAAATTTCTTTTTGTAAAATAATGAAAAGCAAATAGTACCAAACGAAAGTGCTGCTAAAGAGGTTTTGTTTAAACGATTACACCACAGGATTTCGTCAACAGACTCAAAAGTTAGAACTGCACTACGTGTCTCCATAATTGACTCTGGGGCCACGATTCTTGTCATTGACAGAGGGTTGACAAAATAGAAAATGAAATTATGATTTTTAAAAATAAGATTTTGTGCACTAAATTAGGCCTCGGGGAGAAATACGCACATTTTAGAAAAGCAACAAGCGAAAAATTTTAAAAAGTAAAAAAGTAAAGGTTGTTTCACAGTTAAGGACTTCATGGAAAAAAAATTTGAAAAGATACACTGAATTTGAAAAAGAACGAAAATCCAAATTATATATGTAGTTTAAAGCTACAATTCTGGACTTGCAGTTCAACAGAAAAGTGAATATTTTTTGTTAAAAAGAGATGTAATCAACTCTTCATATCCAAACATACAACTTGCATGTAAAAACCAAAACAACATTACAGTGTACATCATTTTTGTAAATCTCCCCCCCCCCCCCCCCCCCCCCCTCCCCAGAGACCTTTAGCAAACGTTTGAGCCTGTGGATAAAATACTCAAGTGTGAACATTCAGATGTGCAGTGTAAGAGCTAAAAAAGGCTTTTAGCAGTACTTTCTAGTGGTACTGGTTCTTATAATGAACAAGGTGGTTCTAACGTTTGAGTTTGTCGATGAAATCAAACAGTGTGATCATTCAAATGAAAGCTATTGAGCAGTACTTTCATGTGATACTGTTTATTATGCTGTACAAGATGGTTCTAACTTTTGAGTCTGTGGATGAAATTCTAAAGTGTGACCATTCAAATTAAAGCTACTGAGCAGTACTTTCATGTGATAGTGTTTATTATGCTGTACAAGATGGTTCTAACTTTTGAGTCGTGTGGATGAAATCCTAAGATGTGAACATTCAAATGAAAGCTATTGAGTTGTACTTTCTTGTGGTGCTGTTTATTAAGCTGTACAAGATGGTTCTAACTTTTGAGTCTGTGGATGAAATCCTAAAATGTGACCATTCAAATGAAAGCTATTGAGCTATAATTTCCTGTGGTACTGTTTATTATGCTGTACAAAGTGGTTCTAACTTTTGAGTCTTTGGATGAAATCCTGAAGTGTGTTCATTCAAATGAAAGCTACTGAGCAATACTTTCCTGTGGTACTGTTTATTTTGCTGTACAAAGTGGTTCTAACTTTTGAGTCTTTGGATGAAATCCTGAAGTGTGTTCATTCAAATGAAAGCTAGTGAGCAGTAATTTCCTGTGGTACTGTTTATTTTGTTTTTACAAAGTGGTTCTAACTTTGAGTCTTTGGATGAAATCCTGAAGTGTGACCATTCAAATGAAAGCTACTGAGCAGTACTGTTTATTTTGCTGTACAAGGTGGTTCTAACTTTTGAGTCTGTGGATGAAATACTAAAGTGTGACCATCCAAATGAAAGCTACTGAGCAGTACTTTACTGTGGTGCTGTTTATTATGCTGTACAAGGTGGTTCTTACTTTGAATCTCTGGATGAAATACTTAACTGTTACAATTCAAATGAAACCTTTTTTAAAATTTAAATTTAGCAAGCTGACTAACTTGTGGTTTGAGTCTACATGTAACTAAACCACAGCTAGAAAAAAATATGAAAAATATGAATAAAATTGAAACAAAATATGTTTTTTTTTTATATTTCGACAGCAAGACATACCAAACAATATACTAATGGGTTTTAAAAATTGCAACAAAATCTGATTTTTTTTTTAATTTTTTTTTGCTACAAATATCAAAATCATTACTATTTTGAATTTTACAGGGGAAACCCCTCAAATAAAATTTACATAATAAAAATAACATTTAACAAAATGAATTTTAATTATCCATATTTAAGAAAAAATAAGAAAAATGTCAACTTATATCAAGCTTTTTGTTTATTTAAATCTTTGCAACAAAAAAATATTCATTTAAACAAATGATTGCACCGTTTAAACAAAATTTAATTTCATTATTCTACGTTAAAACAAGGGTTCTGATCAAACTGCAATTTCTCATTATCACACAAATCAAACTACAATAAACATGTTAAAGCAAATAATTCGCAAAAAATCACGCAAAAAAATAAAGCATAATATGTTTTATATATACCGTGACTAAAATGACGAGAACATAGAAAGCAAACAATTAAATCCTGTGCGCTAGTGAAAATGTTGTTATTTATTTTCATTTCACAGTTTTTTTAAAAAAAATAAAAAGTACAATTTAAAAGATGCTTTTAACGTACCTGACCAAAAGATCCCTTTCCAATTAATGACTCTATTTCGTAACGATCAAACCACTTTTCTCCTGTTTTTATGACATAGTCAAAATTTTCGTCATCGTATCCATCGTTGTATAATCGCCTCTCTTTTTTGATTCCTCCTTCCTCGTTCTTTTCTAACTCCTTCCGTTTCTTTTTCTTAGCGTAGTACACCTATAAAAAATATCTCTCTGTTAGTTGATAACTTTTTCAAATAATATAACATGAGTCTCTTCACTGGCACATGCATCCAAGCTTAAAATAAAATTTAAAAAATCCCAAACTTATTTTTGATAAATATTGAAAAACTAACAGCAGCGCAGGAATGTATAGTTGCAACTGAAATTTTTCTATGGATTGAAAATTTTCAAACCAATTTTCCTTTGTCTCGGATTCATTATCATATTCTGAGACAAAGATCAAAAATCAAAGAAAAATTTGAGCCACAACAGATATCTGTCTGTCATCCACAGACTTAAAATTTAAAGCCACTTACAGTGTAATAAAAAGCACCACAGGAAAGTAGCTTTCATTTGAATGGTCACACTTCAGGATTTCATCCAGACTCAAAAGTTAGAACCACCTTGCACAGCATAATAAACAGAACCACAGGAAAGTACTGCTCAGTAGCTTTCATTTGAATGGTCACACTTCAGGATTTCATCCACAGACTCAAAAGTTAGAACCACCTTGTACAGCATAATAAACAGTACCACAGGAGAGTACTGCTCAGTAGCTTTCATTTGAATGGTCGCACTTCAGGATTTCATCCACAGACTCAAAAGTTAGAACCACCTTGTACAGCTTAATAAACAGTACCACAGGAAAGTACTGCTCAATAGCTTTCATTTGAATGGTCTCACTAAGATTTTATTAAGTCTCAAAAGTAAGAACCACCCTTTACAGCAAATAATGAGCAGTGTCGCTGGAAAGTAGTGTTCAAAAGTTCATTGGGAAATTTGGATACTAGGCTACGAACTAGCCAATTACATTGCTAAGTACTGAACGTAATTGGAATGTAATTGGAAACTTGGAAACGAAGTTGGCAACTTTCTTCCTGCCAAAGTACAAAACAAATTCTGTATGAAACTGTCGAGCTCTGACATCATGAAAACACGTACTTATGCAGGAATGACGTTGCCAACTTCATTTCCAAGTTTCCAACAATGTAAAGTAATGTGAAAACAACTGTAAGGTTGCTACCAATGGCATGTGAACAAATTTCTCTCCTCGGCATTTTCAATGGAATTAATATTGATCACTGTAATGAATAATGATAATTATGATTGCATTTGTTTACCTCGTTAATGTGCTTGTAGGTTTTAATCAAGTCCACACTGAGCTTTCTAAGGGGTGCAGAGCTTGGGTCACGGAATGTCGTTGGAATTTTGCTGTAGAAGTTTGGAACTCCGACAAAATCCACCTCATCTGCCTGTTGATCTTCTATTTTCCCAGCAACGTAATTCATGTCAGGAGCTAATAAATTCGCCCTCGCCTGATCATCATTGCTACCTGGATATAGAAAAGTGCAGAATAGGGAGTTACTATTACTTCAAAACAATTCAGTGGTGTCCCAACCACTGAATTTGCAATGTGTACTGTCATATGCAGTAAATAGTTTGTTGACATTTCCCGGCAAATTGGCTGAAATGTCTTCCAGGCAAGTGTCTTGTATATGAAGACACAACACAGCCACACACATTTGGAAGGAGGTTTTGTTCTTGGGCAAATACTGTATAAACCTTTCATGCTGTGCCTACTGTCTAATGCATACTAAGTGAGTCGGGAATGGATGCGATTGCACAATGTTAACGTATTGAAAAGGTGTGTGTTGACAAAGTCACAATTAATTTATTTAAGTCACGGACATCTGCACGTCTGAAAAGTCTGCAGATTTGCAAGTCTGCGGTAGTCTGTAGTCTGCATTAGTCGCACACTGTTGATATGATCGATTGGAAACTTCACAGCAATACCAGATACAGACTGCAATTCATCAAGGGCAGGAAAAGATGGGTCTATCAGAACCTGTTAAAATTCTTTTACGCGAGGGAGCCAAAATCAATTTTTAAACTAAAAGATAAGAATAGCATTTACAGATGTTTTTTTGTAAAATACAGGTAGAATATTTAAAACATTTTGCTGCATTTGAAGATACCTATAAATTGCAAGCTCTCTGATGCATGAATGAAGATCAGAGCACAAAGTTATTGCTGCGTGTTTTTAATAGTAAACACAATTTGTGATGAATTAATTTTCATCTAAGTTCTGCTGACAATGCTGCTGGCGATGGGCCATGTGAGGAAGAACAAAAAATTAAAGATAATAATAATAATAATGTACACTGTAACAGTACTATTTCTTTCATTATTTGTGCTCATTTTGCACCAATAAAATGACTCTGTGCTTTGCCAACCACTGTTACTTATGTTTTCATTCCCCTCTATATAATACTTTATATCAGATAAACATGTAGCTGCAGAGGTGACAAAATGTTTATGTTTACAATCCATTTCGAAGAACAGGAAAAATCTTGAATCTACATATGTAAGGAGCAGAGAGAGTCAGTAGAAATCTGGCATGGATGGAATTTGAGTCAGCAATGAAAATTGTTCCAATACAAGCCGATAAACTGTCATTTTGCGCAAAGGACCACGTTTTTTCCCTAGACGTTTGTGGAACTCGCAAGGATTACAATGAAATTGAACTTGGTCGGCCTTTCCTCTTCGGATTATTTTCTAATAAACATATCAAAACGGGGATTTACTGGAGCAAACCCAATTTCAGTCCTCACATGTTCTAACTACAAGTGGTACGACTATACCTGATGGTGTAAATTCAAGATCAGTTTGTCCCTTCCCTCAAGGGTCTCATAAAGAATTCAAGATCACTACTGACCTAATTCCCTCAAGGTATCATAAAGAATTCAAGAGCCCTACTTCACTTCCCTTGGGGGTTTGGCAAAGAAACAGAAAGATGGCTGATAAAAAAAAAATTCCAGCTACCTTATTAGTCATGCGCAAAGCGCAATGAGTTATAAAATGCCCTCCGTTTTTCTTTTTTTTTCTTTTTCTTCTTATTTTTTTGTGTCACGATTTTGCATGTAAATTTATGCACGCATATTTTAAATTGTGCACTTCCGGTTCATAGCTTTGCCATTTACACTTCCTATTTAGTGACTTCCGGCTACTCTCACTTCCGGTAAAACAGCGTTACTGAAGTGTCACGACAGCATCTCCTACAACCCTACTTAATAAAATTATACATTACTAATGTTCACGTTAGGTATATACAGCTATTTCAATTGACGTTGTCGGATGAAAGCTTTAAGCCTACAAGCCAAGACTGCAAGGTAGTATAGGATTTTTATAAATAAATTCACCATAATCAACAATAGGGAGCTAATTAAAGCAACTACATGTACGACAACAACACCAAGGATTCTTTCCATATAAACTGCTTTGCAGTTCTTCCAATTTGGTTCGTTTGTCTAACGTGACTGGATTGTCCATGAGGAGCTTAATTTGTAGGGACGGCTTTAAGTTCAAATGGAAATTTGATCATTTGACGTTGTTGTTGTGCAGTGAACGGCAAAGAAAGGTACCAAAATGTAAAATGCACGTGCAGAGGCATTGTTTTTGCTAATCAAACCTATTGTTTGTGCCGTTCTCACTGCCTCCGCCGTGGTGGCTGCTTAATTTGCGGCCTTTTAGATTTGACTACGAGTACGAAATCAAGTACGAGTACAACTTTGGAATTTCGGCATAATTGTATCCTCCCGAACTATAACTCTTTCCTGTTGCTGACTAACACATAAACAAACGTTAGGGATAAGATTGGTGTGATAAGTAATTATAAGAGGCACACGAATTTGGTTTGAAAACTCGTACTCAATCTCATACTCGTAGTCCAATCTAAAGGTCTCTATTAATTATCTTCCCGTACAGTCAGCTAAAGGAACGCTTCGAAGGCAATAATTTTATGATTCGTATCGGTTTTTGTTTCCTCCTTTAAAAAAAGGAGGCAAACATCTTAATACTATCGCCCATTTTCCGTCGTGCCAGCACTGACAACCGGAATATAGTAGGATGGTTATTTACAACTACCCACACTGCCTTGCGGTCTTGGCTTTGAGCTTTCATCTGACAACATTAATTGAAATAGCTGTATAAGACTTAGACAAATCACTGGCTTCATTGTGGTACAGTCTTCATTTACAAAACATTCAATAGTAAACAGCGTGGTTTGCAGGAACGATGACTAAATGAAAGGAGTAACTCTTCTCCATGTCGGACATCTTCTTATCATGTTAAAATATATCATAAAACTTTCTTACACATGTGCATGAGTATAGGCTGCTTGGAGCCTCTTGTGATTGAAAAAAAGCCTACAGCCTTTGTTTGACAAGCTTTAGTATGCACATGTAATGTTTTTTAGTCAGACAATAGCAAGCTCTTTTTCAGCTGAATTCTTGCATCAGAGGCATTTCAATGGGTGACCGGGTAAAACACAACAAGGCAATGAAGTTGATGTTTACTAAATGATCACCTTGCAGCCTGCCAAGTTTTTTTTTAACACACTGTTAATGTTACAGTGGATGTCAGCTGACACTGGCAACACCAAGTTTGTTAAAAAATTGGGAACTACGATAGAACTTGTCGATAACTGACAAGTTCACAACATAACCTCCCAATTTCATCCACCAAATTACAAAGTTTGCAACCCCAGACTACCAACAAAGGTTGTAATCTCTGAATTTGCATTTTTCCATTTTGTCTGGATTGTAGTGTACCAAGGCAGTGTATGCTGCCACCCCCACCCACCCTACCCTAGTGGTTTTTTTGTTCCTCTTCCTCTTTTCTTCCAGACTACCACTTAGCTGATCATCTACCACTTACATGTAGCTGATTATCCAAGATTGATATATGGTAAGATCCTTTCTTACAACCATAGGAAACAAAATCTCAAAGACTCACCTGTATCAGAAGTTGCACCCCCTAAAGGATCCATCACCTATTACAAAGCATCTTGGCTGCAATAAACGAAATTAAACTTGCTCTAGACTCAGGTATTATATAAAGGGGCCATGCCACAAGTATTGTTACATTTCCTTTGATACAAAATAAAATGTCTTTTGGCTTTTCAAAGAGATACTAAAATCAGGTGGCATACGTACATGTACATCACAAGTGCAGTGATTCTTACATTATTTTAGTGAAACTTTAAAAGCTGAATAGACAGGGTTCATACTCTTTTCAGATTTTCAAATTCCATGACTTTCCATGACCTTTTCCATGACCTCTTCAAATTTTTCATGACCAAGATTTCAACAGTTGTTTTCAAAATTTTATCAAAACGATCAATTTTTTAATTTTTCATCTTGCCTTATTGTTCCCACAATGTATGCTGCCTTAGTGATTTGTACCATGAACATAAGTTTCCATGACTTTCCATGACCCACACTTAAATTCCATGACTTTCCAGGCCTGGAAATTAAATTATACAATTCCATGACTTTCCAGGTTTTCCATGACTGTACGAACCCTGATAGACATGAATGCAATTTGTACCGTTGCGATACAAGCCTGAAAACATTTCAGGCCTCAATCAGATTTGCACCAGTGATCACAAGGATACTGGTGCAATGATCTGACTATACAATGCAACTTAAGTATGGATGCAGCACAAGCTAAATCTGCATCAAAAGGATACAGTTTGAAGTGTTGCATGCAGTGCTGGAAATAGTCATTCATCAGACATTGACCGACCAAAGCACTATAATGTCCGACTTATTTTACATTATGCTAGAACACAGTGTCCAAGCACAAAAATGACTTAGCTTTTGTCCTGAAAGTTTTGTTAAACCATTTAATTTGATTCCAAAATGTTAAAATCAAAGGACTCTAAGAGCGATCTCGGGGACGAAACAACACGAGGTTAAGTCCACAGATCAGTTTTAATTTTCCACGCTGAGTTTGAAGTCAAAGAATTGAAGAGTAAAACAGATTTTAAACTACCAAAACATCTTAGCGTGACATAAACAAGCACTGTATGAAACAAGACTGTCTAGACTACTGGATGATGTTATAACACAGGGGAATTAAATACAGTTTACTACAGTGATCATCTTTTAACATATAATACACTGGGGAATTAAAAAAGTTTACAGATGATGGAGCGAGTGAAAATTTGCATTACTGTCCCTGTATACAAAATCTCATTCAACGTTTTGTGTATTCACAATAAAATAAGAATTTATGCTGTTTGTGTCATTCATTTTGCTGTAAAGGCTCTCTGGATTCGAGAAAATTCTTGAAAAGGCCGTGTGTTTTGAAATCGGCCTACAATGCATTACAAACCACAAAACTTCTTATAGCATGTCATGTATGCTAGCAGATTGTGTCTCAAGGAAAATCCAAAATGGCAAGGGGGTAGTGTGGGGAATGAGTCAACACATTCTTATGAACTGTGTTGCTTGTAAACCAAAAATTATCACAATAAAGCTCAGTTGTTATAAGGAACGTTGCAACATGATTTAAACCAAATTCACCAAAAAAAATAAAGAAAATGAGAGAAAAGCACTAAAAATAGCACTGGTGCATAAGTGTGCCATTTACTAACAATAATTATTATTGAAGTAATCCCTACTAAAAAGCCAATAACTGTAACACTTTTACGATAGAAAATCATGCATGATTGTCACTATGGCAATAAACTGCTCCAGAAAAAAAGTTAAATTTTACTTCTACTACTACTTCTACTACTACTACTACGAAAAATACTACTGCCAGACTAAATTCAAGGCACTATTAAGTACAAAATTTAACTTTTTCTTAATATCCACATGAATTTTACAATGCGAAAAAAATTGTTGAACTTCTTATAATCAAATATGTTCAATTAAACTGAAGTCAAACAGTTTCAGAAATAAATAATGGAAATCTTGACAGATTTTATATTACATAGAATTCACTTTTTAAGTTAAAAACGCAGCATAAAAAAACATCTTCTTGGAACAAAAGATACTCAAAAAATATTTTGCCAAAAATGTTTCGGCTGGAATGAAAAAGGCTTTCTTTTACTAATTTCGATTCCAACTTGCATGACACACCTTGCGAGAAAGGGATTACAAGAGCATAAATTTTAATGGGATCAACATGTGAAACTTGGCATTCATTCAGAACTACCTGTTATAAAACAGCGCTGTGATGCAGTATTCCTGACAAAGATGCATTCTGAGTTCTAGATTTCAAGTCCACTTTTGTAAAGAACAGATTTCTCCCGCTGCACCTCTGAGATGAACTACATGACTGCACACACGACCTTTCAGGAATCAACCACAAGTCTTACTACTGTTCAATACTGATGAAATTTTAACTTTTTTGTGGTATTCACTCACATTTCATGGAACTTGTAATATTTCTGACTTTCCTGTTTTTCGTCAAAAGAAAGGCCACTTAAAAGACTGCTTGATGAAAACGGAAAAGGACAAATAATATTTTACAGTCAACTCCAAAGTTACTTCTGAATCTGAAAAGTGTGCTTTAGTTGAAGCCAGTAGAGTTTTGTGACCAACAAGTGACTGTGACGTTTTAAATAATAAATCAAGATTTTTAACCAATCAGTATTAATTGACTTAAAACAAAATTTACACACATAACTGTGAATTGGAATGCTCAGGTAACCTGAAAATATAACAAGTTTAAGTTTCCCTTCTTTAGAATCATCATAGCTTTTCATTGTCAGTATGTAGTTTTAATAAAGACAACTTAAATAAACTCCCATGTCTACATGGTGTGTAAAACGGGCAATTTTTTTTTTTAACACAAATCTTAAAATTAATAGAAAAAATAGCTATTCTTCATAAATAATCAACTAAGATACATAATTTTTTGGCAAAACTGATGCTAACGCTAATAAAACAGAAAAAAAATTAAACATCCAATTAATTAAAACTTACACATAAGTTAACCCAAAAATACATGTATTTTACAGGGTTGATGTAGACTTGTACATGTATGAAGAACACGTTACAGATTTCCTTTTGACATGATACAAAATTGTGTACACTGTGTACAATGCGAAGCACACAGGTGACCAGAATAAATAAATGAAGCAACAAGGTGATCTGGCCTTGATAACATAACAAATTCTCAAATATATAACAAAGATTAAAAAAGCAAACTCAGGCTGCTTTGCTGCAGTTTCATGCTTTAGAAGACACTTAAAAAAATTCAAGGACTGCTGATAAAATTCAAGGAGTTTTCAAGGAAAAACCTTTTTTTCTCATCGACATTTTTTACTTTTCAAGGACCTTGCTTTTTACACAGTTTTTAAATTTTGTAATGCAGAGATTTAGGCTGCATTTATTTTTGGGAGAATCCGAAATTGGATTTGTGATCCAGATTATAAGGATTTTTCATGACCAAAAAAAAAAAAAACACGAAAAATCCTAACATGGATCATTAAACGTAAAAAAAAAAACGTTGGTATGCAAATGAACCTATTTTTGACTCACTTGTGTTCATCAGTCTGCTCGACAAATAGTTTTCAAAATATAAGCAATAAAATCTTACCTCAATTGAAGGGCCGAGAGCATAACCAGCTTATGTGACTTTTTTTATTTTTTCTCGGTCAGATTTACCTCATTTTATCGTACAACGAATAATATCATCATAAACCCTTGTCGAATTTGCACTAACCCTAAGGAATTTGACTAATTTCACCTGAAAAAAGCACAGTTCTGGCCCTCCGGTGCATTGACAACTTCACTGTACATTCAGAGCGCAATTGCGAAGCCATTTCAAAGCAGTTTGGCCATGAGAATACGCGACTGCAATACTTCTGACCAGTGCCAACAACCTGAACGAAAATACTGTTATTTACGCACACCTGGCTCGCTTATCTATCGTGAGCTTTCTACAGCAACACCATCGTCTCTACATAGTAGTGTGTGTGTAAGCCAACGTGTTTGAGGCCTGTCCGGTGATTGAAAGACATCATCAAGTCCGGAAATCCTTAAGTCTCTAGCACCTCTCAAAGAAACGAGTCATGTTTCTTGTCCTTCCTCGTGTCTGAAGCACCATTTAGTGCTCGAGGTGAAAAACGGACCTTGGTGGGCGAGACGAGCCAGCGGGAAAGTCTGGAATCACTTCAGATCAGAAAAGGGGCAGCGTTGAGAGATGTGGGCCATTTCCCATCCCGTGCCGTGGTCGAAATGCCCGATATCCAAAGTGCTTTGAGACTTATAGCATTTTGCAATAATTTTCGGGCGGGAACTCCATTTCGGTTTTGTCGTAGGATTTCCCAACATGTTTTGCGACAGTGGCAGATGGGTTCACTGTGCGTGGTCGGGCAGCTTTGGGCAGCTCGAAGTGAGTTCTTGCCAGCCGGCCGAAAGATCTTTCGCATTTGGATCGAGTCTTAAATTCAACATTAAAATCGATCTAAAAGGATTCTCATATCGAGATACGCGAAGTATAGAAGTATAGATTCAAAGGATTCATGATCCGTTTTTGGACAATTTTTTAGTAAAAAAAAGCAAAATCCTTTTTTGGATTCAAGAATCCAGATTCTGATTTTCCCAAAAAACGCAGCCTTAGATTGAAACTTAACAGCAGGTATAAAAAAATTTACACAACACCAGACCACTACTAGGTAAATTTTTTAAGGGCCTGAGTGTCTGACCGGCTGAAATGTTGTGTTTTCATGATTATGGCCAGGACATTGCTTAAAGCTTGCTTTATTATCTTAACATGGGAAGAAAAAAATCGCCAGAAGTGACGAACTATGGTTCATACAACTTCAGACAAATAAAATTCAAGGACTTTTCAAGGACAAAAAATAGTTTTCAAGGACTACGTTTTATTTACGAAATCGAAACTCTTTGTCCCCTGGTGCATGAAATTGAGGCAAAGATTACAATTTTGCTTCATGTACACATTCACATATTATGCCGACATTTTCGCTTGTTATTTTCAGATTTTAAAAGTCGCTGGTGGCCAATTTTTTTGGAGCAAAATCATTTAATTTATCAGAAAAGTGATAGGGCGTACACAAAGTCCTAAATTTCAAGGACTTTGCAATACCTAATAAAGAAATCAAGTACTTTTCAAGGACCTTAACCAAATTAAGGACTTTTCAAGATGACTGCTAAAATTCAACACCTTTTTAAGATTGTACGAACTATGCGAACGCAAAGAAAAAAGAAAACTAAAAAGCAATTAAAAACTCAACATTCCACCAGAATGAAAACTTTGATTTCTTGACCGCCTGTCACGAAATCAAAATTGATGAACTGTAATCCCACTTTCATCCTTGTAAACCTCAGCACTTTTTCTCCAAACTACTGCTTCTGTTTTGTTCTATATAATCTTTTTATCCACTTCAGTTATATATTTGGGGGCATTTGGCCATATAACATGGAATCAGGTAAACACAATTTCTTTATTTTGGCAAGACACTGTCCTTTTAAGCTCGCAGTTGCCTAGATGGCAGTGCTCTTGAAGTGTAATACTAAAACTGTAATTATGCATACATACATTGTACCCTTGCTGCTTGTCCAAATAAATTAACTACTTTTTTGAATAAAATAAATCAAATAATAAATTAGTGCACTTCTTATTGCCCTTAAAGTAAAAAAAAATATTGTACCAATTTAAGTTTTCTTAAACCTGTTAAATAATTTACACAAAGAAGTTAAGTTGGATATTATGACAAAATAAAAACAAGAAATTAAGAAAAAAGTTAAGAGATAAAATAATTTTTCTTCATCAATGACTTTTGATTTATTTACATCAACCTTTTAGGAGAAATTTTTCAAAGTTTAAGTTGTTGTCAGAACTAACAAAAGTAGATGGCCACCTGCGAAATAGTTTTTGATACATAACAAAAAATTCAGACGCATTTAATTTTACACATTAATTTCAGACAAATTTACTGTAATTTCAGACAAAATTTGGGTGCTGCAGAGTACCAGACAATTCAGCAACAGGGGGTCATAGCAGTTGCCATAATGAGACCGCAACCTCACTTCATGGCGGCAACAACCTTAATTTAAAAGAATCCCAGACAAAAGGGGGCCATCGCCCCCTCACACCTAAAACCGCCTTTGAACAGTACTTATTATCACAGGGCTCGAAATTTAAAAAAAATTCTCAATCGCAATTTGCGAGTAATTCCTAAAATTTAGTCGCAAGTTCGAAAATTTTAGTCTCAAAAAAATAAACTATACCACTACTACTGGAAACGGAAATGAGAAACGAGAAATTTCTGAGAAAGTATGAAAAAGTGCGCCTGTGATACATTTCTTGGAAACCGCATTAATGGAGCATGAAATCGACAATTAAGTCACGCAACATTCAACGTCAATTTTGCAGGATTTTTCGGATAAAATTACAACTACCAGTTACAAGTAAGACACAAGACTGTTGAATATAATTTGTTTATTAGCTAGGTAGTAAAACAGTCACAAAATCGCAACTAGACAAATTTTAGTCGCAAAAGCGAAATCTTTAGTCGCAAATGCGCCCGATACAGGCACAATTTCGAGCCTTGTATCATCTTAATTTACGCTGCTCTACATACGTGCCTCGCTATAAGAAGATGTCTAAAATAAGAAAAGTACCACTTCAAATTTCAGACAGGTTTATGGTTTAATGGTCTGAGAGTTTTTGGTTTTAATTGCGTGGCAGTCAACAAAAGATCAGCCAGCTGCCAGTTGCATTCATTGTCAACTTTGGGCTCATCCTCGGTGTAAAAACTTGTGAAACTCACGAGTGACGTAAAACAAAGAAAACAAAACGCATAAAACAATCGAGTCAACTCGGAATGCAATACTACAAAGGTAAAAAAAACAAAGGAAAAAGTCACAGCTTCTTACACCGAGGTAAACCCCAAATGACTATGATGCCAACTTTAATTAATAGATTCTTTGCAACTGTTAGTTAATATGCCAATTAAGCCATTATATAATGTCAAAACAATCTCTTTTCAACTGCTTTGTCTTTTTTGATATTGTAAACAACCAGAATTTCACTAAAGTTTAATTATTTTGCATTTAAACACGACAAGGCAGCTGAAGCTACAATTTGGAGACTTCTTCACAATGACTTTTTTTTTACATGACAGGTCATTTTACAAAATTTCTTAGCTTCTTACATGTTGTTTTATATTTCAGATGCCAGTACAGTGATCACAATTGACTATTAAGCTACGTTTTATTTCACAAAATATAAGCAACTACATTTGCATAAAATTGCAACAAAAAAGTCAAAGCATTTGCCAAAAATAAAAATTCAAGAAAAAACCCAAATTTTATTTTGTAAAATAATGAAAAACCAAATGGTATCATGCAAGAGTACTGCTGAAGAGGTTTCATTTGATTGTGAGAACAGCAATTTAGTGTCTGGTTTGCAGTCATGGATAGGGCTAATGGCTTTAGCTATTGCAGCTCTTGTCTGCAATAGTAGCTTGTCTATATTGCTGATCAAAGTGTGCACAACAGTTGAAGCTAATAATAGCCCTTTTAGAACTATCATTTGCTTAATCAACAAGAAAACTTGCATTCAAAATTTTAAGTTCATGCTATCAATGCACCACAAAAAGATACAACTTTCAACAAAAACTGAAAACTCTTTTTCACTTCTTTTATGTCTAGATTTATATCAAAATACGTATGCATAAATTGATTATAGACATGTGATATAATGTTGATCTTGTGTTAAAGGACATTTAATATTTTGCTACATGTATTAACTGTTGTTTTATCATAGCCCAAGGCAATGAATTTAATTGAGAGACTGCACATTGAGATGAAATCTTGTAAGCAGTCGGGCACAACCAAAACATTCTCCATTTTACATTCACAATGGTCAACATGGCACTAACCAAGATAAGCTTAAATTAACCATTTTCAATCTACTTGAACGAGCATCAAAATTAATCTTTTGCATGTATACGAACGTGGGTAAGTATTTTTGAAACTTCTCCACGTTGAAACAACGTCACACGGTTATAAAAGCACCCGGTATTCGTGCTCGCGGTAAATGCGCACTTACGTTGAGATTTTTTTGGCATCAAAATGTCAAAAGGTGACTATGCCAGACGATATGTGTCTTTCAACTTCCTTCTTCAAGCGAAAATGAATGAAAAAAAACGTAACACTCGATTTAAATGTGCTTTGCATGAAAGTCACTAGCAATTTGGAGGAAAATGGTGCTTTATTTGAATGATCAGTAATTTTTAGTCTTTAATGATAGTGTTCGGATTCGTCTGGAACAAACTAACAGCGAGCAACTGTCACCTTTTATAGCATTTTCCGCCGATCGATTGGCCTTCTTCCCAGAACGGAAATCTGTCTGTATTCAGAGCAAAAGCTATATTTCAGACTAAAAATAAAGTAGAGCTTTTTTAACCGACCAAACAGTATTCAGAAGCTAATATTAATCTAAAACCAGCGTCAGACAGGAAATATCTTGGCACACGAGCCAGCGAGGAAAGAAAATTCAAATGAATGAAAATAAAAACATGGCGGTCCAACATCGTCGCGGCCGTGAGAAGTCTAAAGCACAAAACCCCTATTTCCTTGCTATTAAGCATGCAACTTCACGGACCCGAAAAATACAAAAGGCCAAGCCGTAACTTTCCAGGTTTAGATCGTCCTTACAACGAAAATTGATTATTATTTATGTACTGGAAGGCGGTGAACAGCGGCGATTTCGGAGGTACCCTTAGAAAGTTGCGCAACGGATAATGTTCTCGTCCGATCAAAGCGGGATCTCGCTTTATTCGACATTGTTTTAATCACAAACTCTTTGGGTGCTTTTATAGAACATGTGTGTGAAACAATTAAAAGCAAAGAAATGACCACACGGACCATAACAACATATTCCTTTGCGACCATCGATAAATATGCACGAAATGAATGTACACGGCGTGTCAAAATCTATAAGGTTTACTGTTGAGTCGATAGTGTGAAATCCTTTCTTCACAACGACTAAGAAGACTGGAAAACGTTCTTAAAAAGCGTTTTATGTAATAATTCTAACTCTGTCCTTGATTGTTAGAAGATGCTTTTTTTCGAACAGGGAATTCGTTTGCCGTTCAACACCAAATGCTCCTTCGAGAACACAACTTCGCAGCTGACAACATGTTAGATGTGAAATCCCGCGCAAATGGCTATGGCAAATTAACGACGGTTTTCTTACATGCTCCACGGGTATTCTTTTCCGATAAACCATAACCTTTCATATTAGAAACATATATAACGTTATGAACTTTGCAAACAGTGCGCACAATGCGATTTCCAGAGCTCCTGTCACTCGCTCCGCTCATTAACATTTTAGCAAAAATAAACCACAAGGGTGTTTTGACAGTATTCGGAACATCGGAAGCACCTTGCGTTCGGACGAAGATCTTTCACCTCGCATAGCCGGTTTATGAGCACTTACACCCTTTGATTCATCTTTACTAAGATCCAGAGCAATCTGGAGCCCGAGTAGATGAGATCGACCGCCAAATTCAAAAACTCCTCGAAGAGAAAGCCCTTCGAGAAAAATATTTTCATATCTCCCATCTAAACACTTACCCATAGATTTTAACCATCGCTCTTCGTTCCTTTGCTGTCGACGATTCCAAAATAATCCATTCCGGTTTGTAAAAACCACAAGCAAAGGGCAAAACACCCTGTGATCCCCAACAAACTGTCTTTCCACCAAAATTTCCTTCTCCCGAAAAAACAAAAATCGCGCGCTGAATCAGCAATCACGTTGTAGTTGAATAAATCGAACCGCTCCCCGACAATTATAACTTTTCCAGTCCTTTTGGCGCATCAATTATTAAGCTCCTGAGTTATCCAAGCAAAGATTCCAAACAAAGTTCTCTTGTGAAAGCGAAGTTCCATAAGGCGATCGATTGCTCCACGTTAAAAAATTCGAAATTCGAACGAAATATTGCCCGATAAACCGTTGAAAGTGATGTGACAAAACCGATGACGCGACGCACTGTTGCTATGACGATGTCAATTACAAAAACTGTGGGTTGTAAGAATTTGAATTTTCATCGAAATGATAAAACTGACAGCGAACAAGGCGAAGAAATCGTGAAAAACCAACTAAATTATCGACTTTTCTTGTCAGAAATCGAATAGTTTTGTTCTTAATAACATAGGGAAACAAAATGTATAACCTCCTAGTTGTTTTCTGTTGTTTTTACAAAGAAAGGAAGCGAGAACTGTACGATAAAAGAAAATATAACAATTGAAGAGGCAGTGCATATCAATAAAAATATTATAAATGTTTCTGGAGAGAAGTTTATTAAAAATTGTTTAGGAGATGTGACTGAATTAAAATAAATCATACGTGCTTTGAATATTAGTGTGGTTTTTAATAACGTGTCACTCACGGTTTAGAGGGGTGCAAAGCTAAGTGAGTCATGACAAAATTCGAAATATGATGTAATTACACAGGAACTTGGTACTTGAGATTCGCGATACATTGTAGCAATTTTTGTAACAGATAAATTTAAGAACAGAATAGCATTTTCAGCAAAAAAAGAACTTGATGTTATATTTTCACTTCTAACATTTTTCCAACGACATCAATTTTGTTCAGTTCTCTAGCCTTCAAAAGTTAAAAAGAAAATCAAATTTGATTTCCCAAAATATTGAACTGAGCAGCGCCACAAAGAAGTATTTTTGAATAGCTTTTGAAGTTTTCTTTTTGAATGTCCACACACCACTGAAATGATTTTAATTATCCGCACTTTTCAGTGAAAAACTATATTGCATGAGTAAAAATGGCTATCAATCCGGCGAGCTCTGAGAATTAAGGTTACTCGGAATGAAAGCAAGAACTTTTTTTCTTTTGTTCTAACATTGTTTATTACAGGTGCAATTCTAGTTTAGCTCTCTTTAGCTGTTTAAATAAGTCAACCGCAGACAAATATTTTTTAAAGCGACGCGTGTTGTTGCTCTTTGACATAATCATTTGAGAAACCTGTCAGGTCAGAAGAAATCGACACACATAAGCCTGAGCGCGCGAAATACAGGACTCTGCGACGAGAACATAGTTTCTGTAGAAGGTCTGTTGTCATGAAGCACGAATCAACCAAGTTGGCATGAGTTTATGGGACAGTTCCTTGTTAAAAATAAATATCAGATGATTGATTGATATATACCCACACGCCAACGCCTACAGCAGAAAAAGAACTGAGAGCTTCATATTCTCTATCGCCCACTGGACTCAGAGGGGCGTAAAGGGCTCCAAACAATTCTAAATAATTTTTTTTAATTTCCAACCATATAGTTTATTTTGGACTGGCGTCTTTAATTGCGGTCTCTGAAATGCACGTGGGCGAAACCGTTTTCGAAGTAACAAAAAAAAACTTTAACATACAAGGCTGATCGGACAGCTGAATTTGTGCGGTTTCTTTTAATATTGCCCAATATATTTCGCTTAGACAAAACTTACCTTCATCAGGGGAATATTAAAAGAAACCGAACAAATTGAGCTGTCTGATCAGCCTTGCATGTTAAAGTTTTTTCAGTTTAGTTCATTGCTGATCCTGATCTGCACAAAGATCCAGCTACATTTTGCTACTGTTTGTGCAAGTGGTCCTTGCATTGTTACAGAAGTCAGCTGAAGTCATTTGAAGCAACAGCCGATTGCAGCAAAAATCCTGATGAAAAACTATCGATGGAGAGAGCTTCTGCTTTACATTTAGGCCCCGTCCACACGTGTACGTTTACGTTCGTAAACGCATATTTTTTTATGCGTTTAGGCCTCCCGTCCACACGTAAACGATGAAAACGGTCACCCTAAACGGATATTTTCGAAAACGCTCTCCAAAGTGGATATTTTCGAAAACGTTGTTTACCCGTTTACGTGTGGACAGCGCAAACGGATATTTTCGTAAACGCTGATGTCACAGCTGTTTATGGCGTATGCTCAAGTCATCTAGCGCATGCTCAATGCAGATGTTTAGCGTTTATGTATCGTTTTAGCGTTTACGTGTGGACAGGTGAAAACGAATCGTTAACGATGGCTGGCTTCGTGTGGACGGGAGCGTTTTAGATAAAAAAAATATGCGTTTACGAACGTAAACGTATACGTGTGGACGGGGCCTTAGATTGGGTGGAGTTTGTCAGATGAGAAATTAGAAGAAATGTTCCATTTTTCAACTGCTAGCTGAGCTCTGTTAAAATCAACTGATAGCTCAATTTTATACTTCCCTCTAGTAACTCTGTTTTCGGATGCAGATATGTTTGTACACGTGGTCGCTTATTCGTAACTGTCCACGTCACCCTTATTTGATTACTAAATTTTGTTATTAGCTTTTCAATCCTTTTTTTCATTATCTATTATTTAAGTATATTTAATTTCCTTGGGCAGGCGCCTCACATGGGGCTTCGCGTCCCGTTCCGTTTCAAAAAAAAAAGCTGAAAAAAATAACTACAATCTGCAAAGGACTGCAAACGATAATGCTGTAAACGATACGTAGGATCTACGAAAGACCTATAATCAGCCAAAAAATGAACAAACATAACCGACAAACTGCAAGGCTGATCTGACTACGTGAAAAAGTAGATTTTGCGAGACACCAATACGACAGAAACCGATAAAGCAGGGTAGCTGTCCGCGGTTGCTACCCTGCTTTATCGGTTTCTGTCGTATTGGTGTCTCGCAAAATCTACTTTTTCACGTAGTCAGATCAGCCTTGCAGTTTGTCGGTTATGTTTGAAAAAAATGCTTCAAATTTTTAACTGATAACTAAAAATGGAAAAAAAAAAATGTAACTGGTGATCAGTTTGATAATAAGTTCCCCATCTAGCGCCTCTTAAGAAGATACCATAGCCTGTTCCAGGCTCTCAGATAGTGGGGGCGAGCGAAAAATGTCGGAGCAAGCGAAGAAAAAACGAGGGAGGGGGGGTTTCGCTCGCCTCCACTATCTGAGAGCCTGGAACAGGCTAAAGATACCACTAAGACCGATACAACGCAGATTTTTAGTTTTTTTGAATCTGATATTCAAACCATTGGTCTACGTGATAATATAAAGAAATAGCTTGCGTAATGACGGAAACACTTAGAGTTGTTAGTAAAAACATGTGATGTCATACTGAACACGACGGATGGAAAGAACCACGTATACCAACGTAAATTTTCCTCATTGAACCAGCCGACTCAAAAAACTAAAAATCTACGTTGTATCAGTCGCTTCTACAGTATATCTTCACTTCGGTTTAAGCTGATTTGATCATTAATTTGATCCAACGTACACCCACAGGATTGTCGCCACGGTATTTTTGCCTGCTGAACATTTAACCTCATTTAACCTCTTTATAAGTAACCAACCCAAATCAGCACAAACACGAGTGAGATCTGGATACAAGATTAGCCAAGCCTCTCTGATTTTCACTTTCACATTTCTGGGCATTTCATCGTTTTCTTTTGCAAGCTAAATCTACCTCTCTTCATCGCGGTCTTCTCCGACTGTTTCAAAATGGGAGCAGAAAAAAGGCGCCAAGGCCTTCTCGCCGCCATATCGATTACCGCGAGGACCTTGGTGACGAAGACGGGTTGCCCAAAATGGCTAATATAACAACTGATAAAAGGCCGGCTTAAGGGACCATCCAGAAAATAAAATACGGTCGAGCCTCTCTGCCACTTTCAGCGATAATTTTCTGGCATTTCGGAGACTGAGAAAGTGATTGCACGTAGGCTATGCTTTTATACGTCCAGTTTGATTTGTTCCTTTGATATAACAGATCTTAACACAGCACATAGATCCTATGTGAAATTATGACCGATTCACTTAATAACAATATTCCTTGCGGTCAGTTTTATTTGGATCGTCACGCAACGCTGCTCCCCACTAACAGCTGCGTGGGGGACTTGCACTGTATTCGCCAGACACTCAAGAAAACTGTGGGGAGAATGAGCACCAGTTTCTGGCACTGAGACTTCTGGGATCGTTTGACGTAACAAATATGCCCACGGTAAAATGCCGCTGATAAGCCCTGGGATCATAAAATTTCGTAAGAGTTTTTTGGCTGGCAATCAAACAATCTTTCGATAAAAAAGCGTTGTCTCGAAAGTCATTGGAATCGTTGTCTCGTTTAATTTAGTGTAACTTTTTGAAAAGAATTAACAATTATTGGATGAGGTTGAGCATGATAGCGATAATTATCAAGGCCAAAGTTTGTGTTTTCTGCCGAAGACAAGACAAGACAAGAGCGCGCACTTCTGCATGCATAAAACTTTTGTCTGTAGGTATGACGTCACTTCTGCATGCATAAAACTATTGTCTGTAGGTATGACGTAACAGAAGCAGCAAGCAATAATTAGCTGCGTGCTTATAGCCAATCAAAATCGAGCTAGTGACACCAATGTATAATAATTGATGTTAAGGAACTGTGGTGTGTTGGTATAACCGAAATAATGTTTCTTACCAAACTGCCGGGTGGGTTTACTGATAACCGGCATTCATATGATTAGACTGCGATCAGTCTCTAATTTTTCTTTCAGTTAGTTGAGCGAACGAGCGAGCGCGCACGAGCGGCGAGGCCGCCATTG
Organism: Cladopsammia gracilis; assembly: GCA_022457155.1. Classification (NCBI taxonomy): domain Eukaryota; kingdom Metazoa; phylum Cnidaria; class Anthozoa; order Scleractinia; family Dendrophylliidae; genus Cladopsammia; species Cladopsammia gracilis. The sequence goes on along the minus strand of JAJGOT010000120.1, from coordinate 1,512,153 downwards.
CACGTGGATCGAGGGCGCTTCGCCGCTCCTGCGCGCTCCCTCGACTAACTAATAGAAAAATAAGACTCTGCTCGCAGTCTCGTTATGATTGGTTGATGGTTGCCTTTAAAAACCATCAACCTATTGTATCTCACGCTGGTTACCCAAACGATCCCAGAAAGCCTAGTACCGAAAGCTGGCGCGCAGTTTCCCTGAAGTTTCTGGAGTGACAAACTGTCTTTGTTAATAGCAGAGCTCTCGCGGGCCGAAGGCCCGCTCGCGGAGCTCCATACTCATAGAACGTACCTATGCCCGTCATTTTTCATGGTTATGGCTAGCGGAATGTTTCGCGGGCGGGCGTCCGTACATGTGTGTCCGTACGTCGCGCAAGGCTAGCCTGCGGGCGCGTATGACGTCACAAAACATGCGCGTATGACGTCGTGTAACATCCGGGATCTTAGCAATCTTGAAACCAAAGCCAGGCTTTGTTTTTCGCGCGGCTACACGGTCGATGTCACGTCAGTTCGGTAAACACTTTAGTTGGATCTTTTGCTGTATTTAGCGGAGAAAACTGTTTGCAAATTAAAGTCGTTATTTCCCTGCATTTTTTCGCGGTTTGCTACTCAAGACAGGGATACCAATTAAGGGATACTCAGAAGCCGCTATAGTGGAAAAAGAAGAGCTTTCAGGGATAAAATCTTGCTTCGAGGAACTTCATACGTCGTTTTATCAATGTGGGGAGATAAGTTTGTTCTTCGGGAGATTTAAAGAGTTTCCAATAAAACAAATTACATTTTTCGATGGGAATTTATGTTGATATCAATCTGTGATTGACTTTTTCTTTGTGTTCTCGTTAGTTTTGGAGAATTGTTTATAAAACGTGCTCAAATTCAGTTGTATTGATTTCTTGAATTTCATCGAAGACAGCTCGGCCTCGATGCGCTATAAATGGTACGCGTTTTGCTTTTAAACATAAACTTATGGAGATTTGAATAAAATTTTTCGAAAGAAGATTGTGTCGTCCATTTTCATGTCTTTGTTCATTCATTACATCGGTTGAAAAGCGATTTTATGTAAACAAAACAAGACTTTGGATTTTATAGTTCTATCTTCACTCGCGTCGCCTTATGCATATATATTATGCTTATTTCAATAACGTTGTTTACATGACTGTAAAGTGCCTTGAGCATGGGATAAGAGCGCTATAGAAATAAAGTTATTATTATTATTATTATTATTATTATTATTATTATTATTATTATTATTATGCAAATATGTTTGTGTATTTTTTGCAATTTTGATTTCCAAATCAGTTTCTCGGGCAATTTTTTTTTAGTTATTCTAGACCGAGAGAAAGTTGTTTTTGTGAACTTTTGTACGGTCTAAATGTACTGTGCAGACCGTCGCGTAATACTGTTTATGAGAATTGCTAAAATTGAAAAATAGTCTGGTCGACAATCTTAATTCTTGTGCTTCCGACCTTTCACCTTAGTTAAGGTTATCATCGGCTTTCTGTTCAGAGAGCTACGCTGTTAGGCTCAGGTTATCTATACGGCGAGGGCCGTTCTTTTGTCAAACAAACACCTACAGTCAAACCTGTATTAAGCGGCCAAACCTGTCTTAAAGGGTCTTAAAGGGATACTGTCCCGGCTGAAATATCGTCATGTTTTCTTGATTATGGCCAGGATCTGGCTTTAAGGTTACTTTATTACTTGAAATTGGAAGAAATCATGGCCAAAAGTGATAGACTGGAAGCAAAACAAAATATGAATTAAGTAGACAGAACAACGGCCAGAAAAATAAAAGTCAATTTCAGAGAATCAGGAGAATGGCAAGTTTGATCTCTTGGCCGCCTGTCAACTAAATGAAATATCACTGATGAACTGTAATACCGCGGTTTCTCGCGGCTTCGCCGCTCGCGAATTATCGCGCGCTCCAACAAAAAAAAAACGCCAGCTACGCAGGCTATGGTTAATCCTTTTCAATCCTCTCCAAACTTCGGCTTTTGATTTGCTCTATAGAATCTTTTTATCTAACTAAGTTGCATATCATGTTGGTGACATTTGGCGTTATAACGTGGAAATAAGCTAAGCGAAAGTTTGCTATTTCGCCGGGACAGTGAACCTTTAAGCGGGCACCCTTGGGGAATGGCTAACCGGACCACCGTTTAATGCCGGTTTGACTGGCTTTTAGAAGAAAATTAAGTAAAGATGAATTTGACACTGCGGAAGACGCGTCACAAAAGGAATTGACCGCAAAGCGGCTCTTTGCAACCACTCGGCAGATGCGCGATTATAGAGATTACATAATTTGTTTACCAGAAGATCGTATCCGAATGTATTTAATGAATTTTTGTTCAGTTCCTCTTAACAAAGTGACCGTTTAATACAGGTCAAGACAATAAAAATAACTTGTTGGGAGCTTTTTCAACTGACCACTTCAGTAATAGGGGGTAACTGACCGCTTGTTGTTGTTGTTGTTGTTGCTTAACAATACAGGTCCGCTTAGAGCGGTTTTCGATGTCATAAAACCAAAATGAAAGTAATCACTCTGACCAATCACAACAGACGCAGATAATCCGATGAACCAATCAGAACAGACGCAGATAATCCGATGAACCAATCAGAACTCGAAGCAAGCAGATCAGATGAAGCCCGGCGGCGCCAAGCGCGGGAAAACTCGGGAAAACGTACTCTCTATTACGAAAATTTTTCTTGGTCCCGAAGAGGACCGGCCAAAATTCATACAATCTCTACCCGGCTACTTGACAGATCCGTTATGCTGCGTCATTTTTTCCACATGGTTTGGCCATGTTCTCTCTGGCAGATAGTTTTGCTATCGCCGCCTAGTTCAACGCAAAAGTGGCATGGTATTTTCAAGTGTTTTGTTCATTGTGTATGGCATAAGCTGTGCACGTGGACAGACACATGATCTTGAGGTCATATCCGGAGTTTTTACCAAGTGCGCATTAGTACAGTGCTAACTCAGTCAGGTTAGTCACTGGTAGCCTGCATGACAGGCGCTTTATGAGCCAAGCGCGAGACATGTCTTCACCATTTACACTTCCTGTTTAGTGACTTCCGGCTACTGTCACTTCCGGTAAAAGAGTGTTATTGAGGCGTCACAACAGCATCTCCTACAACCCTACATACATTGCTATGTTCACGTTTGGTATATATAAGACTTAGAAGAATCACTGGCTTCATTGTGGTACAGCCTTCATGTCCACTACATTCAATAGTAAACAACGTGGTTTGCAAGAACGATGACTGAATGAAAGGAGTAACTCTTCTCCATGTCGGACATCTTCTTATCATGTTTAAAATATATCATAAAATTTTCTTACACATGCGCATGAGTAAAGGCTGCTTGGAGCCTCTTGTTTTTTTCCTTCCCTCGTCTCGTGCTTCGCGCTCGTGTCGCGCTTCGCGCGAAATCCTTCGCTCACCCCGCTTGGCTCATAAAGCGCCTGTCATGCAGGCTAGTCACTGGAACTTGTTGCTACACTGTGCTGATGAGCCGCAATAACGGCGAAATAGCTAATCACAGTTGCATTTAAACTTTCGGTTTGGTCTCAATCATGCGATTGTTTCGTTACTTTTTCTACGCAGTTGTCAGCCCTTGCTTCTTACAGTATTTTGTTTATTTTTGGCTGATCAGATCTCTTACAGATCCTGCGTTTACTAGCAGCATTTTCGTTCACGGTCCCTTGCTTTCTCGTTTTCAATTTTTATAATACGGACACCTATATAATGCGGACGACACGTGGGTCTGTCCCTTGTATCCGTATGTTAAAGGACACACCGCCGACTGAAATATCGTGAGTTCATGATTATGGCCAGGAGCTTGCTTACTTTGTTATCTTGAAATTGGAATAAGTCATCCTCAAAAGTGATAGAAGCAAAGAAATATGAACTAAACAGACAAAAAACGGCTAGAAAGTCAAAATTTCACAAGAATGACAAGTTTGATTTCTTGACCGCCTGTTCGCGAACTGTACAACAACAACAACAAAATCCACTTCAATCCTTGCAATCCTGCACTTTGCTCCAAACAACTGTTTTGTTTTGCTCTATAGAATCTTTTTATTCAACTAAGTTATATGTTTGGTGGCATTTGGCGATATAACGTGGGAATAAACTAAGCGAAATGTTGCTATTTCAGCGGGAACTGAACTGAAGGCATCAAGAAGGGTTCGATTGAGCGACTTTTACAAAGGAACACTTTATCGCTGCGGGGATTGATTTCTATACGGGACATATCTTATACGTGATCTTATTACTTAGCAAACATTTTATAATAATCCTTTGATCTTTTTACAGGATGAGCAGTCATTTTTTATAATCCCTTGATCTTTTCACAGGAAACTTGTTCAAAACTAAATACTATTGTTCGGAATTGGTTTCCGCAATTACCATGAAATCTATATGTCATAGTATATCCACTATTGGGCTCTGACTTCACGTTCTTATCTCTCCGAAAATGACAATTAATTTGCAACCTTTTCCCTGAATTATTTGTTTTTCTCTTCTGAACCCGCAATTTGAGAATTCATGATCGATGTTTCGTACCGAAGTTAGCGAAGTCACGCCAAATTTACCTCTTTAAATGACTTTTGTAAACTGAGCTAGGTCAAGAGAAACATAGAATGCACGACTCACTACGACAAACCGTTGAGAGTGACCGGATCTGGGTTCCCAGACCTAGATCAGTATTAATACTTGAACTGCAAAGTGAAACAAAAGAAACGGCAAACTGATCCTTTCGGCAGAAAAACAGAAGCAGAAGCAGAAGAAAATAAAATAAAAAAAAAGTGGAATATAATAGTGCCCAATAGACGCGACGAACTTCATTAACTTTCTCATCACTAGTCAGTTTAGTTTATCACCCGTCAAACCCTTCACCAATCATATTCATTACTTTTATTATTCTTTCGTTTTTTTTCAAAACCACTTGTATAACGGTTTTACAGTTGTAATTATTTATAGTGCTAGCCCCTGAAGAAGCTTTGTTTTGCAAAGCGAAATATTGGGCACTTTTATATTCCACTTTTATTTTATTTTATTTTCTTCTGCTTCTGCTTCTGTTTTTTTGCCGTAAGGATCAGTTTGCCGTTTCTTTTGTTTCACTTTAGGTCAAGAGATAAGACCAGATAATAGCTTCATCTTATTTAACTTTGATGTTAGACAAGGTACAGAAAGCTTTCATGATAAAGATGAAATGTTCATCGTGTCATGAGATTCACGAGCCTGGGACACAGAAAAAAAATATGAGTTCCAGCCAAGAATCCTGACAGAAATCGACCCTATGACCTTCCGTGTACCGGTCGGATGCTCTGCTGAACCACTGAGCTACGAAAGACTCGCGCCGAACTACGGCATTTACTACTAGCTTAAGATATGACACCGTACTGCTAGGATCGGCAATATCGAAAACGTCATGCATGTGATAAATAAAGAAAGATGGTAAATTTTAAGCTTGGGAATGAAATGATAAAGATGTATACGTAATGTTCAAGACACTTCCTTAATGCTACTTACAACTCCGGAAACCTATGATCACGACTGAGACCTTTGATCTTATCGGGATGGAATCATCGGATTTTGTATTGTTTTGTATCCAAACTGTTTTGTAATAGACATGATACATATAACAGGCCTTGGAGGCCCAAGGGCAGTTAATCGGGGAATTGAGGACGAAGTGAAAACCCGGCAAAAAACGGGCGTTCTTGCAAACTTTCGTCGCGTCGCTTTTTGCCGGATTTTCACTTCCTCAAGTCCCGATTAAATGCCCCTTAGTCTCCGAGGATGATATATATGAATATAAACAAGGATAACTTGTATTTTCTTCAGTTCACAACTTTTGAATGTTAAGTTTCTATCAACAAAAATAGTTTTGGTAATTTTAGACTGCGCTCGATGGAAAAGTACTAGTTTGTAAAATTAATGTGAAGCAAGAGATTTTGACATTTGCATTTGCTAGAAGGAAGATATTTCAATCATCCTGCCATCCCTGTTATTAGATCCATGCCGGTCCCTGGTCCGAGGGGGATACTCAACAAAGTTTTGTACGGGGATGCTCCGCCCCAAGGTCCAAACCCTTACCCTTTCATGTCTTTCATATACCGTTTTTGACAGAAAAGGTACCCCTTTCACATCCCTTTCATTGAAAATGGTACCTCTTTCATACAACCTTTACGTGCGTCTGTTTGATATATTTTGGAAGGCCCTTTTTATGATACTTAAATGGCAGTTTTCCCTACCCTTTCATGTACTTCGTGAAATCCCTACCCTTTCATATACTTCATGAAATCCCTACCCTTTCATATACTTCAACTCGTGAAATCCCTACCCTTTCATATACCTCCAGCCTCAAAAAGGAACCTCTCTCGAGCGGAGCATCCCCGTATAGCCTGTTATAGGGATTACACCCCCCCCCCTCCCGGGGGATCCCTGGGCACTTGCTTATTTAAGCCAAGCATCAAGGCTCTACAAAGCCCATGTTACTATTCCATTCAAGCTTGATAGTTGATTCTTTTGACAGTTTTCAACCGCTGGTTAAAAAAAGTAACAATAGTTTGATACTCAAGGGGAGTGAAGTTAAGATGCAAATGAAAGTGAGCTATAAGGTAGCGAGGTGAGTTAGTACCTTCGCTTGGAGCAAAGATAAACCGTTTTAAATTGATTTTAAGGCGCTCTTCACTACCTCATAATTGCCCCGTCGTACCAAAGAAAACAAGATAGGGAAGACCCGGACATTATACGTAGTCTTACACCAAGTACAGCCCAAAGAGCGGTTTATCTTTAGCACGATAATCGCTGCATACCACAGACCTCGCGTACACCTCAGCACTTACCTCGCACATAATCCTGCCGACCATTCCCTGACCGACTGAAAGCCTGCACACGAACTGATCCACACTCTGTTGAAAACGTTAAGTTACTTAGCAACGTCTCTGACCAACCATCCTCGTTGCAGTGGGCTCAATTGCAGAAGTTGAATCGAGTTCTACTTTTGCGACGTTGCGCGCAACAAATTACATCGTGTGACACACCCAAAAAACTTGTTGCGCGCAACTCCGTTAAAAGAAAAGTTGCACAGTGTGTCCGGGCCTTAAAATTATTATGTTGTTTATAGGAATGGCCTGATAAAAACCGTTCGTATGAAATGATGGTAGAATATATAGTGTTGAAACTGGTGATCACGCGACAATATTGGCTGGTGGCGGAAAAATGCATCGATACTGCTGGAGAAAGTACCTTTAAATTTAGTAAACTAGCCAAGTATAACAGTCACACCTTTTACAATAGCGAAGATGCAGTTCTACAAAGTCAGGAAATTTACAAAAATTCATAGGGTTTGCGGCGTTTGTGTCCCGCTACCCGCCCTTTAATTCGGCAGAAACTTGCAATTATTTGAACACTTCCATATAAAAGTCTGTTAACTTTCCGAGCTTACAGAACCGTTAAACTATATCTTTGCTATTATAAAATTTCCGACTCTCAAACTTAGCCATTTTGCTCATTTTAAGATTTAAGATTTGAAATTGCCGTGAAAACACACAAAACACAGTGATCAGAAATAAGTATGAAGTAAAATAAAATATAACCTACCGTGCATACAACAAAACTATTTTTTTTGGAACGAGCTGCAAAATCAGTGACTCACCACAACCTCGTTCCCAGGACCTTTACCCAGGGTAAAGGTCCTGGGAACGAGGTTGTGGCTCACCAATCACACATGTTCCTTCTATGTAAAATTATTCAAACGAACTCTCAGTGGCGGCGCTCGCTATGTGCCTCTTTTACCAGGTTTCACTAATCGTTTTCTAAACTGGAAAATGTCGAAAATAGCGAAATATAAAAATATAATCTAGCATTTCGAATACGAGATCGTGTTTTTTCGAAACTGTTTGTAGTTTTGCATAGTCTAGGATCACACCGCAGCAATTTGGTTGCTATTCAAAGGAGTAAAAATCTTCCTTTATCCCTTTCCCTAACAGCGGCCATAGCCAGAATTAAGGACAATATCATTATTTTTCTAAAAATAGCTCAGAAAAACAAATAGCTCCACAGAAAACTACTGCTAAAGAGCTTTAAAGTGAATGTCACACAGATAATTTTATCCACCGACTCAAAAATTAGAGCCTCTTTTTGCGACTCAAGGTACGAGAACTGGAGTTGTAAAATGGTGCTTTTGAAATGAAATTAATATGGCAACAACTAAAGTAAAACTATCCTTTCTTGATTCATCATTTCTTCCTATTTTTAACACATTGCTTGCTTCACTGCAGTTGTTTCCAGTTCTCGGACACTTTCCGTTTGACCAATAACAGGCTGAAATATTCAGCTGTATCGTAGTTAAGTTCCGGCTGGAAGAATTCGCCAAGCCGACCACATTGCGGGCGCCCCGAGCTTGGTCGGTGATCGCCAGGTTCCTTAATTTATCACACGGGTTGTCTACTTCAAAACAATACTTGAGGACCGTAATTCGTTGGACAAGATACGAAACCATCCCTGTATGGATCATCGCATGAGTGAAAAAAAGACATTTATTTGTATTTATTATTTTATAAGTTAGAATCCGAATCAGATTCAAGACCATCCAGTTCTCCATCGTTTTTGTAAATCAAAACGAACTCAGAAACAAAAACGTAATTTCGTGTTAATGATTTGAGCTGAAAAATTCCAAGTAAACCCAATTTATACAGATACATTAAGGTGACTTCACATGCATATAGTTATTGGCCAGTCTTCCAAATAAAATATACATGATCTGATTGCTGTCTTTCGAGAGTTTTGTGTCGCGATACTAGGCATAATATACACGCACACGTAGCTTAGGCTTTCTCCGGCTTTTACGGAGAAATCTAATTTGGCTGTCTTGTCTTGTTACAACGGCAACCACAGATTGAGTTGTTGGGCTTGTTGTTCAAGGCTTTACTCGTTTTTTTACACGATAAATATTTACGATTTTTGGTGAAACAGAATAAGCATTCAGTAAGTCTAATCTAACAAAGCCATAAAAAAAATCGGTACATAATTTTCGGCAATTTACTCACTTTTCGTTTTTTACTTTGGGTTTGTGTATGTACAAAAATTGCAGTGATTATTGTGATTACGAACCAAGAAAATCCTACAAATTTGCCATTTATTATAAAAATGTACTGCATGGAACGAGCGCAATAAACGTTTTAGCTACCGTAAAAGCCTCTATAATTTCATGGCGTCATCAAAATAAAACTAAAATCTGCAAAGGACCGCAAAAGGATCTACGAAAGACCTTATCAGCCAAACAATGAACAAACATAAACGACAAACTGCAAGGCTGATCTGACTACGTAAAAAGGTAGATTTTGGTTCTCTTTCAGCATGGTTTTGTCCATGCGTTTGAATGTTAACATTGGCATGCCATGTACATTCAGTTTTTGCGAGACACCATTATTCCCAGCAACACGTGATGTGGCACGCGTGATGCGGGTGACAAGTTGGTTCCAAGGTACGGAACTTGATATTGTGTACGGGTCATTGTGCAATCTATTTACGACTGCTTTCTTGTAGTTGTTCTTAGTTTGTTACAAGCTACACCGCGCTGACTAGCCCCAATAAAGGGCGAAACAGCTGTCCGCGGTTGCTACCCTGCTTTATCGGTTTCTGTCGCATTGGTGTCTCGCAAAATCTACCTTTTTACCCCGGGGGGTGGACTCCCATATGTGGTCGGGCGGGGGTGCTCGTCGTATCTTTTAGGGGTTAAAATTCGGGATCTAGGTATCTTTTAGGGTATATGATGAAAAACCTTATTTTCTCAGAAAACGGTATCTTTAACGAGGCCAACTAGGCCGAAACATGTTGTAATGTTATTAAAAGGATTTAAAAATCAGAGCGTCTCCTGATTCTACACTTTGCTGCACACTGGCCACTCCACCAAAACTGAAAATGGTATCTTTTAGGGGTAAAATTCTGGTTGACCACGCCCACTTTGGTATCTTTTAGGGTTCCACATTTTTTTTCCCGACGAGCACCCGCGCCCGACCACATATGGGAGTCCCCCCCCCCCCCCCCCCGGGGCTTTTTACGCAGTCAGATCAGCCTTGCAGTTTATCGTTTATCAAAATAAACAAGCTCAAGTGTGTTAAGGCTTGACTCAACCAATAATTTGGTGGATTTTTATTCCAAATATAAGCATTTATAAATCTAATCTTTACGAAACTTGGCAAGCATTTTGTTATTCGCGTTTGTATCCATTTGATCAACTTTCCCTTGTCAAGTTTGGGTCACGTGACATGCATTTGCCTTATAACGGTCAAAATCTTTCAACGAAAATGGGGAATAGATAGTCACATTACATCCATCTTGTTTATTCCTTTTTCTATAACTCCTAGTAAGGGCTTAATAATGCCGCCTTTTAATGTGTCCATGTGTCAAAGGAAACCGCCATTTTAGGAAAACAGGTCACGTGACATAACAAATGTCAAAATATCTGACAAGACATATGACGGATACCGCCTTAAAAGGCGGAGTTACATTGGAAAGGACCTTTTTGGACATTTCGATGGCGAAAGTTTTCAAACTTTCCAATTGCAAACATTCCCCATTTCAAAAAACATGTTTTTTGACGTCATCAATCAGGGATCATCACGTGATGGTTGATGAGACTTTCGTTTGATCGAACAAGTCAATTATTTATTCCCTTAAACTCCATGACCAAGGAAAGTTATTATATCAAGAAAGAATGGGGTTCTTTAAAATCTCTGCAGGGGGTCCTTTAAAGATAAAAAAAAAGCGCAACGTTCGCACCACTTTCGAGCCCAAGCCTCGCGCGCCAAAACTATATGGAGCCACCTTGAGCGGGAAATTACAGATAACTTAAGGGACAAGGGACACTGTCCCGCTGCAATAACGATTTACTTAATTTCCATGTTATATCGCCACAGGCCAGCAAATGTACAACTGAATTGGATAAAAAGATTCTATAGAGCAAAACAGAAGCAGTATTTTGAAGAAAAGGTGCAGGACTACAAGGATGGAAGTGGATTACAGTTCATCAAGTTTAATTTCGTGACAGGTGGTCAAGAAGTCAAAGTTTTCATTCTGGTGGAATTTTGAGTTTTTGAGTTGTTATTTGGTCTTTTTAGTTCATATTTCTTTGCATTTATAACTTTGGAGATTTTTTTCTTTCTATTTTAAGATAATAAAGCAAGCTAAAGCAAGCTAGCGCTCCTGGTCATAACCATGTAACCATGATATTTCAGCCGGGACATGGTCCTTTTGTTTGAGCCGGCAAACTTTTACCGAGCACGGCGACGTTTTGATCGGTTTGATATTAAAACTGACTGAGAAGACGCTAAAAGAAATTATTTTAAAAGTAGCAATTGACTGATCATCAAAATGGGGCTATAAAATATAGCATTAAATGGTGTAAAGAATGTTAATACTTGTGGTAGTTTCGATATTAAAGCACGTTGTTCAGTGCATTGTTGTCTGCTATATGAAGTTACCTTGCTGTTAAAAAAACTTGTAACATGACAAAAATCGGGAACGATGAGGTCAATCGAAGATCTATCACGGGTTTTGAGCGACGAAAAGAGGGAGTTAAACATGAATAGTTTTCGAAACATTACTTAAATAAAAAGCATATAAATATTCTGGTTGTGTTATAAGGCCCGTTGTTTTAAAAATGTTATTGTGAGTCAACAAAGGAAATTAAACAAACTGGATACCGCTGTGCCGCCTACAGACCATAGTAAAATCAACCATTGATTGTAGAGTTAACAAGAGGAAATATGATCTCGACTTACCTCAGCCCTTTATGGCGAAAATCGGGTGACGCAGATGGCTTTGTCAACAATAAATCTATAGCTCCAATTTTACAGGGAAAACGCCACCGAAAAAGTGATCCTTTCAATAAACGGGGTGGCCGTATTCGATACTTTTACATAACCCGTGAATTAGAATAGAAATGGATATTAAAAGACTCTTATTCCATTGTTTTCTTTTGTTTACTTTTAAATTTCTCTTGCGACAATTTAACAATGGCTGTTAAAAGTTTGTTTGGCAGATTTCCCAAATCACCCTGCCCCAGTAGTCCAAAAAGCGCCTCCCATAAGCCGCACTTACGAGCAAAAATACTTAAGAGCGCCTGCCTCGAATAAGCGCCGCACACATCAAGCCCTATTCGAAGACGAAGAGTGAAAACTTAAAGGAAAAATATTTCCCTACGATTCGTTTTAAGCCAACCATATCTCCCCGTTTTGCGCAGTTCCAAAAATGTTGTTGTCAATGATTGTTTGTTGAAAAGAAGACACACCGCATCAAAACGTCGGTAAATTAATGAATACCGCACCGCGCTCTTTTTCAAGCCTTGAAATACGGTATCGAGGTTGGTCTTATGCATGTTGATGCAAGTAGCTTATGTTGGGTCGAGAAAAAGTGGCAGTAAAAATTAAACGAAGTTGCTGAATTAACCGGGTGGCAGTTTTTATCCGGCCATCACTAGGCCACCAAAATAAACGGGATGAACGGAATAAAATAGTTTGGTCTAATGTATGAAGTATGACTTAAAAGTGGCGGTTAAGCTAGGCGAGATTTCCTTACAGTTTACTCCCGCGGAGGAGGAGGGGGGAGGGAGTCCTCAAAAGTCTCAAAATGTTTTCGTGGTGACTTGTGCAGTTCATCACTTCATGAAACCCTTACCTGGTTGAACTATATGAATACATTTTTCTCTACTCATTTCCAGACCTAGGAATAAACCCTTATGTTTTCCTCATCCTTAAGCTAAAATGATAAAAAATCTATTTACTAATTTTCAGAGTAGAAGTGAAAACAAACCGATTTTTAGTCTGTGTAGCGGCTTTATTCGCACGCGAAAGCAAGTTTTGCGTGAGAAGACATCGCCGCCAAAACGTTGTCCTGGTGCGTGCCATCCCACCAGCTGCACAAGCTCAGGAGAACACATTTTCATACCATAAGTTCTATACCCAATTTCAGAGCGAAACGGGTCAAAAACCATACCATTTGAGACCGCACATGCTCTAGAGTTTTTCAGTTTATGGACGTATAATCGACTATAACTCGTTGCGTAATTGTACTGGACTTGAATATAATTATTCCGCGTTTTAAGCTTGTCTTTGAAGTGAAGAGTTGCGTCAACACGTGTTTTGTACAATATATAAAGTACCGGTATTTTTACAATGTCCATCTCAAAATAAGACAGTGGCAAAGTGTATGTCACTCAATTGTCTCTTAATCTGTCTGCAACAGTTTGAAACAATCTGTAATTTATGCGACCCTTTCAAGTCAAGTCATCTTTATTTAAGCAGGGTAGCCCTTTCAACACTAGGCTGGTATCAGAAAATTTAAATACTGGCAGGTTTTACATTGCGAAACATACACTTAGTTAGCCGAGTTAAAGTGAAATTGTTTCCAAATAAAGCTGACGTTTTAGCGTCAATTTACTGTTCGTTAGTGCGAATCTAGAGCCCGTGATATTGGATTGTAAATCTGGTTCAGTTATACTTATTTCATGATCGAACGAAAGAAATGGCCGGCGCCATCACGCAATGTGCTGCTACTGGTAAAAACATGGTTTAAAACCCAATTCAGAAGAATACTAAACAAAGAAACAGAACAAACAATAAAACAACTGCTCTGTTGTTGTTTTTTGTTTCAAGAAAATAAAACAGTGTTTTCACTCTAGGTCCAATTTATTGTCGTTGAGGTCATTAATTGTGGTGGTTGGAGGTGGCTAGCAGGTGCCGGCTTATGTGTTGGCCGAAATTTTGTGCGCGTGCGCGCGAGGGGTACGCGCGAAAGGGCGCGACCTCCAATTTTCGCCCTATAAATAAACCGGTGCCTGTGCATGTGACGCAGGCTAGGAGAGGAAATTGCCAAGTGGGAAATTATTGTTCACGGGTTCACATCGCCTCTCGGGGAGAAAATAAAATGTCAGAAGAATGGAGATGGCTTTGTGGTGTGAGATCTCCCCTCCCCCAATGTTGATTTTCTTCAACAACCAAGCCGCAGTATCTCAACATCGTACAGAGACGGGGGAGGGAAGGAGAGGGGAGTGGAGTGGAGGGTTTGGGGAAGGGGAATCGGAAAATTAAAGAATAATTTCTATCTCAGAAAGACTTTGTCATTACGTGGTATTTTGTTGAGTGACCGAAGTTCCTTTGGCCTGCAAGCGTATTTTTCGAAAGTCCCGAAAACTATTTTGTAATTTCAGTTTCTGACAAATGGCGTTAAAGTTTTTAACCGGCAAACAAACCAACCTCGTGTAGTAAATGTAAAATTTTAATGGCTAGCCCGGGGGGGGGGGGGGGGGTACTCAAAAAAGATTTGTACGGGAATGCTCTCCGCCCCAAGGTCTAAACCCTTACCCTTTCATATCGGAGTGTTTTCACTCACGTGGTCTGCAGAGCTATGCTAATTTATTTGAACAAAACAAAGTGTTTGCATTAGAAAAGAGTTCAATCCCCACAGGATTAGCTTGGGACACCACCAATATGGCCGCCGTTTTATTGTTTTGGGGCACCAACATGGCCGCCGTGATGTCATGTGAAAACACTCCATACCGTTTTTGACAGAAAAGGTACCCCTTTCATATACCTTTCATTGAAAATGGTACCCCTTTCATATAGCCTTTACGTGCGTCTGTCTGATGTATATTTTGAAAGGCGCTTTTTATAATACTTAAATGGCAGTTTTCCCTTGCCTTTTTTATACTTCAACTCGTGTTTTCCCTACCTTTTCCTATACTACTGTGCGAAAACCCTATCCCTTTCATATACTTTAACTTGTGAAATCCCTACCCTTTCATATACCTCCAGCCTAAAAAAGGTACCCCTTTCGGGCGGAGCATCCCCGTATAGCTCGTTATAGGGAGTACCCCCCCCCCCCCCCCCCCCAAAAAAAAAAAAAAAAAAAAAAAAAAACTGGTGGCTGGCTAGCTTTCAAAATCACCAAAAACCGAATCTTGGGCTTTCGAGGAACGTACGAAGGTCCTAATGTAGGCACGCAATACGTCCAGAACGCAATAAACAAATTAACCTTCACGCTTGCTAATATGGAATTCCAAGACATTTTAAGGGGCTCCGAGTGAAATAAAAAATTTCTCCTGATTGGATGGGGGTGGACCGGTGGGGGTTGCAGCCCTCAGCTACTTTTAACCTTTTTCCATTGCTACAATAGACCTTTATCATCCGGCGGCCATGTTGACTCCCCGGAGAAAAAAATGCTTTGTTTTTGCCCGTCCAGCCTCGCAGTGAAAAGGTTGAAAATGAGGCTGGGCAGGCAAAAATCTTTTGTTTTTATACAAAATGGCAGGGCGTGATAAAGTTCTATTCTGGTCAAATGAGCTGGACCTGCCATGTGCTGGGCAAGTGAATGACATGATAAAAATAACTTGTACGGTGTATGCTTTTCAACCTGGTTCCCAGGTTCTCTCTTCTTCCGGTCCCCTGGAGTGCGATGGAATAAGAGAGACCCTGGGAACAAGGTTGCATGCTTTTCAGTTTGGATTTACCCTTTAACTCCCAAGAGTGCCAAAGATCAAAATTCAAGAAAAATCCCAAAATTATTTAATTTTGTAAAAAAAAACTGGAAAACAAATGGTACCATGCGAAAGTACTGCCAGAGGTTTCATTTAAATGGTCACAAAATAGGATTTTGTCAACAGACTCAAAAGTTAGAATTACACTACATTTCTTCAAAATAAATTATTGACTCTGGGAGTGAAAGGGATAATAATTGACAAACTGTTCTTGTATTGTATCTTGCTCTAAAACCTGTGAACACACCACATACTTTTAAAAGTAATTTATTTCCAAACCATCTAAAACAAATACTCCAGAACTTCTGCATCACATTTATTTTTGGCAGGTATAATTTGTTGGAATTTTCTCATGTTTGCCATAAAAAAAACTTATGCAAATGTTTATTCCACAAAATTACTGCATGAATAAGATCACATGGTCCTTGACATTCTTAGTTTTATATAAATACTACCAGTGACCATAATAGACTATGTTACATACCCATGCCAATTCAAATTTAATAAACTGTACCACCTCAACACACAACACCGATAACAACTGACATGACTGTTCACTTGGTCCAAAAATTCATAACACAAACACTTTACTACAAAATAATATAGAGTTCAGTTGATCCCGAAAAGCTCCAGTTTAGCTCCAATACAGTTTAGCTGGTTTAAAAGGTATCAGAAACTTGCTTTGTGGGTGTGGCTAACATTAATTTTTACAACTGTAAAAGTTTATTGAATTGACCATTTGAAAGGCCACCCTGCCAGCTTGGCCAAGCTTAAATTTCTCATGTTAAGGCTTCTTTGCATTTTGGAAATGGAAAGTTGGCTCACCCAGAGTAGCTCTCTCTCCATTCAGATGTTTCTCCATGTAAAAAGTCCGGGGAGGGGGAGGGGGGTACTCCCTATAATATGCTATATGGGGCCCGAAAGGGGTACAGTCGAACCTCCTTAATACGGACACCAAAGGGACAGACCAAAGTGTCCGTATAATAGAGGTGTCCGTATTATAGAGGTAGGGATTGTATGAATTTTGGTATCTTTGGGACCAAGAGAACTGTCCGTAATAGAGAGGTGTCCATATTATGGAGGTGTCCGTAAGGAGAGGTTCGACTGTACCTTTTAAGAGGCTGGGGGTCATCATCATCATCATCATCATCTTTATTTAAAAAACACGGTAAATACATCAGGAATTAACAATTTAATATAAACTACAACTTAATAAGAAACTATGTATGTAAATTAATCTTCTATAATTTAAATATAACTAACTATTAAAGAAAAGTAAACTAAAATAAAGCCTGTTTTACATGAATGCCGTGTCGGAATTATATAAGGTATAAAGGAGTAGGGGTTTCACGAGTTGAAGTATAGAAAAGGGTAGGGAAAACTGTCATTTAGGTATATAAAAAGGGCCTTTCAAAATATCTCAAACAGACACTGGTGGTAGTGCTTGGTAACGCTCGATGTTTTTCCATGGATATCGTTCCATAAGTTTATTTCAACGGTATAGTATAGAGCCCCATTAGCTGTAATCTTGTCCCACAATTGTCTGTCCTTGATGTTAATTAAATCAGAAATTGGTGTGTACTTGTTGGTGTAGCCATAACATAAGTCATGCTTACAAAACCTGTCTATTTGTAAAAGATATTTACTCTGGTGTGCACAGGCCCACACCTCAATATTGCATACTTCCTGAAATACAGTCAACTCTCTCTTAACAGACACCTCTATAAGACGGACACCTGTCTAAGACAGACAACGGACACTTTGAAACCTTCAACGACACTTGAGAAGTGCTTTTTTTAGTGAAAAACACTTTCAAATGGAAATGTAGGTGCTGAATATGAACAAAAAAGTCCACTTTTCTAATATTATTTTTGTTCCAGTTTGTTGGATTTCCTTAAGTAAATGACTTTAAACAGACTTAAAACAGATGTATATTCATTGTGCATGGGTTCAGCTTTATTATCTCAGAATTACTGGTGTCACGTTTCCTTGACTCTCTATAAGCCGATCACCTTTCTAAGGGGCCGGTCCCGACTGTGTCCGTCTTAGCGAGAATTGACTGTTGAAACATCCACAAAGAACAAGATCTGTGAATTTCCTTCACCATTTTCTGACATTGGGCAAATCACGATGGGCGAATTACAACACAAGAATAATGGAAGATTAATCACAGCTGGTGAATCATGTTTGAAAACAATTATTGGTCTGCACATTCCACTGAGATCTTCATGGTTTTTTACTTTATTTTTCAGGCATTCTGTGAAGTCCCTCCATGGGCAGACCATGACAGCACTTATATGTCCAGGAATAAAAGCAGTTTTTGCAGTATTCATAATCTTTGTAATATTCACAAATTTTGCAGTGTCCATCGCTGCCCTTCCTTCCTTTCCTACGGTTGACCAATTTTACAATATTTTTTAATTATTATTCACAGTTTCATAAATTTTCACAGTTATGTTCAGTTACATTTTATCCTGGACAGGCGAATTTAGCCAGAAAATCATGTTTGGAAAACCCAGGTCTGCACACTGCAGTGAAATAGGCTGTAATGAAGGGTGTTGGTGAGTTTTGGCACTCCTCAGGCGCACTTTTGTAAATTAGCCTGTATAACAGGCGATTGTGATTGCGCCAAATGCGATATGGGAGACATCGAACATGAAGTGCTATATATATAGACAGGAGCACGCCAGGGCATCAAATTCAACTTAATAAATGCCTGTCTTGCAGGCTAATTATAAATTTCACACCTAATTTGATATTTGTACAACAGTGTGGATCGAAGACAATCAGCTGACCCTCAATACGAGAGATTCAACTACACCTAAAAGAAAGCCATGTGCAAAATTTCTCAACAAAAATATTTGTATAAACCAAAATGATTACTTGAAGGTTTAATTAAATTAAAACTATCGTGATTTCAGAACATTTTGTTCGTGTTTACAAAACATATCACTATCACATCACATGTGATGACAGTGTTTGTAAACAATAGGCGGTGAACGGGCACGCGACGGATTTCTGAAAATTTGTGGACGAATCTACCAGCTGCGTTGGAAACATCACTTACTCTTCTTTGCCTTTTTCTTTAATTCATCCATCGGACCTTGTCCATCCAACGCGCTGGGGTATCGGAATGAGCCACCGATTCGATCCCACAGCGTGAAGTACTGTCCATAATTAAAGTTGTAGAGAAGATGATGGTCCGTATGATGTGCCGACCCGTTGATAAAAGGCTCAAAAAGTTTTGGCACCCGGTAATCTCCATCGTGAATAGACACCGTCCAAATATTGACGAAGACAAACAACCCAAGGTACACATATTTATTTAGCGGAAAAATAAAAGGGTAGAGGTGGTATGGTAAACTCTGCAGGAAACCGTCGATTGGATGGAAGGCGTGACTTGCGAACGGTGTTGGGACTTTCCAGCGATGATGAACCTTATGTAGGTACTTGTAAACTGAGCGGTGATGCAGTCCACGGTGGATCCAGTAAATCAATGCGTCCGTGAATACAAGAAAACAAACTGTGCTATATAACATGTCAGCAAAGACTTGAGGCCACGCAAACGTAGACAGATCGATCAAATACAAACGGCTGTAGCCGCGAACCTCCAGTAGAAAGAGCAAAACTGTTGGGAAGCTCATAAATGGAACAGATTTCAAGGTCACTGTGATTTCTTTTTGGATCTGATTTTCTAGAATAAGCTGGTGTTTCATTAGCGAACGATCAAAGACGAAGAAAAAGCTAAAACACGCAAGTGAAAAATACATTATGACGCCTCCAATGTTGACAACAAGTAGAAGCGAGAGAAATTGCCTAAGCCAGTCATCTTCAGACCACGTTGTAGGATAGACATAAGGAGTGAGCAAATGACGATCTAGGACGTCCAAAACCAGGTCCATTTTTGCTACAGTTTACGTTCTTCGCAATAACTTTTTGCTTTTCGAGTCGATTTTCGATGAAACGAGTGCAAGGTAAAAATTGTGCAAGGTGCAAACAGCCGCTTGTTTGTAATTGTAGGTGAAATTTGATTGGATAAAATTTCGTGGTCCCATCTTGTGTAGCCAATTAAAGTATTCGCTACGGCTATGGTTGAAGCTAAAAATAGAAACACTGCTGGGGGGCGGAAAGATATCTCAAGACCGGGTATGCGCCAAAACAAAACAAAAAGAGAGAGGGAATAGGTGGGAGGGATAGGGAGCAGGGTTGCACCCAAACAGTTTGGGGTGCGGGGGTAGAGCTTGAACAACACTGATCACTGCAAGCCCTCTCTCTCTTCTCCCCCAAGCTACAGAGCTTTATCAGGTGAATAATTTGCTTTTAGTATTATTCATTTGCATGACCATCAAGCATATAAGTGTTGAGAATCAACAAGACATTCAAGATGGAGTTTGATAATTTGACAACTGAATGCCTCTCTTAATTAAGTAATTAATTAAGTAATTAAACCAGGAGGGGAGAGGGAGGGAGGGGAGGGGGAGGGGGAGGGAGGGGGAGGGGGAGGGAGGGGAGGGGGAGGGAGGGGAGGGGGAGGGAGGGGGTGAGGAGGGGAGGGGGGCAGAGAAGCAGGGTGTAAACTTCCCACTTCCTTCACCCCCTGGTTCCAAATCCCTTACCAGTTCCTGCTTCTTTCTTCTTTGCTATTAATGTTAAATAATATTGCAGTTTTTTTCTAGTTTTTCCTTCTGCCATCCACAATAAAAAATATCCTTTTTGCTACCAGTTCTGTCCCCTATTCTTCATTTTCCTGCCCCTTTTCCCAGGTTTGACAGGTTTCTGCTCCTATTTCCCCTCCCAAAACAATACTTTCAACCCTCCTCATCAATTTTCTACATATAACATCAGGAATCATGAGTGAGTCACATGTCACATACCAGTACTTCATAACTCTCTTTTTTGTAAAAATGTAACTTTACTTTTTCAAGTCACAACTTATTTAACTCTACAACCGAGTTTAAACATAAAGCTTATGTACAATGTTTACATTATAGGTTGGCAAATCAGTTTAATAATTATCCACACATCCAGCCACACACAGCCAAGTTATGCAGACAAGGAGACAGTTCAGTGTCCCCTTATATATAGAGGTTTCCCCAACAAAGGAAGAGCTTTTATTATATGGCTGGCTCTGCAAGCTGGCAAGATGAAGGAAATCCTGAACTCTGATTGGCTACCCGAGCAGGAAAGATGGAACTATCTTATAAAGGGGTTCATTATATTGGGCAGTGTAAGGTTTAATGTACCACATATTCTAACAAATACCATTCAAATATTTCCTGTTATCATGGACTCTTGGAATATCAAATTGTCATCCAGGAGGTGTCTAATAAAACAGTGCTGTGCAATAAATTTTTGCCACTTCGAACGTTCTTCTTAAACTTTTACCTCTAAAAATGATTTCTCTTTTTGGTTCCAAGGTTGCAAATGGTGAAAACACAATGTTTCTCACTTTCCTTCTTCAGGTATTAAAAGTTCTAAAAACAATAGTTTGATCTGCCAATATTGTTTTTAGGTCTTCTTAGAACTTTTAATAATACCTAAAGAAGACAGTAAAATTGTTTTTAGTATTTGTAACCTCAGAAAAAACCCTGAAAAGAGAAAATCATTTTTAAGTTGTTACCACTTGGGAAAGCTTTTTACTGTTTTTTGACATATGTTTTTGAAAATTTCCGATGGCTTCCATTTCAAATGGACATTTGAATAACGCGTAAGAGTCATGTCCATGCAGATGGAATAGCTTAGTGTTTTACTGAACAAGAATACCAAAGAATCAATGAGAAAGAAAGGATTAGTAACATTACACCCATTCTGCGGTTGTGTTAACCAACATTTTGGATGTTTCTTGGTGTTGCGGAAGCCATGGTTGGTTAGCTTTTGTGTTGTGGTGTGGGTATTGTTCAGTGTCTTTTGAATCTTTTGTTTTATGTCATTTGGTGATCACACCATCCGCAACACCGAGAAACTCCCAACATTTTTTCCTTCAATTACTCACATATTTTTGCTGCCCAAAAGTAGCGGCTTCCCAACAGTTACGGCCCCTTAGGCTTGTTAATTCCGAAAGTTACAGGGACCACTACTTTAGGAACTCTCCAGTTTTGACACCAAGATCAAGGATAGGTCATTTAAAGTGCAACTAACTCCCAATAATGTTTTTTGCCAAACAAAATCTCCTAATTGTCCTGATTACCTGTGTGAAAAATTTTTTACCGTAGCATTTTTCCTTCTTTTTTTTTGTTTTTTTAATGTTTCAAATTTTGGCGGTTCTTTTGGCCAGTACTGAGCAATGTGAAGAATGGGTCCGAGTTTTGCTTTGGCGTCTTGTGATGTCATCGAAGGAGATTGATTTTAAGCAAAGAGCAAAGGAACTGTGGGCAAACACAAATAAGGCATCAAAGTGCACAAAATCCCTTTTTGGCTTTTGAGTACCATTCGCGTTAAAATACTTTCTCCTTTGTCGCTTTGCAGTGATATGCTTATGAAAAAGTGGCAAATGGTCTCCTTCGATGATGTCACAGCAAAGTTCATACCCAGCTACCACAAATGCTCGGTAAAGGGGCAGAAGCACCTAACTTCAAACAGCTGTAGAAACGTGGGGATTTTATCAATTACGATAATTTTTTTGCACAAGTAATCAGGACAAACGGGAGATTTTATTTAGGGAAAGAAAAAGTTGGGGTTAGTTGCACTTTAAGAGAAAACGTTTTGCATAATCAAAGAAACTAAAAATAAACTATGTTATCTATATCCCAAGCGTTTCTTTTCTTTTTGTTTCTTCTTGACAGCCTCTATATTTCTGTCTTTCCAAGTGCTTTTCCTTAGTTTGATGGGTCGATTACCAATATATTTTCCTAAAAAAAATCACATTGTGAACATTAATGTCCTTCCTAAGAGACATTTTATGGAAGTAATTAGTCTAAAATATTTTTACAATCCCTTGAAATCTTGGTATTGTATTTCATTGAAAAAGAGCACTGTTTTTTTAATGTTTGCCCTTACAAGCTCTGTAAACCAGCTTGAACTGTTGACACCACTAATATTTATTGAAATGGAAATACAATCCTGCAACATCTTGCACTCTTTCTAGGATACCAAGGATTGAAATTGCGCCTGTATCGGGCGCATTTGCGACTAAAGAATGTGCTTTTGCGACTAAAATTTGTCTATTAGTCGCAATTTTGCAACTGTTTTATGGCCTAGCTTATAAAGGAATTATATTCAACAGTTTTGTGTCTTACTTGTTACTGGTAGTTGTAATTTTATCTGACAGATCCTGTGAAATTCATGTTGAATGTTGCGTGACTTAATCGTTGATTTCATGCTCCATTAACGCGGTTCCCAAGAAGTGTATCACAGGCGCACTTTTTCAGATTTTCTCAGAAATTTCTCATTTCTCGTTTCCGGTTATGGTAGTAGTGGTAATTTTTTTTTTCCAACTAAAATTTTCAAACTTGCGACTACATTCTAGGAATTACTCGCAAATTGCGATTGAGAACTTTTTTTAATTTTGAGCCCTGGATACAACAAATTATTAACTAAACAAAGCTTTGTTTAGTTTAAGAAAGTTGCTGATTAAGCTACAGTTCAGTGGTGGCACAGTGATGTAGTACTAAACTATATGTGAATTTAGACGCTGTTCATAATATTATTATACTTCCGACATTTCGGCAATGCTGCCTTCTTCAGGGTACAAAATTATTTTAAAAAATATATTAAAAAGTTTTTAACTGTTTTTTTTAATAGTTTTGTACCCGAAGAAGGCACCATTCCCAAAATGTCAGTAGTATAATAATAATTTATTATGAACAGCATCAAAATAAAAAAATAACTATATTTATAGAGGAAAGCCGCATCAGCCGTAGCTGGTTTTCATGCAGGTCCTCTTCCCAGATCAAATTGGAATTTAGAATGTTGGTTTTTGAGGAGAGGGGAAAACTGGAGTACCCGAGAAAAACCTCTCGGAGCAAGGAGAGAACCAATAACAAACTCAACCCATATTTGATGCCAGACCGAGGATCGAACCTGGGCCACATTCAGTTGGTGGGAGGCGAGTGCTCTCACCACTACACCACCCCTGCTCCCCCTTATTCGCATACAGTTTACATTTTAGTACTTAGTAGCAGACACTGCACAGGGAAAATTAATTATCACAGTTGTGCTGCAGTTAGTGCATTGGACTAGAAACTTTATTCCACATTGTCTCTCTCCACCCAGGTGCATAAAATAATGGGTACCGGCGACAGAATGCTTGGGGCACTACAATGGACTAGCATCCCATTCAGGGGGGGAGTAGCAATACTCGTAATTGCTACTCCCACCATGGCTCGTGTGTGACTTTACTTTAACCTATGCTACAGTTTAACCCAAGAGTGCCAAACTTCAAAATTAAAGAAAAATCCCAAATTTCATTTTGTAAAATATTGGAAAACAAATGGTACCATGCAAAAGTACTGCCGAAGAGGTTTCACTTGAATGGTCACATCATAGGATTTCGTCCACAGACTCAAAAATTAGAACCACACAACATGTCTCCATAATTGACTCTGGGAGTGAAAGGGTTAAAAAACAGAAGCTTTTTTTATCTTTTTATTGTTTCGATCATGACACTTACCATTCATTTCTCTCATGGCCTTGACAAAATCAGTAGGATCTTTAAAACTAAGAAATCCATATCCCTTGCTTTTGTTCGTCTTTTTGTCACGAACAACTTTTGCTTTCAGGAAAGATGGATACTTTGTGAAATTTCTTGTAAGAATCTCATCAGTAACTTCATTACCTAGATCACCACAAAACACTCTGAAGTCATCTGAAATAGAAAGAGATGGAACCTTGCATTAAACAGAGTTCCAAATTTGTTTTTGTGTCTAGTCGTCCTTGGGGAACCTACATTTGTGGGTTTGGTTGCCCCAAGAATATAGGGCGATCTTTGCTGACGTCATTGTTTACATTTTGTCTCATTAGCATACGAATTTACGTAGAGAAGACATTGCGCTAAATACGAATTGACTTCAACAGTTGAAAGAGCTTGTTAAATTTAGTAATATACCCAATTTTTAACTCTTTGCATGTAATATTTAAGAAAATATAAGCTGTCCAAAACTGCAAAATTGCTGGGTGGCAAAAGCGCTAATGAGCCCATACATTCTTTGTAAAATTTAGAGTTTTGAAAACAGCATTGCACAAAGAGTATCTAGTGTATCGGGTTCAAATTTCCAGAGAAAGCTAATTGTAGTATGCCCTTTCAATATTCAGAGTTGATTTTGTTGTAGCTCGATTAGAAAATGATGCACATATGCTAATGAGGCAAAAAATGTAAACAAAGATCGCCCTATACTGGGTTTCTTTTTAACCTTTATTGAACATAAACTTACTATTACATGTATTACAAAATAAGTTAGACCAAAGGAAAAAGCAGGAACAGGATGCAAAGCCCCATGCGTTAAATACTAGTTAAATACTAGGTAATGAAAAAGGATTAAAAAACTAATAAGAAAATTAATTTACTTAATTAGGGTGACAGGGACAGTTAAGAATAAGTGAACAGGGCTTGCTCAAACTCTTGTCCCTGAAGGAAAATGCTTCATCATAGAACTTTTTCCTGATAGTTGTCTCTGATGCACTTTTTCTCTCTGTCTCTGGATGACTGCTATCCCATTGGTGTTTCTCTACCAGATCATGATCAATTACATAGAAACAACACTGAAACAAATCTCTCTGTAATACTATGAATGACTAGGAATAAACATGGCTCCCTGCCTCACTGCAATGTGTTAATGAGTATAGGTCATGTATGGTGATGCTGCGGGAAAAAAGCACTACAGAACAGCAAATGCAGTGAACCACTTGGGAAAGAAAAGTTTAACGGCTACATGCATGATAAAGTTAGGATTTCATTTTTTTTTTTTGCTTCTCTGGGTTTTATTCCCTCACTGAAGACAAACCTTGTAGTAATGGGGATTTGTGCCGTGGTAAATCAAGTTGCCAAAGAAACAACCACTCAGTGTGATTTGTTGCCCCTAGCATTATTTTCGTTGTCTGGGACAACTGGAGAACCATTAATTTTGAATACTGAGATTACCACTTATTGTGTCTATCATGTCGATGTCCACTTATCTTTTCTTGCTCAGCAGGACATGTCCTTCCAGACATTTATTTTGATTTCAAAAGACACCCTTCCATTGGTTACATCTAAGCATGAAAAAGACCACATGTTTACCTACCTTGTTCCCATTCTGCTAACGAGCTATCCTCCCACACTGTATCCCCAGCAACTCTTACAAACTTTTTCTCTTTAGTTTTCTTTTTTTCCTTTACATCAGCAACTCCAGCCTGTGAATATGTTGATTCCCACTCTCGTTGTTCCTCAGCAGTCATCATCGGCATGGTGGTAGTAACTGGCCCTGCCACAGGAATCCCAGGCATTGCCACAGGCACCCCAACAGGTATGGGCATCTGAACCATAGGTACCCCTACAGGGGGCATAACAGGAGCCCCTGGGAGAGCAGGGTTATGCACCATCTGAGGTACCATGGGTTGGACCCCAGGAGGAAGGTTCATTGTGGGTGGTAATGGCGGTGGCGGTAACTGATTTGGTTGGATTTGCACAGGGTGTCGAACAGGTACCTGCATGTGTGGAGGTACTTGATTTGAAGTTTGTTGAATTTGTCTAGGTCTAAAACTCGGAGGAGGAAGGTTGGAAGATTGTAATAAAGGAGGTGGTTGAGCAGCCTGGTGTCTTGGTGTGAAATGGATATTAGGAGGATCCTGAGTTGGTGCAAGCTTTGGTGCATTTTCAATTGCTTTGGACGCCATGCGAAATGTATTTGTTGCTATAACTGGTCTTGAGATGGGATGTTCTGCTATTTCTTGCTCAAACCTGGGAAGAAGAAAATCACTATAAGCTATTATCATTATTTTCTTTGTTTATTGTGTGGGCAAGAAGTTGAACATACAATGTACATGTATTTCTTGTGCACCTAACAACTTTGTTCCATTTTCCTTACAAGAAAATGAACAGAATTTATTTTGCCAAATGTCACCAAATATATAGGTAAGCAAGTCTTCACAAGCCTAATGTCTCACAACTGCCGGAGCTTAAACCAGTTTCTGTAGCATGAAGCGACTGAGAGTATTACTACCCCCCCCCCCTGGTTTATATACTATGAAGTGACTAGGAGTATTACTACTCCCCCCCCTGGACGGGATGCAAGTCCATCACAGGGTGACCTGGTTTATATACTGTGAAGTGACTGAGAGTATTACTACTCCCCCCTGGATGGGATGCTTGCCATCACAGGGTTACCCACCAGCATTATGTCGCCGGTACCCATTTATACACCTGGGTGGAGAGAGGCAACGTGGAGCAAAGTTTCTTAAGGTCACTTTAGTATATACTAAACAGGCGCAGATCCAGGAAAAACTTGACCATTTTCCTAGACTCTAAGCGCTAATATATATTTTAGATTTTCACTCTCTAAAATTGCTGTCGCTTGATTTTGAGTAATTTTTGAACAATCTGACCGATTTCCATAAAACGGTGAAACCGGTCTGGATCCGCGGCTGCTAAAGTCAATATTATTTCTGAATGAACACCTCTCTGGTTCCTGTCTCACAGTTCCTTACAGCCTTGCACATCTTTCTCTGAAATGGATCACCTCAAGGCAGACTTAGTAGCTCCAACAATGTCTGGCAAGAGTATTTTGTGTTTTGAAGACACTGACTTCAGCTGAGTCATCTCCATACCAAGTTGAACACAGATTCAAGAGAAATCTTATACCTCCACGTAGCCATCCATTATCTTCTATTCTCCAATAAATCCTGTTTTACTGACGACATTTTTTGAAGTGTATTGAAATATCAAATTGCTGGTTTGCACGTGACGTCATGGCAGCCATGTTGGTGGTCAAGAACAAAAGTGTTTCTCTCCGCTGGGAACTAAACTCTATTTTCATGCTAAATCTGCGACAAAAATTGTATTGTATTGACCACCAACATGGCCGCCTTGTCACGTGGTTGCAAACCAAGAAATATACAGAGGATAAATAAACTCATGCTTTATCTCTGTGATCAGTAATGTGACTATAGTAAGCTTAACCTTATTTATCTACTGAACAAAACTAATTTTATTTGAAAAGACCATGGTAAACTATGCCAATTCAAAAAAGGTAATTTAACAGTCCAAAATCAAAATAACGAGTCATTTCCAATTCCACAAACGAATGACATTGATATCGATGACTGCAGCACTGTAATAAATGAAATCTTACCGTGACATTTCGGCTTCCAGTTCATTTCGCCGGCTTTGTTCCTCGACGTCAGCCATTTTTTAAGTATTTTAATCCGTCCTGTTCCAATATATCTTCGGTCATAAACGAAACTTGTAGATTTTTTATAGCAAGCAAGCAGTCAAACTCTTCGTTTACCTCACGTCGGGTGCTTTGTAACCAGGCGACTTTCCAATGTCTTTCCCAGACCTCTTTCACTTCTCTCTTCCCGCAAGAGAAGCCTCGGGATCGGGATCAGGATCGCCATCTGGATCATCGGGATCCGTTCCAGGCGTTTTAAAACCGGGGAGCTTGGGAGCAGCTGAAAACCGGCGCGCAAACGAGCGGGAAAAAAAGAGGGGAGACACGCCACTCGGAGACGAATGTGTGCAGATTAGTATTCACAACGCATTTCAAGTCTTCAGACTTCGCGCAATCCAATTCTAAAACACACCAAAAAATCTAAAACGTCGTGTTTCCACATGACAACCACTAGAAAAGTTCGTAAAGGTGGTCAGACACGAGGGGTCATGTAGCAGGGACATGTCGCAGCGACATGTAGCAGCGACAAAAATTTGTGTAGTACACACTGACGGACATGCAGCAGGGACGTGCGCCGGGGACATGTAGCAGGGACAAAATCATAGCGCTTGCACACGCATGAAAATGTTGCTGGGACATGTCTCAGGGACATGTTGCAGCAACAAGTCCCCTCGTGTGAACTGATACTTTCACAATTGTGCAACACCAATTTTGGGGACATTCTGTCCCTGCGACGTGTCCCATGAAGTTCAACAAGTTGAACTCCGTGCAATGTCCCCAAAATTGGTGTTGCACAATTATGAAAGTATCAGTTCACACGAGGGGACTTGTTGCTGCAACATGTCCATGAGACATGCCCTCGCAACATTTTCATGCGTGTGCAAGCGCTATGATTTTGTCCCTGCTACATGTCCCCGGCGCACGTCCCTGCTACATGTCCCTCAGTGTGTACTACACAAATTTTTGTCCCTGCTACATGTCGCTGCGACATGTCCCTGCTACATGACCCCTCGTGTCTGACCACCTTAATGATTTAGTGCCCGACGTGTACAAGCCCGATTCTCAGGCGGACTTAGGTCGCTCACATTACTTAAAGCCCCCTTAGCAATTTAGTCCCGGACATTTAGCCCTCATTAAACACGCTTTTAGAACGAGAAGTTTTAATTCACCACACTATACAATTCACAATTTACAGCAACAAAATTAATTTGCCTTTTATTTGCCTGTATGAAAAAAAATGCACGCTATTTGGGCACTTAATGCATTTATTTGGGCACTTTAAGTGCCAATACTGATAGACCAGATTAATTTAGTAAAGGTGTGTGTCGCGAGGGTTCTTAAAGCCTGGGACTCTATTTAAGACATTTAAGGGTAGAAAATCGGAAATTGGCAGAATTGACACCCTTTTTAGAGAAAAACGATAACTCAGAACTTGGGTGAACAAGCCATGTTTAATTTTTTTTTCTGTACGTGGGAAGTTTAGCATATAAGGCTTCCTTAGAATACTACAACAACAACAAGCTTTATTTGTATGACTGTAAATCGTTACAGTATTGCAAAAGCGTCAGATACTAAAGAAGGTTAACATTTTCATTCATTCATTCATTCAACATCTTTATTTAAAACAAATAAACAACCAAAAAAAGCAAACAAACAAAATCATAATAATCATAATAAACAGATTACAATGGATTAAATCTTACTAGACTGGACTGTAGATAACAATTTGTTTTACTGATCAAAACAGGAAGAAATGACCTAAACTGACCCTATAGTTTCATTAATACGCAATCATAACCATATATTTTTCGCCCTCTCCATAGTTTTTGAAAGATCATTCGCCATCCCTATAATAGCTTATAATGTTAAAATGCAAAAACCTTACTACTAAATTCAATTATCCTTCAAGAAAAAAGGATCTAACAATTAGAATTTAAGTGTTGCAGCTGGTACATAAAATGTCATATAAGCCCCACATTGAAGCGAAGTACAATATTGCTTCCTCAAGCTTTAGCTGTGTTCACACTAGAACAAAACATGTTCAGTCTGATCACGAATGAAACATGTTTTACTATGAAAGGTTTTCACATCAGGTGGTACACCGCGTGAATCATGATCGAAACATGTTTATACTCCGAGCATGATTGTATTGGGCGACACGGTGGTGTAGTGGTTAGCGCGTCGGACTTTCAACCTGAAGGTCGGTGGTTCGAAGCCTGGTCTCTGCCGTCGTGTTGTTTCCTTAGACAAGAAACTTTACTCCACACTGTCTCTCTCCACCCAGGTGTATAAATGGGTACCGGCGACAAAATGCTGGGGGTAACCCTGCGATGGACTAGCATCTCATCCAGGGGGGAGTAGCAATATTCCTAATCGCTTCATGCTATAGAAACCGGGTTTAAGTTCCGGCCGTTATGAGCCTTCTGGCTCGGGTGCGCGTCTTTACTATGATTGTATAACTACCTCAAGAGTAGTTTCGATCTAATTAAGCCAGACGAAACACGTTAGCGCAAATGTCTTCTCCTTGTTATAAACGCGAAACTTGTTGCATTAATTGAAATGTTTCCTCAAAACATGTTTCAGTGCTGATGTTAACACAGCATATGATCAAAGGTTTAACGGTGGCAGTATAAACACTAAGCACTACATGAAAGAGTGATGCAGATCGATTTATCCCAAACCTCGTTCCCAGGGTCTCTCTTCTTCCCGCTCGAGAGACCCTGGCACAGGCTGGTCACGTGTCTCCCAGAATCTGGGAGATTACAAAAGGAAACATTGAGGGAGGGGCTGCCAAGTCGGGAGTTTGGTTGTACTTAGCCTACGGAAAGGAACGGAGAGTATTTGCATGAAAAATAACAGATCTGGTTTGTGTGACAGTAATAATCTCCGCAAAGTAAATTTACCCGCGAGAGGTCAAATGTTGAAAATTCTCTCTCGCTCCAGGGGGCGGGAAGAAGGGAGACCCTGGGAACGAGGTTGATTTATCCCCATCTTTAGAGAAAAGTTCATGAATGAAAATAAACTGCCAAAAAATGTTTGAGCAGCTCATTATTCATTGGACAAAATTAAGTTCTATTAACATAGATAGGACCCAATCCTTTTAATTAATGGTTCCTTTAATTCCCTAATGCATAACAACAAGTTTGGGAGTTTAAGTGGTGGCAGCATTTTACCTCCACTGAAACTGGCACAGCATAGAGACATTGGAGACAGACGACCATAGTCTTGAAACAAAAGAAACGGCAAACTGATCCTTATCGCAGAAAAACAGAAGCAGAAGCAAATAAAATAAAATAAAAGTGGAATACACTATTATATTCCACTTTTATTTTATTTTATTTGCTTCTGGTTCTGTTTTTCTGCCGTAAGGATCAGTTTGCCGTTTCTTTTGTTTCACTTCAAGTATTAATACTGATCTACAATCAAGGACAATAGTGTTGGGACAAATTTGCATTTACGATGTTTTCCAATGCGCGCGATAGAAACACGGTACGCACAAATGATAGCTGTCCATTTCCCACCCCTACCCCCTTACAATGTTGAGCCCGTGTAATAAAAATGATTTGTGGATTTCAACATTGTCTCGGGGGGAGGGGTGGGGTTGCTGAGATGGACTTGAAACGAAAAACATGGCTGTATTGGTCCATCATACTAAATTAGTAATTGATAGGAGCACTTTGTAACATTTGTCCCAAGGACTTCTGTCCTTGATTGTAGGTCTGGAAACCAGATCCGGCCATTCTCAACGGTTTGTTGCAGTGATCGTGCATTCTATGTTTCTTTTTACACCATAGTCTTATGTGCTTTAAGTGCACAATTTTTTTTTAAATGATGATGATGAAGCAGGCCTATTCTCAGTCCTCATAATAATCATCACCGTCAACATCGTGATCATCACAAACATCATCACAACCATAAAGATAGTCATTATCGTTATCATTATCAACATATTCGTCATTATAATACTGATCGTCCTCATTGTTGACACGATGATCATACAAATCATCAACATCATAATAATTGTTTGCATCGTCATTAACATTGTTATTAGCATCTTCATCGTTGTAACAATGATATTCATCATTATTGACGACATCATCATAAAACTCATCAACGCCATAATCATCATCAACATTATCATTATCATCAACTTGGTTATCATCACACCAATCGACATCACCATTATCGTCATCATCGTAACAATCGTTGTCATCATACCAATCGTCCTCATTGTTGACGTCCTGATAATCATCAACCTCATAACCATAGTCGTAATCAACATCATGGTCATCAATGCAATCATCATAGTCACTGTCATCATGTCTGCCGTCAACTACTGATTCTGATAAAACAAAAATTCATTAATTTTAAGTAAAATGATGGCCAATAAATGTCATATGTTCAGTGATGTAGTGTGGACAGCCCAATAAATGCTCCATTGCAGCTCAGAAATTAACAATCACAAAGGTTTAATTATAGTGAAAATAAAAAAAATGAATAGAACTTTATTTGTGCAAAACAAATCGTATTTTTCCAAAAAGAAAATCCATACCTCTCCTACTGAAGGTTTTTAGTTTGGAACCCCGTCAAGAAAGGAGTACGAACCTATGCGTACTATGTCTTTTGGGATAGTTACGGACCCGTGTTTTTTCGGGGTTTTGGGAGCCATAGACGTCTATGGTCCCAAAACCTGAAAATAAAAACCACGGGTTCGGACCAGTTTTAAGCTGTTCTCCACAAAAGAAGCCTACTCTGCCATGCGTGAAGAAAGCTTCTCAGCACCCACTGCTGAAAGCAGAATTTTAGGTTATGGGTTGACCAAAGACACAATTCGCGACATCTACATGCTTCCGTTCAAAATCTTGAAAGAACCGAAATTGATTATGTTCCAAGTTAAAGTTATTCACAATATTTTACCTAATCAATCCAGACTTTTTCGCGCATGCATAACTGATAGTGAAGTCTGTCCTTTGTGTAACCTTGAGAATCAATCTCTAAGACACATGCTAATTACTTGCAGTGTATCCTCGTCGTTTTGGACTTGCTTTTCTAACTGGTGGCGAGAAAAATTTAATGAAAAACTGACCTTACCTGAACAAACTATTTTATACGGCTGGCACAAAGAGTCAAACAATTGGAAAGTTCTCAACTACTGTTTGATTGTCGCCAAATATCATGTTTTTGCAACAAGCGTACGCAGCGGCATCCTAGATTTCGACAGTTTTCTTTTGCGCCTTAATAACAAAATTGATATTCTACGCACCATAGCTTTTAAATCTAACCGCTTAAAGGACTTCAAAAAAACATGGTCCAAACTTCTTTAACTAAGTGAATGTTAGTGCAACCCCCTTAAGATATATTCTTTTAACCTACATTGTACTTTTTAATTAATTTTTTCCCTTTTTTGCATATGTATTGTAATGTATTTTTGTATATGTATTGTATTATTATTTCTTTTTTGTTTTCTTTTTTCAATATATTGTAAAACTTTGTATTTACTATTGGTATTAGAATAAAATAATAAAGTCGAAAAAAAAAAGTTTCTTTGTTTCTTACGTCAGATTGCATAATACTTTCACTGATCGCATACGCAGTAAAATTCCGCGTGGCTCTGGAGACTATAAATTTCCAGTCTTTCTTCATGCGCGGTTTTGTAACCCACCAGAAGTGAAATTTCACGTTTTCAGGCGGCTAAAACACGGAAAAGAAAATCGATATCGAAAAAAAACTCTTTTTGATTTTCTTATCAGAACGCCATGTAGTTTCCGTCAAGCAAATAAAATATCTGGCATATACACTTTCAAAGAAAAATTGAATTCAAAAATTTACATCAGTGAAAAACAAAATACTTTCATAACTGAAAATATTAACTGAAATTCAAACCTTAATATTTACAATATTTACCTTATTCTAGGGACGGTACATGCCTGTTAGGGTACTTCTTGAGGATCTTCTGTTTTCGTCACAGTTTCCACAATGTTATTTGTCGGCATGTTGGACAACTTAGTTCTCCTTCACGCTGCTTCCTTAACCAAGCCTCCAGACAGATATTGCAGAAAGTGTGGGAGCATTTCAGAACTTTCGGTTCGTTGTCTTTACTGAACTGCTCCTGACATACAGAACATTCCAATCCCGGGGGGGGGGGTACTCCCTATAATGGGCTATACGGGGATGCTCCGCCCGAAAGGGGTACCTTTTTTAGGCTGGCGGTATATGAAAGGGTAGGGATTTCACGAGTTGAAGTATATGAAAGGGTAGGGATTTCACGAAGTATAGGAAAGGGTAGGGAAAACACCAGTTGAAGTATAAAAAAAGGTGGGGAAAACTGCCATTTAAGTATTATAAAAAGCGCCTTTCAAAATATATCAAACAGACGCACGTAAAGGCTATATCAAAGGGGTGCCATTTTCAATGAAAGGTATATGAAAGGGGTACAATTTTCAATGAAAGGTATATGAAAGGGGTACCTTTTCTGTCAAAAACGGTATATGAAAGGGTAAGGGTTTGGACCTCGGGGCGGAGCATCCCCGTCCGTACAAAACTTTGTTGGGTACCCCCCCCCCCCCCGGATTCCAATTGCTTTTTGACATGGTTGTAAAACGTAGCACCTTGAGCCATTGTTTCCAACAACCTGGAAATCGGCAAAATTGAGCATGCTGACGTTAGCAAGAACTCAACAATTCTCGGAAAAGTGGAAGTGTTTTTTAATAAACTTCCGCTTTTCTGGCAATTAAAATACTACGTCACGCCCCATTCTCGTCCTCCGTCCTCATATGGTCCAGAGCATTCTCGTCCCAAGAGCCACTTGGCCCTCTTAACCGTCGGAGGCTAAGCACGAGGTAGAGGGCCAAGTGATGCTGGGGACGAGAATGGTCTTTTCGGCCATCGTGCCGGTTCGGCTCATCCTCGATATAAGAACCTGTGAAACTCATGAGTGACCTAAAACATAGAAAACAAAAGGCATAAAACAATACAATACTACAAGGGTAACTAGGTTATCTTAAAGATAGTGATTGCTGCGCACGTACGTGATTAGGCCTGGATAAATTCTGCTCATAAAATGGCTTATCCTGTCTGTAAAAATCGCTCATTTTGCTCGTACACCTTAATTCTGCTCGAATAGGCCATTTGCACGATGACGTCATTTGACTACTACTACCAGAATTCATTTCGTTTTTCCTTTCTTATTTAAATTTTGTAATCCCAGTGCGGTTTAAATAACAATAGCCCTAATTTGCACTACAAAACAAAAAACTGAAGGATTCTGGTAGTAGTAGTCAAATGACGTCATCGTGCAAATGGCCTATTCTGCTCGGTACTCTGGCCTTATGTATTTTCGCAAATATGGAAGGGAGCTGGGCCTAACCCCTAATACTTATTAGATATTCATTATGCGTAGCTGAATTGTAATTCATCATGACTTCAAAGTATATGATAGAATCATCTGAGCGCGTTTTAGCTAATAATCACATTAATCACAAGGTATTTTACATTTGTTTTGTATTTAGTTTTCAACTGTTCTTACAACTATTATGCATATCATTTTGCTTGAAAAATTACATATAAAATCAATTCCTTTCCACCTTAATTACAGTTTTCTTTGTCACTGTAGACAGCAGTTGCTTGTGTTTCGAAAATAACTTCATTGATGTCGTCGTCCGAAATTTCATCAAAGTCTTTGTTGATGTTATCACGCTCGTCTTCTTTGAAAACATTGAATAATTATTGAATAGTGTGATAAAAAGTTGTAAAGATATTGATTCGTTGTTCTTGTCTGTGATGAGAACACTGGCCAAAAGTTGCTTTTTGCATTTTGACTGCAACTGAGACGTTTTCTTTGAATCATATTTAGTGCCCAATAAGAAAAACGAGAATGGTTAGCAAAACGATAAATCCAATTTCCATTCAAATGTTCAGCAAATTTTATGAGATGCTTATCCTGTTGCAAAAGGGGACGTCTCTATGAGCCTCATTGGTTGGGTCACCTTTACCATCGGGAAACAATGTTGGAAAAGCCAACAACACGCCTTTTATGACTTCGAAATGAAAAAAAGTCCCGATAGGAAGATTTGTATGCATTTACAGAACCCTCTTTAAAGTGGTAGTAAGAGAGCAGAAAGCGTAAAGTGGAAAGCGTAAAGTGCGAAATGCAAATCTGATTTTGTTTACACGCCGTACAATTGCTCGACCTAATGTGGCCGAGTTTTCAGCTTTGGTTTCTTTTAGGGGTGTCGGGCTAAAAGCGAAAAACAACTGTATTAGCGCGCGCTAAAATAGAGAATTAATGTCATCAATTTACGTCAGCAAAGTACAAATTAAAGTTCAAAAATGAAAAAAATTCAAATTTGAAAAGTTAAATTAGAACGAAATGTCACTCAAAAATTGTGCGAACACAAAATGTCACATTACGGACATATGTAGTTGCTCTTCATCAGGTTTCTTCTTTCAACCATGCAATTGCTGACTCGAGAGAAATTACTACGTTTAGCAACTCGAAAATATTCATCGTTTTCTCTCAAAATGACAATTTTACTCGCCATGTGATCGCGACAGTAATTCGCTATTTTAGCGCGCGCTACTGAATACAGTTGATTTTCGCTATATAGCGCGGCACCCCTAAAAGTAACCAAAACCGAATTTTCTAAATATTTCTCAAAAACTACTGATAACACAAAGAAACAGTAAATAAAATATTTCTTACAAAGTAAATGCACATTCAAAAAGGTTATTTCCTTTACCATAGCTTTTCAATAATTCTTGAAAATTCTTAGAAAAGTCTGCAGATTGTGAATTCTGAAGCAAGACATGCTCTCACTTTGCGATAAATCTGGATAAATGTATCCTGACAGGGAAGTAGCTACCTGTACGCACGTGCGTACCTGAAAAAGTCGAGAAAATAAGTGAAATGAACAAAGTATAGGACCTTGATTTGGTGATTGTGCGTACCTGTGAAAAAGTCCTGGCTACGCCCATGGCTGATCCTCAAAAGACGATTTAATCGCTTTCAACTCTCTTGCCTACTAATATACTAAGTGTAAAGAATACTCACCTTCAGAAGCGATCGAGGTCCGACAATATAAAATACTGTTTGCATGTGTTTAACGGTAAGCGAATGACGCAAATAAAGGCACGCATCAGCATGACGCACGCAGAGAGTTGTGGGACAGCGTTTCCTAGGAAACCATTGCATCTTCAGCATGGCTCGCAAAGGACTGTGGTAAAAAAACAGAGATTCCAGATTTTTTCTGCCTTTCTGGATTATGAACTGCTGCTCCGCTCACTTCGTTCGCTGCGCAGCAAAAATACAAAAGAAAAAGTCACAGGTTATTACACCGAGCTAAACCCGCCGGTTCGGTTCGATAAGTATAGGTAATCATACGGTTTCGAGTTCAATTTGGGATTAATTTGCACGAGTGAGTTTTTCAAAAAGCTCAAATTGCACGAGCCGCTTCGGCGAGTGCAATTTGAGCTTTTTGAAAAACTCACAAGTGCAAATTAATCCCAAATTGAACGAGAAAACCGTATGATTACTTATTAATAATTATACATGAAAAAATTTGCATCCATTTTTGTTTGGAATTTTTTTTTTTTTTTGCAAAAATTTTTTTTTGAAAAATTTTTTTTGTCTTGTTTTTTGGCAAAATAAAAGAAAAAAAAAATTTTTTTTTTTCGATTTGTAATTTGCACTGGTGTTACACTTTTTGCACCGGTGTTACACGTTTTGCACTGGTGTTACACTTGAACTGCACTGCTCTTAGCCAATCAGAATCGAGTAATTTTTTCATGTATATTATTATCATATGAAAACAATGTCAAATGCCTATCGAGAACACAACAGCGACATTGTTAGGCCTTATCCTCAGCTCGTAAGTGAAACTATAAAATGTTCTTTTGAAAGTATATGCATGCAGCAGCTTGAACGAAATTAACCAGCCAAAGACTTTTTCGCAAGACAAACGAAACACAAATACGTAGCGGAAGATGTCGTAATACGAAGAAAAGCATAACGCCCGTGTTCACTTCGTCGAGCAAAATTTTATACTCCGTTTACTGAACAAATGTAATATTTTTTGCGAAGGGACTCTTACCTTCGCTTGGAGTTGTGGAGCGCCTTTTTCCTTGGCGGAACGTCTTCCCGGAGTCTTCCAAGTTGTCTCTTGAGTGCCAAAACCTTTTACAACTTACGAGACATCTTCACATGAACACGACCTGCTTGATTTGCGGCGAGGGCTACGATTTTTTCATGAATATTGATTAGAAACTTGAGCCAATCGCTGACAAATACGTCAAAGATTTTGGGGTAAACAACGTATGCACGTTTTTCAGTGATGA
This sequence comes from Cladopsammia gracilis, assembly GCA_022457155.1. Taxonomy (NCBI): domain Eukaryota; kingdom Metazoa; phylum Cnidaria; class Anthozoa; order Scleractinia; family Dendrophylliidae; genus Cladopsammia; species Cladopsammia gracilis. Next base: position 1,473,991 of record JAJGOT010000120.1, on the reverse strand, counting down.
AAAGAAAAGCACATGACAACCATGTTTGCATTCAACAAGGTTGCTTCAACACAGTCCTGCAAGAGAAGAGCATCACCTTTTTTGCAGTTTGGACGCAGTGCACCTTTTGTCGAATTAACCTTCAATTAGTACCACACAGCCGCCATCTTGGATTTCTCTAAAATCTCTGAAAACCGGCTTAATTGCGTAAAAAATGAAACAAGTGTTTTTTCTTTTTATTTATTTTCTAATGGAATGAATTGTCGAAGTCTAAAAAGTCTAAATGCGAGCATCTGAATCAGCTTTTGAAAGCTACAACTCAAAGCGATTATCATATCATGGCTAATTTGATTTTTTTCTCGGCTTTCCGGACCCGACGCGCTAAGAAACTTGTCACTGTTTTCCCATATTCAATTTCAATAAAAATTTGCAGAACACTAGAACATTTCCAAATTGGCAGAAAAAAATGGTGTAATCGCGCGGAAATGGCTCTAAACGTAAACATTTTCAGAAATTAAAATTTCTCTGATAATTTTTTTTTTATTTCCTGTTAACCTAGCTGCTCTCCACATTTGAAGAAAATCGAACAAATTCCCTTTGAGTTGATGCTTTTAAAGTGTCACATACATGTCAAAAATTCATTTTGAGAAAACAACGCTTAAAATAATTCGCGCGTCATAAACAAACTCTCGATCAAAACGTCATACCGTCATTTCTTCGTCAATTTTTTTTTCTTTTTCAATACTTTTTTGGTCGAAAGATCATTCTGAGACCTTTATTTAGAACAACAAAAACAAATCTCGAAAAAATGGTCGATCTAAAGGTACTCTGTAACTTTACATAGCCCAATTTACAGCTGCCTGTTTAGTGACCTGTCCTTTGAGTGGAAGCGAGGCTGAAGTTGATCATGGTTTGACACAAACCTTCCTGCTTTTCAAATGTAAACCATGTTATTCTTATGCTTTATAAAATGCTCAAGGAAATGCGCGCGCTGTGATTGGTTAAGGTTACAGTGTACCTTCGGGGGTGTCTCCAGTATAACAGCTCTAGCGTCTTAAGATTACACTTAATATACATAAACCCAGATATCAAATTAAAGCTTATAGAGCTGGTTATCTAAATATGGAAACCATTTGGTAATAAAATGAATTGTCGAATTTTTTACGACGTCTAAATTCGAAAGTCCGAATCAGCTTTAAAACGCTATAACTCAAAGCGATTATTATATTTTGCTAATTTGATTTGTTCTCGGGTTTTCGGACACGAAGCGCTAAAAAAAAACGTGTCGGCGATTTTCCATATTCAATTGCAGTGAAAAGTTACAGAATATTTTCGAAAACGGGAGAAAAAAAATTGGAATGATCGCACGGAAATGCCTTTTGACGAAAAAGTTTTCGGAATTAAGAAATTCGCCGACACGTTTTCGTTGATTATATGTTAGCCTAGCTTCTGTCCAAATTTAAGGAAAATCGAACAAATTCCCTTTGAGTTGTAGCTCTTTAAAGTGTCCCCAACAAGCGAAAAATTAACTTTGAGAAACGGCGCTTAAAAAAAACATATCGCTTAATAAACAAGCTCCTCCCACAAAAGTTATACCGTCATTTCTCCGTCAATTTTCACTATTTTTCGATACTTTTTTTTTGGATGAAAGTTCATTTTGTAAACTTTATTTTAACGCCAAAAAAAATTTTCAATAAATTTTCGATCTGAAGGTACACTGTAACCTTAAACCGAGTTCATTATAACTCGATAAAGCACACGCGTGACGTAAGGTTCATTATAACCGTTTTTATTTTATAAAAGAAATAAAAAAACTTGTTCCTCGTGCATTATTGAGTTATATAAGCACGCGGGAAATTTTAAGAACACGAGAGAAGTGCAGAGACGCACGAGTCAAAGGCGAGTGCTTCTCGCACTTCTCGAGTGTTCTTAAAAATTCCCAACTGCTTATATAACTCACTAATGCACGAGGAACAAGTTTTTTTATTTCTTTTATAAAATTAAAACGGTTATAATGAACCTTACGTCACGCGTGTGCTTTATCGAGTTATAATGAACTCGGTTTAACCTATCACAGCGCGCGCATTTCCTTGAGCATTTTATAAAGCATAAGAATAACATGTTTTACATTTGAAAAGCAGGAAGGTTTGTGTCAAACCATGATCAACTTCAGCCGCACTTCCACTCAAAGGACAGGTCACTAAACAGGCTTAATACTTAATAAAGTACATTTTGTTCAGCATGATTTACATGCGAAAAACAGTTAGGGTTGTATCAAAGCAGAGTCAACTCCAGCCTCACTTTCACTCAAAGGCCGGGATACTAAGCACACAACTGTAAAATGGTACATGGAGTACTAAAGTGTGACGTCACAAAAACTTAAATTTGTGAAATTATGGGGTTTGATTAGATATTTGGATATTGGCAGTGTTATGCTCTGAAGACTGCATATAAACCCTTCTAATTTTTGTCTTGGTTCATTACGTAATGAAAAACTAAAACAGTTCCCAATTGGCTAAAACACACGGTTAACCGCCATGATGGCCCAAGAACACACATGGGCGAAGGGTGTGGTGACTAATTTTCCACAAATATTTGGCATGTTTTCTTTGTCGAACCATTTACACCAGCAAGTTTCAAATGACAAATTTTCTTTGACATAAAAAGTAGCATGCCAGTTTTTCAGCAGACATTCGCCATACTAAATATACACAGGATATACACGAGCAAAAGAACTTCGTCATAGAGAATTTGATCGTGTGCATGAACCGATAAAATAATTACGCGCATGACAGGCGGTACTACAGAGATAAATAGGGTAACTTTAGTCCTTCATCTCTTTCGTGAGCGTGGTGACCTTTATTTTGTATATTACATTATTCGAAACAATGCTTGGTATGGAAATATCGGGGAAAGTACTTTAAAAAAATCGTTCGTCAGCTTTTATTTCAGAGGAATCACCTCAACAATTTTCGCAAGATAGCAAAGTTTAAAAAAATCACCGAAGGAAATTTAGCCAAACTTTTTTAAGCTGTAATCCATTTCCATCCTGGCCATCCGCTGCTAAAAACACACATTAAAACTTTGAGTGCACTAATATAATAATTGTTAACAAAATTAGACCATTAGTTTTAGATATCCTTTGCTGGATACAAATATGTCTTTTGGCTTTTCAAAGTCATACTAACAACTGGTGACATGGCCTATGTTGAAGAGCGGTGACATAGCCTATGTTGAAGGGCGGTGACATAGTCTATGTTGAAGGGCGGCCCTTCAAATAGGTGTCGGTAAAGCGGATACTGTACAAGCATCTTCCCTAACCCTGACCCTAACCCTATCCCTATCCCTATCCCTAACCCTAACCCTAACCCTAAGGTTAGGTTAGGGTTAGGGTCGATGCCTGGCAGTTGGCCGTGTGTATAGCACAGGGTCTAAGGCGCGCTCATGAGGGTTTAAGGCACCGGTCTTCTTACGCAAATAAATTCTTTGAAAAGTTTCACTCGCGAAATTTAGAAAGAACTCGAAACAGCTGCGGGAACTCTTGCTTTGGGCTCGTGTTTTCACAACTTTTTTCATAAGGAAATCCAGAATCTGACAAATAGATTTATGCTGCCATATACGTCGTCATAGTTTTATACAGCTTTATTAAAAATAAAAGCAATTTTTTGTTTCCTTTTTCTTCCTAAAACCGGTTTTAAATGTTCAATAAGCCAGTGCATTCTTGTTCAACATGCACTGTTTTCATGGCTGATATCAACTTATGTAGGATTGTCTTATAATATTTACAAAAGAACTTTCTTTATCTTTGTTTACGTAAACGTCCTAACACTATAGCTTACAAAAACGACTGGATCACTGGAGTAAGGTACTTAACTTGTGTAGTATCGTAGAAAATTGAAGCAACGTGAAACAATTTGAGTGCAAAATCTGAAGAATAACATTTACTTGGAATAAAACGGAACGCCTTTTAATTGTATTCGTTGCTCAAATCCTCCTCAATACCATTTTAAATGTTGGCGGTGAAGTACTTAACAGTTCATGCACATGTTTCTTATTTCTCTGTGCATTTAAGCACATTTCACTATATTTTCCCTTTTCTATAAGTTAACAAGCAACATTGCAACCACCATAATATCAAGGGGAAACCGCCAGAAAACTTAAATACAACGTTTTCTTTTCGGTGGTAAAAAGTGGCGATTGTATAAAAATAATATTTGAAATAAAATCTTAAGTACAAATTCAGTGTAATATGAGAGGAAAAGGTTGCTAAAGTATAAGGAAAATATATTTTTTTCAGGAGACAAACAATGTAGTAAAAATGTATCCATGAGCAATAGCCACAACCAAGAAACAGTTTTTTTTAGTTAGCAATCGTGATCACACAACATATCTTGGATGTAAGCGTAGATTACAAACGCGATGTACATCAAGAGAAAAGAAGCACCGATTTGTTTGTTAAGCCTAAATCGCACAGCGGCAAAAATCACAAGCGCGATGACAAGAATTAACAGCAGAATGAAACCAAATTTCACGTGCGGTACCAATATAATGCTCCCTGTGAGAAACATATCCTGCAAAGAAAAACCAAACAATAAACGTTAAGTGGTGGTAAAAACAGACTTCGAGCCTAACCTATTGACTCATCAGTCGGAAATTATCTCAGTTTGCACAAAGCGCGAGCGTCTAGAAGTATTATTTAGTCGCAAATCTAGGGAAAGGAAAATGGGGTATCTTTTGTGGAAAGAAAATAAGGCCGAATTCTATAGCTAGGTATAAATTTTAACACATCATATATTTTATCTTTTTGTCATACTTTCATAGTTCAGTTATACACGACACCACAAGCTGTACAGCTTTAATCACTAATCATGTCTAAATAAAGGTTTTGCATTACATTACATAGGGTTAGATACATATATCCGGGCATTTTTTTGAGACATTTAGAAGCTCCTGGGATATTTAGAAAATTCCGAGGTATTTAGAAAAATTGATATTTTCTGGAATATTTAGGACTTTTTTCTGGCGTTTTTCCTTGATTTACCAGAGCCAGCAATATAACTATCCATCGGTGTTACCCACAATTCCAATTTCCAATGTAGGAGTTGTAGCAATCAATTCAATATGGCAGACCATGTCGATCACGAGGTTGATTGCGACACCCAACAGGAACCTAATCAAGCAGCTCCTGCTGAAATAGCGCGGGTAATAGAAAGAGAAAATGTAGTGGTAACTACATGTATAGCCATTAGCCACGAAATTCAAGACTAACGCCTGAAAAACACGTTTTTATACACATTTTATTGTATAACCGTTTCAAAAACCGTTTTAAAGTGCATGTAAACCGAAAATTCCTTTTACGCAGTTATAAAATGTACACTTTGAAACACACGATTCCGAAGTTTGAGACGTTTAGGGTAAAAATTGTCGAAGTTACAAGCGTTCAAAGTTACCCTATTTTGGCCTAAAAATGGTTTTCAAATCGCGCGGCCAAAATATTAAAATGTCACGTGATGTGACGTAGTGTTGGTTGCAAGGTACAGCTAGTATGGCGGAGAGTAAGAAAACTAAGCGGGAAGAGAAGTTCGTCCTGATACAGTGTAACTTGGCTGTAAACCTCCACATCTTCATCTTCGTCGCTTTCAACGTCCTCATGGTTGCTTGAAACTTTAGACAAGCTATCCATTTCTGAATCTTTTCCCTCTTAATTCCTCCATAGCGGCAAGAATTCACTGAGAGTCACTGAGCGTAAACAAACTTTTGCAACCAACATTACGTCACAACTCGAGCCATACCCTTGAATTTTGTGACCATCTTTTTGGGTAAAATCGCACAACTTTGAGCGCTTGTAACTTCAACAATTTTTACCCTAAACGTATTAAACTTTGGAATCGTGTGTTTCAAAGGGTAAATTTTATAACCACGCAAAAAGAATTTTCGGTTCATATGCACTTTAAAATGAAATAGATATGAATGGAAATATTTAGAAAAATTTTCAAGATATTTAGGGAATTTTTCGAGATATTTAGAGGCTTTTTTGAGAATTTCCGGAAACATATTTAGGCCATTTTTCGAGATATATGTATCTAACCCTAAGGCCGAAGGTCCGAATTTTTCCATACTGGAAGGAACCTTGGAGACGAGGGAAAACCGGAGGAAACGTTTGTGAAATGACGGAAAGCAGAATAATTTAAGCAAAGTGTGCAGTGAGATGACAATGAACATATGAAAAACGTAGAGCAGTTTTCAACTGAGTGTCGTAAAACCAAAACCCAAGTACTCTGGCTAATCATATCAGACACAGACAATCCAATGAACCAATCAAAACTCGAAGCAAATACATGTAGCCGGAGCCAAGCGCGGGAAAACGCGTGCGAGCAAGTCACGATTGGTTTTGGTTTTACTTCTGATTGGTTAATAAAGTGGCGTGAGATTTTTGAGCCAATCACAAAGCGTAGCAATGCAAAACCAGGCAGTTAATGTCATTGGCAAAGGAGAAAGTGCCGATGGCCGCCAACGAAGGAGGTGGGAACTGGGAGCTACACGAAAAGCCTGCAATACCATCTCTCCCTTTATTCCGCTAAAAGGAACATGCACTTGTGTTTCGAAGGTACTTAACGAAAATGCGAATTATACTACCTACCTCTTCCTCTTTCGAGAGCAAGTGGATGGGTTTAAAGTTATCAATCAAGCCCTTGATGACAAACGGCAGGCCAATACCAAGGTTAATATCAAAGACGTTTGAGCCAATAGCGTTTGAAACAGCCATATCTCCAAATCCATCGCGGGCAACAAGAATGGAACTCAAAGCATCCTAAATAGAGGAAAAAGAAGCGTAGTGAATATATCGATGGTATTGAACTAGTGTGAGGTCAGTATTGGGAAACTTTAGTATTGGTCTCGTTCTTTGTTTGCAGGTTTATGGACCTCGCCTTCGGTCTTTTCATCCTGGGCCTGTACCACCTTAAATAGGCCATTTGCACGATGACGTCATTTGACTACTACTACCAGAATTCATTTCGTTTTTCCTTTCTTATTTAAATGTTGTAATCCCAGTGATGTTTAAATAACAATAGCCCTAATTTGCACTACAAAACAAAAAACTGAAGGATTCTGGTAGTAGTAGTCAAATGACGTCATCGTGCAAATGGCCTATTCCTTCGTTTTTTATAGTTTGAGCGCCTGGTACAGGCTGCAAACAAACAAAAGTCTACTCGCATTTTGTAAGTAATGTGGATAGATTATCATAAAGGCCTAAAAAGAACTGCTGGCGTAAAAATATCGGGACCGACCTAAGGGCTTGGTTAAACTAGAGCCCCATTCACACCGTAGGTGAAACATGTTTAAATGTTGTTTGTTAAACTACGTTTTTAGCCTTTATCTTGAACGTTTTTAAATGTATATGACTCAAACTACCTGGAATGGTAATAGGAGTCAATTATAAAGGTTCTTTTAGTAAAGATTTCACTCTAAATATTACGAGAGGTGGAGAGGCATTTTTCTAAACCTGTTTTAAACTAAACAACATATAAACATGTTTAAGCGTTGGTCAACGGGGGTACAGGAAACATTGTTGCGGAAATAATGTTTCTTCTAATGTGGCTAAACTGGGTAACATTTGTTTCGAAAGCAAGATTTGCGTCTGGAAAGCAAGACTTGCGTCCGCAACAAATGTCTCTGGCGCGGCTAAACTGGGATACACTTGCGTCCGTAACAATGTTTCCTAGTTTAGTCAGGGCCTAAGAGTTATCAACAACTAACCGGAACACTGGTACCAATGGCAACGACCACCAATCCCATGGTAAACTTGTCCACACTTAGAATGCATCCTGACCGTCCGACCAAAGTCACCATGCCAAAGCTTAAGATCGCTATCCATAAGATCGACATGAAGAACGAAGCAAGGAAGTACTTGCGGTTATGCGGCTTACTGCAGTCTGGAATAGTCCAGGTAAACATGCAGATGAACGGGAAGCTCAGTATAAATAAAATCCACCCTAGACAGTACTTAAACGCGCCAAGGCAGCCTCCATCTTCCGGATACTCTGGAAACTCAGCAGAAACTGCAGGCAAACACGGGCAAGGCTTCATTGTCTGTTCCTCTTCTTCTTCTACCACGTCGACCACTGAGCCAGTTTTTCCATCATTTAAAGGTACTGTATGGGTGTTGCCGTTGGCATCAACATGAACAATAGCAGCCGTTGACTGTTGCTGGTGAATCATGTCTGCTCGTCGCCTGTACTCCTTCAGCACCTGTTGCTGTGCCACGGATTTGATTCTGATTCCTTCTATATGGCCAACGAGGCCTGTGGAGCTCCTTCGATGTACCTTAGGGTCGTCATAAATATCTCTTAGACCAGGGAAAGACACTGACAGTCGAGGCCTGACAGAAGTTGCCGACCGATGATGGCTGTGTCCCATGGATAGATTAATCTGTGGTTTGAGACAGGATCGATCGAAAAGTAGAGACAGGAAGGATTTTAGATTAAAAATCATCCTGATATATAAAAGGTCAAATTACTGAAACATTGTTTGAAGTAAAATGCTGTAATTCACCCATAGAATTCCTTTGTTAGGTATCATCCGATTTTCTTCCATTTTTATAACAAAATCTGTGGCAAAACATGCGAGCGCTCCGTCTATATATTTTCTTCAAAATCCCGCCAAGACAACTGAATGTAACGAGAACGACACGCTCAGTAATTTTGCTCTCAAATAAGGTGGCTCCATATAGTTATTGGCGGCCATTCTTCCAAAATACACACGATCTTATTGCTGTCTTTCGAGAGTTTTGTTTCACGATCCTAGGCATAATATACACATACATGTAGCTTAGGCTTTCTCGTTTACGGAGAAGTCTAATTTAGCAGTCTTGTCTCGTTACCGTAGCAACCAATGATTGAGTTGTTGGGCTTGTTGTTCATGGCTAGCAAACCTCTCAATGGATTTTCTCTGTTTTTACACGGTAAAAATTCACGATTTTTGGTGAAACAGAAGAAACATTCAGTAAGTCTAATCTAACAAAGCCATAAAAAAATCGGTACCTAATTTTCGGCAATTTAGTCACTTTTCGTTTTTTACGTTTATTGGGTTTGTGTATGTAAAAAAAAAAACGTGTGGAATGCGCGCAATAAACGTTTTAGTTACCGTAAAAATCTCTTTATTTTCGTGACGTCATCAAAATTTAAAAAAACGCGCGCTCGCGCCATTTTCGCGCCCATGCCTCGCGCGCCAAAAAACTATATGGAGCCACCTTAAGAAAAAAAAGTCCTCTTTGTCAGCCAATCAGCATTCAGTAATTTTTCCCTCTATGTTATAAACGGCAGAATTTCTCGCGTTTCCTTTAGTAAATTTTTCTAAAATTCAGAGCAATTTAGTTTGTTGTAAATATACGAAATTGCTTAATATTGGGGAAAACTGGCTGTCTTTGGAATGCTAAACTCTTTTTCAATTTTTTGGCTCTATGCAGTTCCCAATTTTGTTTTTTTCTTTGACGATGTTATAAAACGAATAAGAACATTTTTTTACTAAAACCGACAGTGAATTTTAGTGAAGGGTTAGATGACTCTTGCATTATTCGCACGCATCACAAGTTGAATGATGCAACACTTATTGCTACAAACCACTGTGAGCCACCTTAAATATAACAGATAAAAGATAACAATTATCTATCTAGACTTCCTGTCTCTACTACCAAGCTGCCTTAAATCTCCAGTAATCTGTATCCCTAAAACATAATTGCCATCCTTCCTGTCTGCCTCGACTGCCTCGACTGCGAACTGCTAACTAGAACAAATAAAAGCTTTGACATTATACTACAATCTGTTTATCATAAAGTGCATATATAGAGGTTATTTAGCGGAAAGTTGCGAAAACGGCCGGTTATTTTTACGAGTCAGTTTCTATTTTTTAGGCGAGAAAAAAAATTAAAACTGAGGAGTAAAATGTCCAGCCTTATTCACAAATTCCGATGAATGAATCGTTTATTATAGACAGTCTTTTTCTCCCAAATCCATCAGTTTTTTAAGTGTTTTTCCTAGCAGGCGGTCAGAAGATTGTAATAACGTGTTATGATTGCACTCGATTTTGTGCGTAGTCACACTCTAAAATGCTGTGTCCAATAATAAAATGTTATACACCGTTGCCTAGGGCAATTTCTCTTTAAAGCAAATGGTTTTCTAGTAGATGCAGACAATATACCCAAGCAGATTACCTACTAATCGTAACTAATATATCTTTTTGTCAATAGCTAAGCGTTACTAAGCTCTTTTACTGCGTATACTGCGTACATAAAGAATTTTAAACATACTAAAAAGAAGGTTACAAACTAATCTCTAGGTTCCACTAGCTCTGACTCACTTAAACAATAGAGCATGTTTGAAAAGAATACTCACAAATGACCTGGAGAGTTGTCCTTTGTTGGAGTGCGCAAATTTGCCCTTGCTTTGACCAGTATTCGTTAAGAACTGGTAAGATTGCTCTCCCCCTCCTACGTGGCTTTCCTAGAAGTAAAAACAGTAAAACTGTAATAAAATACGTGTTACACGCCGCATGCAGCTAATGTGGAAGACGTTGTAGTCTACTTGATCTTCATTTCGCCGCATGGCTCCTTGTCGTTGTGAAACCAGTTGCAAAGAGTGGGTGTTAATCATTACAATAAAATTTCTATCGTAACTTGTCTAAAAATGAAATGTAAGTAAAAAAGTAAGCTGCAAAAAAAATGCTCGGAACTCAAAAGTCAGGTATTACTTCTGAGTATTTCGTGACTTGCGTTTGAAAGAAACTGAAAGAGCTCCATGCTGCATGGTTTTATTTGTTTTTAATTTGCTATTTGTACAATGTTAACAACCTTTCAACAAGTGTATAGCTTTTAATAACTTTTGCCGCCAATGCGCCTTAAAACTTAGAAAGATTCGGGTGGTTTTGTCATATTTTCGTCTCATGTGTCTCTGTTTCAAAATTCCATAATCAGAGTCTCAGTTTCCTCCACACGTATTCCACGGTTTGCTCCAATTGACTACTTACCACAGAATCTATGGGAGGTAGCTTCCCTGCTGGCGTGCCTTGGCGACCTTGAAGTACACCAACAGAAGGAGTTTGCGTATCATGATCTGTCTGCATCTCTATATCGCTGCTGACAAATTGTGTCACTTCTGTTTGTTGAGCAGGACTGACTTGTCCTCCTTTGTGACTAACAAGAGAAAAAGCGCAATGAAGTTATGGCAGCCGTAAGAAGAAGGATGCGGATGGAAGTACGCCAGATGAAAGGGTTTACATGCCTAGCTAATGTTAAACTGTTGTATTCTGAATTATTGTCTGCATGCTTACAAATAATGGACAGTGTGATCCAAGGATGCGTTTTTGGGGGAACATAATCCGCATGTTCTGGAAAAGTGACCGGCTTATCACCGAAAAAAAAACATCCAAACTGCCAAAGCACAGTAACGACTTAGTTAGCATTTCAGAACAGATATATGTTCAAGATTTTGAGATTACTGATTTAGAATATCTGGAAAATGTACCGTTATCGCGGTTTTCGACTGAATGTTTTAATTAATTTACGCTTGCTTCGGTTTAGCATTTTTATGCAATGTAATTGATGAAAAAAGAAAATCTCGCGCCACTTTCTCAACCAATCAAAACTAACACAAAACCAATCATGAATTGTTCGCACACGTTTTCCCGCGCTTGGCGTCTGCTACATGTATTTCGAATTCTGATTGGTTCATTGGAATGTCCGCGTCTATCAGTAACTGGTCAAAGTCACTACTTTGGTTTTGCTTTTTAACACAATCATTTGAAAACCGCTCTTAGACAAAACAGTGTACACTGTAAATGCATCGTAAGATAGTAGATGTAGTTGTAGATGTAGATGTAGTGTAATCTTCTATGTTAATCTTGCATTTTAAACTAGTTACATTCATGGGAACAATTTATGTTGTATTTATATGCATATCAAGGAAAATAGTTTAACTTGTTTGGCTGTTATGTTGATATAATACGTAATAACAACTACTTGTTTTTTTATAACGTATTCATTTAATCATTTTAAAAAGCGCACTTATGTCTAAACTGTAGCGCGCTCCTTTTTCTTAACGCGTTTTTTTTTTTATTCCAAAATGTTTATCATTTTAGCAACTCGTTTACGTTGCATTCTATGCCTACCACTAAATCCTTCCTAATTATTATGAAATAGCTCTTATGAATGGGGGATTTATGTCTGACATTTTAAGTTAAAATCACTTAAGGCTCTGACAAGGTCTAACTGAAGTCAAAGAAGAAGGAAAAAACTGAACTGGGATCTACTAACAGTGTGTAAGAATTCAGCGGAAGCTCCTCCTCCCTTGAGATGGCTCTGCTCATTGACCAATAAGATATAAAACCGTCCAAGTTAGAAAACATTGTTTATGAATAAAGAAGTTTAAAGAATAACGTTTATTTCCAGTTTCTTCTCCGTGCTCGGTCCATAACTAAAGCGTGCAATCATTTGCTCGTGCTGTCAAGTGTTGTCTGTTTCTTTATTCACATGTGAATAAAGAAAAAACTTGGCCAATATTTCTATATCTCGACCTCAACCTTTGTCAACAATAACTAAAACAGTAGTTATGGAAAATGGGCTAGCATTATAATTGCGTTAGTAACAGATTGTTTAATTTGCGAATTATACTATCAACGAAGTTTAAAGAGTAACATGTCTTTAGTTTTAAAACATATATTTTAGTTTTAAAAGTTTGTTAAGAGACTTTTTTAATCTACTGTACAAGTTATATACTTCAATTAGAGGTTGATATAGTTAAAGTTGTTTATTTTGACTTCAAAGTGTTAAAGGCCCAAGGCAGTTACTCTCGTAAGCATGCACACCAACTCGGTTAAAAGCTAGTCTAAACAAAGCTCTAGCATCATAACAAGTTAGGAAGTATAAATGCGAACTACTTACGTTGCACCACCCATGCATTCCATTAACTTGGTGTTAAACTTCATCAGAAGTATGTATAGAAAGTAAAGTCCTAGGAGAACTGCGGACTCGTACATCTCAAACTTGCCATCCCATGCAAACCACGAAAATACTCCTATTGACAGGGCGTAGCAGACAGAGTCTCTAATTAGCGGTCTCCAGTCTAACTGAAGCACCTAAGGAAACAATGGGTACAGTACTTCTTGGTGTTGAGCAAACTATTGTTGGTTAGCTATTGTGTTGTGATGTTAGCATTGTTCAGTGTCTTTTAAATCGTTTGTGTCATGTCATTTGCTGATCACATGTTAACCCTGTCAACTTCCAAGAAATATTCTCTATAAAGACTGCAAGTTTCCTTCGCAAACACTCTCAAAATATCGGTAAACTGATAACTGTAGGTGATAACTGTGGGCTAACAAAAGGACCGTCGGACGATTTCATATAGCCTGGCGATGAGAAAGTTTAATTAATTTCTACTTGTAAGGCGGTAAACATGATAATGAACGCATCGAGATAAATAAACAAACCGGCCAACCAACCAATAATCAATACGCACCTTTCCAGCCAAAGCCGCAGTAAGAGCAATAATTACAAGAAGGTTGAATACTGCACTCCTGTAGATACAAACACAACGAACAGATGGATTAAAAAAAACCGTCCGCGGAAATAGCAAAAGTTTGTTTCACTTATTTCCATGTTATTTCGTCAGATGCCACCAAATACAACTTCATTGGAAAAAAAATGATTCTATAAAGCAAAACAGAAGCAGTAGTTTGGAGATAAAGTGCAGAATTGCAAGGATAGGGAGTAAATAACAGTTCGTCAATTTGATTCCGTGACAGGCGGTAAGATATTAAAATTGCCATTTTTGTGGAATTTTGACTATTTCAGCCGTTATTTTGTTGTCTCTTTAGTTTTATACAATGAACTGAATACTACGTGCTCTGTGATTGGCCGTTGCCTATGATCTATCAGAGTACAGACGCACGGCTGACGTCATAGAAAAATTGTTTGCTTAGTTTTGTCCAACATGGCGCACAGTTTTGAAAATGATTGCGAGATTATCCTGGATTGGGAAAGTGAAAGCCTCGAAAAATGTTTAGCAGGAGCTGTTTACGAGCAAGAAAAAGAAGAATCAAACGAAGACGAAAAGTATTCTTGGCGACTTGAAAAATACCTAAACTGGAACAAATCTTCGAACAGTCGAGCGCTACGAGGCAAGTTCGTAATTTTACTCTTTTTACTTTTCCGTTCATTGTATAAAACAAATAGATTCCATTTGGCCGTGTGTCTGTTCAGTTATATCGTGGCCAGGAGCTTGCATAAAGCTTGCTTGTTATCTTGAAATAGCAAGAAAAAATCGCCAAGTGATGAAATGAAGCAAAGAAATATAATTAACAAATAGATTCCATTTGGCCGTGTGTCTGTTCAGTTATAGATCACAGAAGACGTCAAAATGTGGTAAGAACATCAGTGACACACTCGCCTGCGGCTCGTGTGCCACTTTTTTGTTCTTACCACATTTTCACGTCATCTGTGATCTATAACTGAACAGACACACGGCCAAATGGAATCTATTTGTTAATTATATTTCTTTGCTTCATTTCATCACTTGGCGATTTTTTCTTGCTATTTCAAGATAACAAGCAAGCTTTATGCAAGCTCCTGGCCACGATATAACAGCCGGGACCATGGGCCCGTTTCTCGAAAGTCCCGATAACTTTTCGGGCCCTGAAAGGTATTTTATGCGCGCAATGTTTACAATGAAGATTCAAATTTTGCTGGTTTCGAAAGCTAAGCAATAAAATTCTAGGTTGATGAAACAAGTCGGTCTGATTTTTAGGCTAAAAACTACACTACAATTCTATAAATTCGGATTTTGAAATATAACTCCGGGCCCGAAAAATTATCGGGACCCTTGAGAAACGGGCCCCATGTCCGTTTAAGTAACGTTGAGCAGAAATGTTCTCTAAACGATACTTGCAGCTCAGCCGATTGGTAGTTATTACAAGTAAAACAGAGCAACTTGACAATACCCTACTATTGTTCCGATTCCAACGTCGCTTTCGACGGTAACCCCCGCGACAGAAGTAAATAGTTCTGGGGCAGATGAACCTGCCGCCATGAAGGTTGCACCTGCCACATCCTCGGAGAGATCAAGCTTTTCTGAAATAGCTTCTAATGACGGTACAAAAAAGTCGTCGCAAACAATGGCAAGTGCTTAAAATAAAAACAAAATAAAAATGAGGGTGCTATTTTTTTTAATTATTACTGAGAGAAGTACAGGTAACAAAGTGTTTGATTTTATTAAATAAGTCGATGGGGTAATAAAGTGCTGTAAAACGTGACTAGCAGAAAAAAGAACGCTCTAATTTCAATGGCACAGACTATGTCGTTATTGACTTTTTGCCCTACTGGCTTTTTCCGGCTCTCATACGGGACTTTCATCAATGGTTTTGCAAAGAGAAGGCTCGCAGGGCCGTACAGGTCATATGATAACAGTGTTTATCATATGACTCGAACGGCCCGTATGCATTTGCGCGAGCGGGGGACTGAAAAAACAGCACGGCCCTACTACAAAAGCGGACGGCCTCGCACGTTAAAATTTCAAGTAATTTTGCCTCCAAATTGGGCATATGATAAAATACTTATTGACTAAGTTAGGTCCGTTCGGATGGGAAAATATTTGGCTCTCTATTCGTACGCCATGACCTCGAGCCAAATATTTTCCCATCCCGCCCTCCCACTAAGTCAATATTATTATTACTACTAACTGTACATATTATAAACTGAGTTGATAAGGAAAATTGGGCACCATAAAGAATCAAGAGCCGACATTTTGTGCACGAACGGCTGGCGCTCGAAACGTCAGCTTTGAATCTCACTGCGACGGCCAATTTACCTTATCACTGCGGCCAGTTTTCGTGTTTTACTCTTCAACCGACGCAGTACCATAGTTTCTTTAAAAGCTATCCCTTTATTTATTTGTGTTTTAGATGGTAGATCAGTTGCAAGTTGTAGTTCCAAAAAGAAAAGAAATTCATATCTGAATCGTCACTTTCGGACTCGCTACTGTAATTAAGCAACAATGCGTGTAAGAACTAGGCAATGCTCTATTGTTCCACGACATTTCGCTTTCCCCTCATAAGATTGTTTAGGTTTTTCTTACTGAGAATACATCAACCTATGGACAACATGTTTTTTAAATAAAATTTACTGGAACTTTACTTTAAAGTGATGTTTCTTTTGTGCTACAAGATTTCATCCAATCGTGAAACTCCAAAACAATGGCCAAGAAAAGCTTCTAATTTTACATGTTTCCCACAAAGAATTTTGGTTGCATTAAAACTCAGAATAGGTTTCACTAAAAGGGAATCAATTCAGTAAACTGGAGAGAAATAAATGCACTACCTGGCAAAGTGATGGTAGATTTTCACATTTTAGCCAATGAGGTGGACGGTTTCAACAATATCACAATTAACACCTTTCTGTATTCCTTGCCGTTAGGTTGCCTAGTTCTTACTAGGACCATTACTTAAGCCTTACTCACCTACAAAGATGACGAGAATACTAAATATATACAGGGTTAGCCAGGCATATGCTTTAGTAGGAGTTGTCCACGTTTCTCGACTGGAGTAGTTCCTTTCGTGACCGATTTCAAAGTTGCACGTTTCCCACTCTACAGTTGCCAGCAAGTGTCTTGATCGGAAAACAGATTCTGTGGGGAAAATTACAATAAAAGTGAGCTTCATTCTTGAACTTTCAGATGCACCATCAAATTGTATCCGGCGCTTGGTTCTTTTTCGGTTGAAAATGATTTTTTAGTAAACTATAGGCAAGAGCAGTAAAAGACAATTCGTTTTTTTTTTTTACAAATATTTCTGATCCTTAAAGAACCAGAAAGATCAGTAAACACTGATTGTCTCAGTTGTAAAGACCACGCCTTTCTCACTATAACGAGTTTGGGGAGGGAAAATCACGTTTGACTTTGATAAAACTGAAGGTATATTGCCCGATCAAATGCAACCGCATCTGCCCATGATTGATGGCAGTCTAGTGATAAAATCTCCAGGAATATCTTTGTTTTCAACAATACATATTCCTTTGATAACGTTTCAAATTAGTGCAAGTTATATGATAAAATTCTATGTTGTGTTCGTTGTGATTATATGGAAACCAGGCTAAAGAAAGACAGTGTATTTTAACACGTTAAATTTCTAGAAGAGAAGAATGCAATAAAAATACTGTTTACTCTTCGTCAAATATCGATATTTAAAGACTTATTGTTGTGTGGAATATGCAATTAATTTGTTTTGTTGAAAGCATTTAAATCGTCCTGTCTCGAAATAAAAAGCTCTTTATTTCATTTGACGCGCAATATAGGAAGGTCTGAAAATTAAATTTAAACATCGAGCTTAAAAACTGACAGAGTAGTCCTGATCACAGCAAAAACGGCTTATAAGGTATTATCTTGGTCGGGCTCTGTTATTCGTAGTTTAATTATAGTGTACTTTAATTGCTTTTACTTTAAACCCTTAATCTGAATATGTGTTTTCTCAGGGGAGAAAATTAATGGATGAGAGCAAACTTTTGTTTTCGCGATCAAGTTTGTTTTATTCTCTTGCTGATTTCGACAACTCCAATACTTAGCCAAAAAAACACAATTTGCTAATTTTTTGCTAATAAAAGGCGCAGGGCATTTGAAAGGTTATAAAATACCAGAGGTTATTTGATCGACGGAAACACTTTGTAAAATAATAGTTCAGTGCCGCGTGAAGTTCAATTTTTGGACCAAAAAGAAAATTGTTTTCAAAAAACAACGCGAAATCTATAGCATGCACTTTATATTTGCAATCGAACTTATGCATACTCAAAATTAGTATAATTAGTAATGTGTTGACAATATCAAAATCAATTCCAATTTTATATCTATTTTTACATTCAAAGAAGCACTTGATAGCATTCATCAGCAAACCGTCTTACACGCGGTTTTATGTTTTAGGAGAAACGGTAATTTGATATTATAATACAGTTACTATATTTGATTATTCATTTTCGACAAAACTGAACGGCATTGACACATGCCGTTTGCAATACGTCAAATATTTTAAACATCTCACCTTTAAAGAACAACACTGGAGAATAAACCCATGTCGAATATAAAAGAAATATTTTATTTGTGATGTGAAATGTGACGTGAAAAGAAATATTGCTCGGTTGTTCCACTGACAAAAGTAAAACAATTGTTTACATCGTGCAGTGGCTAACATCACGTAAATTTTTTTCTTTTCCTTCAGGCAAGGCTGTCGGGAATCGAAGGGTTTTGTATCAGTTAAATGCCAAAATAACAAGCGCTTGCTTCAATATTGTAAATTACCATGCAACTAGTTACGTAGTTCCCTTCTTTTAATAATTGCCACTCAAAACACACTACCTGTCATGATGCTTTGATATCAGCCTTTTTCCGATTATTTCATGGACATTTTTGAAAATTTTCGCTGAATCAACTCACTAGAATCAGGAGAGACCTTTATTGACGAAATTAGATAATTTTTTTGCGGTAAATTTAAGCTTACTTCGGTCGAACGACTGAAACTGTTTTGTGAAATTATGCATTTATTGGCCTGATGTTGTGATTATTTTTTTTATTTGTTGGATTTGAATTGGCTAGGTTCCGGTATCAGAACTGCAAATTTAAACATTTTTAAAAGCCCTGGCTTGTAGTTTACGACCAACTAGTTGAAAAAAATTGGCAATAAACCAAATACGTTACCTTGCAGAATATATCAAGCTTGTAAGAACCGGCGCTAAATTCATTTTCCAAAAAGGCATTGCTTGCCTCAAAGCTGAATATTTTATGAAAACCGGCTGAAGATATCAGGCAAAATAAATTTTCCGATCCGTTCCTGCGTCTTTATTGCTTGCATATTTTCCAAGGCATTTATTGCAAACCATAACTTAGAGCTTCAAACAGCCTGATTCATTAGTAAATACAATGATTTAGCTGTGAGATTTTTGTAAAAAGAGCTGAGATTCTTACCGTCGCTCCATTCCAAGCTTGCTATCGCTACTTTAAACATTAAACCGCAACCAACGAACAAAGATATCACCAACATACGACGACATAGTACTGCACATTTTCGAAGCGGTGGACTTGACGTGAACGTATTTCGTCCTCTACGCCAGTTCATTTTCGTCGTCTGGAAAATTGGATAAGACAAACGTACATGTGTTAGCGGCCAAATATGATTCGTTTCGGTCATGAAATATTAAGGACAAATTATACTTAAAAGTAGTTTAGCCTATAGAAAGCAAAACATCAAAAACACAATTTCCCGTACTATCCATGTATTTGAGCAAACAGTCCTAGAAAGTTGCAAAAATCCCAATTTTTTTATAATTTCCCTCGTTTCTTATTCCGTATTTGAACAATTTGATATTGCTTCAGAAATTAAACTGTTGTGCTCAATTTGTCCTGCATTCAATATACACAACAAGAAATTAAAGTTAAGTTCTTACTACATTTGTCCAGAGGCGGTGAAGCAAAGACTTTCAGTTGCGATGTGCGAAAAATGAAAATTAAAACCCAAGCAACTGCACATGTTTACGTTGCTTACAGAAACACATTTTTCGTCAATTCCCTGTAGAGATAGTAATCTCGCAGAAAGCAATCGACAGTTCTTTGTCAAAATTACAAAGCAGAATTTTAAACACCGCAAGAGTGGAGTAAAAATGTCTTTCTTCCCGCGGGATTTCTGTCTATCTTGCCATCACTCTAAGATGAGTTCATGGTAAAGGTGCACCGAAAACATAAAAACATCAAACACAAGAATTAATAGAAATCCCCTCCGATGATTGTAATTGATGATTTGAATAAATGAACATTTGAATGTGCAATTTTCATTTGTTGAAGGCGAAGTGAGGACAATGCTTCATTTCAATATTATTTTGCGAGATGTCAAGTGGAGAGAAAAGCAATCTTAGATTGTTTTCCCGCCACCTTGCAACGACTGGCTAAAAAAATGTCAGTTCACTGAACAAGAAAATACCTCTTGGCAACAAATGAACTAGGTCATGGTAGTTTTCTCTTCTTTTTCATGCTTTATCGTCCGTTTTAATTCCTGTCGCGACCACCATAGCCGTTGTAGGATGTGACTCGGGCCTTTCGCCATTCAAACGCATTGTCGCGTCATGATTACGTCATCGTAGCCATGGTGACGTCTTAATAAAGTGATTTTCGTCTCTTCGGGCCTATCTGCCTGAATTATTTACAGTTTGGCAGAAAGAAGCTTGCAAAAGCAAAGCGTTGTTTACAGAAAAATGAGATGGTATGAATTAAAAAGCCCGTTTTCAGCCTAACAAATTTTAAATTCCCTTTAAAATTATGAATGGCAAATGATAATTTGGTTGCTATCACGCTGATCAGACCGTGGAAACTTCTAAATTTTTAAAAAATCCTCCGGCCATGATCTACAATTTGTTTAAATATGCATCACGCTCATTCACATGTCTTGAATATTCCATTAAAATCCTGACGAAAATTCTCGGCAGGGGAGATTGTGGTATAAAGATAACAAAATAAGTCCTATCGCATATAAATGAAAATACTTCCGTGAATGAATTTATCGCAAAGCCTGTTATTAGTTTTAGAGACCTTTAGTCTTGCATTTTTATTTCAACAAAATGTAAGATTCCGCTTTTTTACGAAATCATGAAACTGGTCGAATTTTTTTTCCAGTAATATCATTTATCGATTTTATTAATTCACGGCAAACAGTTGTTGTGAAAATACGTGGTAAACTAAACAACCGTGTCATATCTTAAATTTTAATATTCGTTGTTAAAACCTCACGACACGTGCAAAATTATCGAGTCAAAAAAATACGAAACTGAGGTCAGCTTTTGGTTCTTTTTAAGTGCAAAGCTTTTTACTACTTAAAAATCAAATTAGCGATCTCCTACGGTTAGCTTGTAAATTATGCCATCTGCTTCGTAAAATTTGATTCAATTCTTCCAATGTTAACCCGCAGGTTTTCAACTGTCTTGCGCGCCGTGAATTATAAAATTGCGCCAGTTTCCTGACTTTTAAACAACATTTCTATTCATAGAACAGATAAAACATCGGCCTTTATGCGTCTTTAATTTGAATAGAGGTAATTTATACCGACCTGCAGCGTTTATCGAGTGCAAAGATACCCAGTCTCTGCTAGCTTGTCTGCATTTGTTCCTGTTACGAAACACCACCGCAAGAGATTTCCTTTGAAAAATAACAGTCGCATCGGTTTGTCAACACCAGCTGTACATGGCAGACAACTGTTTGATGCAGACCACTCAATAAACCTGAATGTTATGGAAAATATGATTTACAAGACAGTCTTTCAAGCAGCGAAATTTCAAATCTTACGTTTTTCTCGTATTTTATACCTCCAAGGTGTTATTTTCAAATTGCATAACAAACGCTAAACTTAAAATATTGAAATGTAACATTGTGATGAAAACGTCAAGTTTTCATGACCCGTATTTTTGCATATTGCAACAAAGCGTTACCGACAGACTAATTCGTGAAAATAAAGGTACAAAACGTGGACCTGATTATTTATTTATTTATTTATTTATTTATTTTCACTTAACTTTAAACAACAGATAATACTGAAAGAAAGAAGGTTTAAAATGCACCAGCTAATACTGAAAGAAAGACAAAACGTTTAAAATGCGCAAATTTATCTCTTTTTTTCTAAAGGTTAAATTAGAGTACTACCAAAACGTTTTGTCGTCGAGTGCTTTGTTGTTTTTATTTTGAGTTGTTTTCTTCCTCCTTATCTAATTTATTTTAAGGTCATTCAGTTACGTCATGGATAGTAGAAAGAGCTCCTTCTACTATCCATGGTTACGTCAAGTGATGATTTTGTGTCCGTCACGATCACATGCCGGACAAATAATTTGCTAAAATCTCTCGTCCCCAGGTTTCTCTTATTGAATATCGCTAATGTAGAAAAGGACACTGGGAACACGATTGTTGAGTTAAAAATAACTCTTGCCTATCTAACTATCTGCAAGTTTTTGATAATTCACAGTATTTTCATGGTATAGTGAAACCTGGACCATGACTTCTACACTCACTAAGTCATTAAACGGTTGCTATACTCGCATGTTGTGGGTGGCCTTGAATGTTTCCTGACAAAGCCACACTTCCAATGAGGAACTTTATGGAGATTTGCCGAGAGTTGGAGATAAAGTAGCAGCAAGAAGGATGAGGCTCGCTGGGCACTGTCAAAGACATTCCTACCTCCCAGCACACAAACTCGTCCTTTAAGAGCCAACCCACGGCCACAGAAGTAGAGGACCGCCAAAATCAACATTGGAGTTGGAGGCACTGATGCTTGATCGTAGAGTAGTGGTAGTGGTAGTGGTGGTGGTGGTGGGGGTGGTGGGGGTGGTGGGGGTGGTGGTGGTAGTGGTAGTGGTGGTGGTAGTGGTAGTGGTAGTGGTAGTGGTAGTGGTAGTGGTAGTGGTAGTGGTAGTGGTAGTGGTAGTGGTAGTGGTAGTGGTAGTGGTAGTGGTAGTGGTAGTGGTAGTGGTAGTGGTAGTGGTAGTGGTAGTGGTGGTGGTGGTGGTGGTGGTGGTGGTGGTGGTGGTGGTGGTGGTGGTGGTGGTAGTAGTAGTAGTAGTAAGATGCCTACTATAATGACTATAACTAGTATACCTAATAGGTAAGGGAGTGCTGCCCAGATGTCATGTATCTAACAAACAATTACAATCGGGCAATGAAACTATAAGTTTATTTGGCTATGATTGTAAATAACGTAACATAAACAGCAACATACAATTAACTGAACAATTACAGAAATGATTTTTTCATTAGTCCTCTGTTTTTGTTTGGTTGGCAACAATTTGTTTGTTTATTTATCACTGAAGGCCGGTTGTGCTTTGAGGTTTTCTCAATGTTGATCGAGCTGTTATATTAAAGTATTTTTATATTTTAAAAGGTGGCTGAACACAGTTTCAATGTACCTATGCGTCATTCATTGTCATATTAAAACCACTAACGTCTGGGCGCCCAAAATTGGCGAGGCATACGATTAAGCAACAAGCTATATATTTTGATATTTTTGTTGAGTTTTTAGGGTGTTGCCATGGCAACACGGTGGATTGTAAATCAGCCTGCGATATTTGGTTCGTTTATTTTCAGAAAATCTAGTCATTAGATTTTGTCCATCATTTGTCTCCAGTAAACTCTTAAACATATTTGCATGTCACTGGTCTCTTCCGTAATTTCTTCCGTAATTTGTGCTTTAATATGTTTGCGTTTTGTAAAAATCTCCTTTGTTAGATTTCAAATTTTTGATGGCAGGTGAGTTCAGCATATTCGGAACTATTATTGTGCCAAATTTAGTGAAATTCTAATGGGTTGTTCCGTTGAAATCAGCACGTTTCCGGGGAAAGTCCGCAACTGCGCATGCGTTGCATTTGACTGGGTTCTCGATCCGAAGACGAAAACGACCAAAAAGTTAGTGTATTTCCTCCATGGTTCTATATTTTATCTATTGATTCAACAAGCATTTTAACGAACAACAAATTGTTTGATTTTAAGACGAAAAACAACACTTTCGCGGTACACGCTGGGCAAAATAAAATGATCGCTGAATAGGCGCCACGTTTGTTTTTCTCAAAACTCTGCGCGCGCTGACTCACGTAAGCAGCTGAAATTGAAGAGCGCGCGCAAACTGTGTTCAGCCACCTTAAACAAAGGCTCCTAAGAGCCAACCCGTGAATAAGAAATACTAAAAAAATGGAGGTCCTGAGCGAGGCTTGAACCGGACCATCCGACTGTCATGCTGCGCGTCAAACCACTCGGCCATCGTGACCATTGACATGGAAGATAAATTTAATTACTTCAAGGTAGATAACTATCAAAACGCATGTCTCGGTTGAAAAATCCTTTTAGATCGATAAGACGCCAAATGCGAAACATCTTTAAGCTTGTTGTTGTTTATATTCGTTTACAACAAATTAGTTATTGTTATCGCTGGATTCACTTTGTTATTGTTACGAAACGCATTCGTAACAAAGCATTACGTCACTAAGTTTACAGCTGATGGAACGTAGCAGCACGAACGCAGCAGATATATAAAGGCAATGGGTGTGCAAGGCATTGTGGTAAAAAGCCAGATGCATTGTGGGTAGAAATCGAAAATTTTTGTCCCTGTGCTGATTAGGTCTGCTGCCTTTGCTCGCTCGCTTCAGGCTCGCTCGCGCGGCAGCAATCAGCACTTATGGGTTCTGCAAAAATGCAACTGAGAACGAGAAAAGCTGCCCGCGACTTTTCTTCAGCTCGCGTTTCCACATGCCCAACTTATACTGTGTTCACATCAGGCATGCGTTTTTCGAAAGACCCGGAAACGTTTTGGGACCGGTAAGGTATTTTATGCGCGCAATGTTAGATTCAAATTTAGTTGGCATAGAAATCTAAGCAATAAAATTCTAACTTGACGAAACAAGTCAGGCTGGTTTACGGGCTAAAACTTACGCCATCATTCTAAAGATTCTGATTTTTAAATAAAGCTCCGGGGACCCGTTTCTCAAAGGTCCCGATAATTTTTCGGGCCCGGAGTTATATTTCAAAATTAGAATTTATAGAATTATAGTGTAAGTTTTAGCCTAAAAATCAGACCGACTTGTTTCATCAACCTAGAATTTTATTGCTTAGCTTTCAAAACCAGCAAAATTTGAATTTTTAATGTCAACATTGCGCGCATAAAATAGCTTTCCAGGCCCAAAAAGTTATGGGGACTTTCGAGAAATGGGCCCCGGGCCCGATACGTAATCGGGACTTTTGAGAAACGAGCCCCATGTTAAAACATGTTTAGAGTAAACATGTTTTAACGAAACAAGTTTCATGAAACATTTTTTTGAAACAGTTTTCAATTGAGTGTCGAAAGTAATCCTCGGTAGGAGAAAAGATGGCGACTGGTACATTTACCCATAATTCTTAGCGCACAAAAACCTTAACAACGTTCATAAAAATCTAAAGAAAAGTTATAAAATCTTCAAACCAGGTCTACACATTGTCCTTAGTACTGAAACAAATATTGTAAAAATTTGGCTTTCTTTATGCCTTATGTGCTGTGTTAGGTCCGCAAGGTATTGTGGTAAAATGAACAGCCGCCATCTTTTTTCCCACGGTGGATTACACAGTTGCTTTGGTTTTGAATTGCTACGCTTTGTGATTGGCTAAAAAATCTCGCGCCACTTTTTCAACTAATCAGAAGTAAAGCCAAAACCAATCGTGACTTGCTCGCACGCGCTTTCCCGCGCTTGGCGCCGCCGACATGTAATTGCTTCGAGATCTGATTGGTTCATTGGATTGTTTACGACTTCTGTGATTGGTCAGAGTAATTACTTTGGTTTTGGTTTTACGACACTCAATTGAAAACTGCTCTATTACACAATGTAATTCCATTAGCTGCATATTTCAAAACACGTTTCACGTCTGGTTCTATAATTTATGCTGTTTTACGAAGCAGGCATTGGCGAAAAAAATACCGAAAAAATAGAGCTCGAACTTGCTGTTGCATGATTTTGTGGTTTAATCTCACTTCTCAAGTTCTTCGGGAACGAAAGGCAATCCAATGTTTACCGATGTAATAATAATAATAATAATAGTAATAATAATAATAATGAACTGATCATTGTCATAAAATAATATACAAAACTTTATTAACAAATTTCTTAAAACAATCTTAAATTTACAATATAAAATCACAACTTAATTATATGTACTTATAATATGACCGTACGGCCCCGCTGACGCAGTCCGACAGAAAATAGAATCGCAAGGTGACGTGAGCGGGGTCGGACGGGTTGACGTGGGCCGGTCCGGAAAAAGGCGTCCGGCCCTGCTCGAGTTCAAGCGATCTCGCACTGCACGACTATTCTTGTACTTTCTAGTCATATTATAAAATACTTATTAACTGAGTTAGATCGGGCCGGACTGGAAAATATTTGGCTCTCGGTCATGGCGCACGGACCTCGCTGTGCTCGTTCCGTACGCCATGACGACCTCGAGCCAAATATTTTACCGTCAGGCCCTCCCACTCAGTGTACATGACTAAGTTAGGTCGGGCCGGATGGGAAAATATTTGGCTCTCGGTCACGGCGTATGGACCGAGCGCAGCGAGTCCCGTACACCATGACCAAGAGCCAAATATTTTCCCATCCGGCCCGACCTAACTTAGTCAATAAGTATTTTATCATATGACCAATTTGGAGACAAAATTACTTGAAATCTTAACGCGCCAGGCCGTCTGCTTTTGTAGTAGGGCCGTACGGCTTTTCCCGGCCCCGCTCGCTCAAATGCGTACGGCCCTCATACGGGACTTTCATCAATGGTTTTGCAAAGAAAAAGTTGGCAGGGCCGTACGGGTCATATGATAATGACAAATATACCACTCAAAATTTACCAAGATCAGTACAAGTGCAGTTTGGGGGACAAACAAAGTACAAACTAGACATATAAACGTTTGAAAGTTGAAAACTTACCATTTGGCTCTTTACATGGCGTGTACATGGAACAGCATTTTATGTTTGACGTTAGATGGCTAATAGCCTGCGCTTTGACGTCAGACGTTTCGGGGATAACTCCTTCATCAGTGTTTGTGACAGATAACGCTTGTGACAGATACGCGAATTAAAAGTAAATGCAAAGGGGTTAAGGCCCCGTCCACACTAATGCGTTTTTGAAAATCTCCTTTTTGATTCCCCGTAAACGGATAAAAATATCTGCGTCCACACTAGCGTTTACACATCGTTTTTGACCGTCCACACTAGGGGCTGAAAAACGATGATACGAAGATGCGTTTTCATTACCAGGCTCTGCTCAGACGTTTTTTCTGATCAATACGCATACTCCAATAGCGTCAGCGATACTACGCGTTACAAGTTGTGACGTTAGCGTTTTTGAAAAGCTCCGTTTTTGCCGTCCACACTAAAACGATAGACCTGCGTTTTCAAAAGGCCTAAAGGCCCAGTCCACATGTATCCGGATATTTTTAAAAACGGAGATTTTTTCCTCTGTTTTCAAAAAATACGCGTCCACACGTAGCGTATTCGAATCGTTCTCGCCCGTCCACACGAAAACGCTAAAACGATGGAAATACGATAGCGTCCCTTATAGAGCATGCGCTCTAACGGCTAACTGGTACAGGAAATCTCGACTCTTTATAAAATTCTCCCTCCACTCTTCTGGTACAACAATTTGGTCAACAAATTTATCCCACCATGCACTCGTTCGTCCTGGCCTGACCCAGAACTTCCGTGGTGTAGCTGGCCTTCTGTTCAATCGTTTTACAGCTTTTGTTCAGTTGTTTGCAATTAATTGTTCTCGACATTGACAGGGAAAGCATGCTTATTATGTTCAATCGCTTCCTCACATAGCCAGCTTGAAGATTTAACAACGTAAATGCAACTGTATGTATGCTCTAAGGCTTGAAAGAAGCCCAAGTAGCAACGACTCAAGTCGTCTATCCGCCATGTTGATTTTTCACTCGGGAGAACGCGAAACGGGATAGACTGGACTCAATCTATCACGTCATCGTATTGGAAAACCTCCGTTTTCCGTCCACGCGAAAACGAAACCGGCGTTTTCAAAACAATCCACCCTGGAGAGCGTTTTAGAAACAACCTCGTCCCCAGGACCTTCTCCGCTTTTACAAATTCAAAATGGCGGTTCGACCCGCCATTTTGAATTTGTAAAAGCGGAGAAGGTCCTGGGGACGAGGTTGTTTTCGAAAACCTCCGTTTTCGGTGCTCAAAAACGCCGTTTACGTGTGGACGGAAGGCTAAAACAGAGAAGAAAATCTCCGTTTTCAAAAATATCCGGATATGTGTGGACGGGGCCTAAAACACTGATGAAGGGCTATGCCCGAAATGTTTGTGAACTCAATCACTATGACACTTTTTAAAAATTTTTCATTCATTTTTACTATTTTTTTTTTCATATTTTTAACACATTTTATTTTAAACAAGTGTCACGCATCATCTGGGCCCATTTGTTCGAAGAGTGGATAACGCTATCCGCCGGATAAATCACTATCCAGTGGATAAACGTTAACAAAACCCAATGCGCTATCTAACGAATAGTGATTTATCCGGTGGATAGCGCTATCCACGTTTTGAACAACTGGGCCCTGGAGAACATTCACGTTTACTCCTATTTCAATTTAAAACATTTATGCCCGCTAAGCGCGCGCCCGACATTCGCGTATTATTTCAATATTTTTAAATGGTGTACACGCAACATTTTTTACGCGAGCACGAACGTTTGTCTGGTGAGAACACAAACACTGATGAAGGGTTATCTCCAAAACGTCTGATTGTATTTGTATAACAGCTTTAATTTTCAGCACTCTTAACAACGTGAAGGCTACGCAGCAAAAACATTTTATGTGCTATGCGCTTAGACGTCTTCTCTTACCTTTGGCTAATTGGAATTGCTAAATTATTATTGGGAAAAAAAAACATACCTTCCATTCACTTCAACGTGCCATGACAGTTGAAAATACACCTATTAAACTGAAGAAACAATATCTGGTAAAAAGTTTAAACCATGAACGATACAATCAAATGGTTTTCTAATTCTAGGAAGCGGAAAACCCACCTTGTTTTCTTAGATAGAATGCATACAAAAAAAATAGAATGTCGAGACATCCCTCCTGGGCATAAGCATTTTGTGAAAACAAAAATTGGCAAATGTCCCATGGCAGGGGACGAAAAATATACGCAAACGCCCCAGGATATAGTAAAAAGGAGGAAAATTCTTCGCATCTAGACTCATCCAAAAGTCATTTCAAGGCAAACTAAGTCAACAGAAGTGTTTTCCCTCTGTTTTTCCCTAGTGACCGATTAGAGGAAGTTCATAACAAATTTCTCGTCAGAAATGGAGCCAGGATTCTTTGAGTCGAAAACAAGAGGATGTCAAATGCCCCGGGGTACACTAAGGGCCTGTATCTCATATAAACGCTCGGCAAAGTTGTCTGGCGGGGGGGGGAGGGTTGTCTCTGGTACCCGAGACCATATAAACAGGCCCTAAGGGTTGCTACGTTTTACAAATATGCCGAGATCTCGGCAAAACCGGGCCAGCCCGGCTTATGTAATCAGGCCCTAAGTCTCTTATTTCTTTTGGCAGTGAATTATATTCATTTGCCCCACTTATTGTTGAAGCATCAGGCACTAAATGTCGGCGTAATAGTGCTATTGTGCGATAAAAGGGTTATTTTTATGTACTAGCTTATATGCTTTCATCCGTTTTTTTAGTAAAAAAATCTGTAAACTTTCAAGCTATTGTATTCGGATGCACTTTTAGCATTTAGCATTGTACGCTTGTTGCCAGGCAGTTCTAGCACTTTCTGTTTGTTTCCCATATTATGCCAGCCTCCGGAGCCGTTGTTTTGCGAGGGGAGAGGGGTGTGTGGTAGAAAACATTTGCGGTATGATCACGAGCATAATTTGGAGCATAATAGTCCGTTTTGGAGGGTGACGTCAAAGAGCATTATACTTCATTTTAGGAGCATAAAGTGTCGACCCTTATAACTGGCCTGTCTGCTGCCGTGTTCAGTTTAATTTGCAACTATTCTGCCACCTGCCAATGAGTATTTTTAACACTGATATGTTTAATTTATTATTCAGGCCTCAAGAGTCCTCGTGGGCCCGAAGAGGATAAGTAAGTAAGTAAGTATGTTTAATTTGCAATATTTCTCAGTCTCCTTATGGGTAGAAGTGGAATAAATAAACCTCATTCATAATTTAAGTGATTTTCGTTATCCGATATAAAAGAAGCCAGAGCACGGTCGTTCGAAAGCAGGGTTACAAAATAGGAATCAAAATTAAGGAGTAGAAGGCAGGCAAAGAAATTCAAAACTTACTGTGTCAGCTCATTTGGTCTGCAAAAGCGAAGGACTGAGGACTATCGAAAAGCTCTTTAAATTGGTTAAGTAAAATTTGCATGCGCGTGCGAGTTTGAAAAAATTATGTAAGGGTTATTTTTAAGGCAACGAGGAAATATGTCATTTATTCACCGAGAACGTAACCCGAGGTGAATAATCACATATCAACGAGGTGCCAAAAAATAACTGGCTTATAATAACAAAAATAATAATAATAATAATAATAATAATAATAATAATAATAATCTTTTATTAGGAAACTTTCAATCACAATTGTGTGGTTTTTAGAAAGGTCTTAACTAAGATTAAACATACAAAGCTAGGAAAAAGAAAAACCCAGAAGCTTTTTTCCACCTTGGCGAGATTGTCGCACAGGTTAGTGTTTTCTGTACGTTTAACAGGCCAGAAAAAAAAATACAGATTCTGAAAGTGCCGATTGGATTTTCAACGTTATATGCTCGTTTTGTAAACATGATTAGCGTCGTCTTTTGAGACTCCGAAGGTAAACAAGGGTCGCCAGGGTGGATGGCGATTTTCGCGTGCTCTGATTGGCTTAGGATATATTATTTGCTATTCACCTCCAGGCATTGTTCTGGATTTCGCGGGTAGTCCAGCACTTGTCCAAACGATGTCTGTGATTCGCTAAGAAAACAATAGATTTGTCCCGCTGGGGTAGGGATTAGGGATAGGGGCATTGTTCAAGTGATATATCAACTGTATCGTTCGCCAATCACAGACATCATTTGGACAGCTACGGGGTCGCCCGATTTCGCGCGCTTTTTTTCCACATTTGTCAGCAATAAAGTAACTATTTTGTGCTGGCTATTCACTGGTATGGTATATACCAAAACAATTACCGTAAAATGTCGTTTATAAGCCCTGGGCCTATACAACTTCGTAAGGGTCTTTTAGCTGGCAAGCAAAAAACATTTCGATAAAGAAGCGTTGTTTCAGTTAACTTGGTGTACATTTTTGTAAATAATTGCTGTTGACTAACTGTGGTGTGCGTATATGTTAGGGGGGAGGGGTAACCGGAATAATGTTTTGTAACAAAACTGATGGGCCTATAACCGGGTGGACTTATAAACGGGGGGCTTATAAAAGGGGGCGGGGCTGATAACCGGCATTTTACGTTATTCAACTCAGTGTATCGGTGAAGAGTATCGGCAAATATCCACCACTTTTTACCTCCACTTCGGTGAATAATTGGTCACTGATATGCCAAAAGGGGCTTGCGTCTCACATGTGAAACTTGGGATTTCCACCTGGTAAACTCGCATCGCAAATATGTTTTTCTTTCTGCATTTTTTTTTTGCCCTTCGCGCATGCTGGATAAACGAGATGAATCTCAGGAAAATTTTGACTGATATGAAAAAACTATGATTAATGGGTTTTGCAGCACCCCCGATCATAACGCTATCAACTATCAAAACGGATCAACAATTAGATATTTTATTTTGTCTGGTGCACATGTATGTTTAAATTATGTAAAAGACAGTCATTTTTTCAGCTTGCTGAAAGAAAAGAAAGAAATATTGAGAACATGTTATATCCTAAAAAACTGAGACCGAGTCAGGCCCTTCCCAACAGGGAAATTTTACTGACAACCACATGACATGCCGTCAAAACGCCAAGTATTAATTGGCGTTTTAACGGCATGTCATTGAAGCAGACGTATGTCAATGATAAACGATAACTTCGCATAAAGTTAAGTTGAACGTTAAGGTAACGTTAATTTCAGTTAGTTTTGGCGTGTTTTTGCTTCTTATCACTTTTTGGAAATCTTTATGACTGGCCATTATGGACTGTGATGAATATCTAAATATGCCTGGAGGGAAACTTTTGTTTTCAAGTTGCCGTCCTTGACACTGAAGAGTTAGCCTGATCCAAGGACAAGTGTCTAAGCGACTTTCTGCAGTCTTGACAATCTTTCAGGAAAAAATACTATAATAATATTGCCACCTGTTAAGCAGTCAGCAATTCTGGTGAAAAATCAACAAGTTCTGTTCACTTTGGTGTATTAGCTTATACCACTACAATCGTGCTCTTCGTGGTGAACCGTTAGGCGTCTTCGCTCGCCAGTGTCCAGTTTTCACGTGGCACTACCGTGAAGCCAGGTAATGATAGATCACATTTTACTCATAGGCTCGCATTTTTTCTGCCACTGCAGGGTAGGTCGAAAAAATACTACACACCTCTTGTAAAATAACCGCACGTATTATCTGTTAATTATTCATGCCTTTGGAACCTCGAAAGTTGATTTCTGCAATGCCTTGTTGTATGGGCTACCAAAATATCAACTTCAACGACTTCAGCGAGTTTTGAACTGTAGTGCACGACTTATTTACCAGTCTGGTAAATATGATCATGTTACACCACTCCTCATCGAACTTCACTGGCTTCCAATTGAACAGCGTATCAATTTCAGTAAGATTCTTTTGATCACCCTAAAGCACGTCAAGGTTTAGTGCCACGGCTATATTATCGATCTCGTAAAAGAGTATCAGCCATCAAGAGTTCTTCGTTCCTGTGGCAAGAATCTTCTCGCAAAACCAGCATGCAACTTGAAAACTTATGGTGGGCGTTCATTTGCAGTTGCGGCTCCATCACTTTGGAACTCCTTGCCAGACGATATAAAGAACTGCACCACATTGAAGAATTTTAAACGCAAACTTAAGACTTCTCTTTTTTCACAAGCTTACGATAATCATAAGTAGTACTAGCATTTTTTACTCTTTTTGCCATGCTTACAGTTAATTAATTATTAATTAATTAAATTATTCTTTATTTCACTTTTAATTCTTATCCGATTGAAAGGCGCTATTGAACCGTGGGGAAATAGCGCGGTATAAATTTATTGTATCGCGTTCGAAGAACGCAATCCTAATTTCGTGTTGGTTGTCCTGTGGTTTATGTGCAGTAAAATTTGAGATTTTTTGGTGGCCGGTCTTCCAAATGGCCGCCCTTATTGGTTTTTTTCAGGGGCTCATTTCCGCCGGAAATTCCTTCGAACGCGTCTCCATAATCTGTGATTACTGCTAGTTATTAATATTGTTTTTAAACTATCAAATAAGATGTATGTTTTCATCGACGTATAAGCAGTTTGTTTTTCTGGCTTTGCTAGCAAGATGTTTCAGAGAATGCCAAATGAAATGACTTTTGGCAACATTTGAAGTCTAAGTCTGACCGGCGATCTCAAATAACCGAGTAATGGAAAAAGAATATTGAGAAAATTAAAGAACTTTGTATGCGTCTGCCATTTTGGTGTACCACTTTTGTACAACAACATGGCAGCCGAATTTGCATTTTGAAATACAGCTATTTCAATAGCGCTCCGCCCAGATGACGTCATATCTGGCAGCATTGCATTGTGGGATCGAAATGCGGACAAATATTTCAAAATGGATGCCTCGGAAACACCAGTTTTTGCGATTCCTGTACATGTTGTGGATAATTGTCGAGTTGTACCCAAGAACAGTGCTTCGTAGCACCTGTTTTTTCGTAGCTACCTGCATAGTTCTTGAATGTTTGTACGCATTTCAATCCCATGATGCTGCGCGCCAATTCTATTTTTAGAATCTGGGCGGAACGCTATTTAGGTTGTCGGATGAGAGCTTCAAGCGTACGCAACGAGACCGCAAGTTACTATGGGTAGTTGTAAATTGGTCTTAGCTTAGTTCGCGGTTTTTGCGTTTGTTAGTGCGATGAGTGAGGTGGATGTTAGTACCATAAATGTTTGCCTTCGCTGTGTGGACGAGGCATTTTAATTTGCTTT
The DNA here is from genome assembly GCA_022457155.1 of Cladopsammia gracilis. Lineage (NCBI taxonomy): Eukaryota > Metazoa > Cnidaria > Anthozoa > Scleractinia > Dendrophylliidae > Cladopsammia > Cladopsammia gracilis. Next base: position 1,440,345 of record JAJGOT010000120.1, on the reverse strand, counting down.
GGTCAATTTATCGTATTCATAAAAATCCCAAGGTACCTTGCGGTCTTGTCGCGTGCGCTTGAAGCTCTCACCCGACAACCTAAATTGAAACAGCTGTATAGATAAACTTTCTTTATAAATGTTTCTGTTCAGTTCAAAGTTTAAAAGACCTATGATTTGCACCCTCGCATTAGAAGAGTCTACAAACAGAATGAAAAAAACTTGGCTGCGCCTCGTTTTTCAACCCAATTCTCGGTGTTTGGATATTCTGATGAAACACTATTTCTCGTGTTTGATAAATTACTTCAAAGATTTAAAATACCTACGATTTGCATCTTCGCATTAGAAAAGTCTACAAGGTAAGTCTTAACATGCCTAATGGCTCACAACTGGCGGAGCTTAACCCGGTTTTTGCAGCTTCAAGCGACTGAAAGTATTACTACTCCCCCTGGATGGGATGCTGGTCCATCGTAAGGTTACCCCCCCCCCCCCAGCATACACGTGAGTGCAGAAAGACAATGGGAGCAAAGTTTATTGTCTCAGGAAATGGTAGAGTCTACCTTCTATAGCTCAGAAGGAGGTCGGACACTTATTGAGAATTAAATAACGTAAGTGTAAAAAAGAAAATCTAAAATCCCCACTCAGGATTGAACCTGTGACCTCAGCCAGGCTTAGACCTACCGTACCATAGTACCACCTAGCTTCTCGGGTTCCTTAGGCCTAAATTGAACTATATAAACTGCTAACCCCGACCTCAACTGAAAGCTAACCAGTTACTCCGTTATATAAGTCTCAATAAGGTGTCCGACCTCCTTCTGAGCTATAGAATCTAGACTCTTCCTAAGGAAACAACACGACGGCAGAGACCAGGCTCAAACCACCGAACCTCAGGTTGAAAGTTGGACGCACTTACCACTAAACCACCGGGCCTCCACAGAAAAGAAAGAAAAGCCTACAAACTGAATGAAAAATACTTGTTTTTGTTTCCAACATGGAGACATTGAGGCGCAGCGCCAAAAATTCTAAAATCAGGATGCTATATCACCAAAGGGGCAGGGAAATGTAATGTATTGACATTAAACTTGGCACGACAATCGCACAGAATTCACTGTTTGTCTGTTCCGTTGACAAGTCGTTTGTAGGCTGCAGGTAGATGTGGGCATCGGTACAGTGCATGGTGTGTTGTTGTTCAAAATGAACGCGAAACCTGTACGTTACCACGGCGAAAATACCCTACATAAAGTAAACCTGCCAACTTTTTCCGAGTGATAGGCGTGAGAATTTTTTGGTGGGAGTGCCAGGATTTCCGAAGGCGACCCGACCAAATCCGAAGACAACCCGATCTATTCCGAAGATGTCCGAAGTTATACGAAGATGTTCCGAAGAATCAGGAGAAGTTTCCATAGACCTCAGACCTCCGTTTAATTTAATAACATCCAGCTGTAAATGTAATGTTCAGAACGATAAAAACCTACAAAAAAGTGCTATATTTTTGTGAACGTAACTATATTTTCAATTGGATCATACGATCAGTTAAGGCTGATAGCTCAAATCTGTATAAAGTCAGGCGTGAGAAATTGCTCCGCAGGCGTGAGTTGGCGCGAGATCGGGTTTTAGACTCGCAGGCGTAAACTCACGCCTAAGGCGTGAAACTTGGCAGGTACACATAAAGGACACTTTACCACTTTACAACCTTAAAATTGATCGTTTGCAAGGCGGCCATGCAACTGATTTTAGTATTTAGGGTTAAGCACTGATTCCAGTATTTCCAGTGTATCGAAAGGGTTAGTTCTTATATATGGTCTGGGCTAGCAGCATATTATCTTATATCCCTTAAAAATTACAATTTCCGACAGCTAGTCCTCGGTGGTACAGTGGATAGTGTGCATGGAGTAGATCATACGGCCCGGGTTCGATTCCCCATTCTGCTGTTTTTATCTTCTTTTTCTACTGAAATAAAAACCAAGTGTTTAAATACAAAATAACAAGGGATACACCAAGTACATACCCGTGCAAACCACCAATATACGTGTCGCTCACAAACCGCTTTTGAAGTCCTGGTATTAACTTTGAGCTGTATAACGTGAGGAACTAGGACCAAGACTCTATGACAGACTCGTGTCCAGGTTTTATTTATCTGATTTGTGGCTCAGAACAGACTGGATACAAGGTGTACAGGGCGCGCTGGGTGCGATGGGAAGAAAAGAGGGCAAGTCCCTTCCCATGAAACCTCGCTTTACTTTCTCCAAGTGCACCTTCGCCCCAGCGTGAAATATAAATATATATATATATATATATATATATATATATATATATATATATATATATATATATATATATATATACTTATCACTGAACCTGCGAAACCATGTAAATATGGTTTCTATTCTATCTTTTAAAGCCGCCATAATGGGGCACAAAAAGATAGGAATAACAAACAAAAGTTACTAAAGTGAAAATAAAACTTGATTTAGTAAACTGAACTGAGGTTTAAAAAACTTGGGTTGGGCGAACAACAAAGTTATTACCTCACTTCATGAACAGAACCTTGTTAAAAATATAAAACCTGACAGTAATCGAATGACCATGCATCAGTGATGCGGATGTCAATTAAAAGTCAATTTTAACACGTTGTAAAGACGAAAAGAATACAAATTTACTATAACCATTAGTTGCTATGTTCTCAGTAGAACTTCCAACCAAGAATATGTTTTAAAGTCGCTTTGCCCCTCTTATTGCCAATTGAAAACCGTACTATACATTAGTGTGGTTCTAGCTTTCGATTGCGAAGATGAAATCCTAAAGTGCGACTATAAAAACGAAAGCTTCTGCAGAACTTTTCTGCGGGTCTATTTATTTTTTCTATTTCTCATGATTCTCACAAATGAAAGATGGGAGTGTTTTATTTTGCCTTGCAGCAACTCTAAGAGTAATCTTAGAAATAAAATATAATATAGAACTATTGAATTCTGCGACCTTGCGGACTATTCCGCCGAGTTAAAGATGTATGAAGATGTAACCATACAAAGTGTTATTTAATTCTTTGAAATACAGTATTAATTGCACATGCAATCGTATATTGAAATTGGTTTCTTGTCCGGTTCTTTGAAAGTTTAATTTCCACACTAATATTTATTTTTGTGCCGCGACTTTTTAACCCCGGAAATGGCTTTTTCTTTTAATTTTAAAGCACGCTCGCTATCAATCACATATGAAGAAAACTGTCTTTTAAAAATAAAAACATGTTTTCAAAACTGGTATTCGATTACATATTCTGCTTTAAATCCATGCAACGTAAAATGATTTTATCTTAGTACATCCAAACTATATTTGCGAAACTATTCAAATCCATTAGACATTTTAAAGGCATTTTTGTTACTTAAATAGCTCGGAAATTAAAAAACAGAATTGATTTTCTCTGAGACAGTAAGACGGATGGATGCAGAATTACGTTCATTCTACTTCTTAATCGGCTCAGCTCTATTAAGGCTCGGAAGAAAGTGTTTAGCTAATCTTAAATGGATGCATCATGGAAAGTTCCGTACATTTTCATATGTAAAGAAAAACGTACAGCGAAATCTTATTATAACGTGATGATCTTATCACCTCTTTTAAAAATAGCAATCACATTGTTCAAAACATGGATTTTGAAAGATACGATATGCTATCTGATTAGTGCGTAACAAAACAAAGATTTCCGAGCGAAAAAGAACTAACTTTTCAAAACCTTTGCCCGGAAAATGTTTAAACTTCTCAAAGAAGTTGCGATAACGGCAATTTTAAAGCACTTTACAGCACTTTGCAGTTAAAACGTATCTTACAGGTGTATAGATTATTTGCATTCCCAGGATCCGATTTCAGTCGCGGGTCCAACTTTCTCAATTCGCCGCACCTTTCTCAGTGTGACAAAACACCTTAGCTAGTAAGCGTTAACTAAATATCTTCGCTTGAAGGTAAGGGTTTTACTCGCAAGAAATCGGCAGGAACTCCCGTAACTTGCGTTCTTTGGCAACTTTACACCACTGGGCTCCGGAAGAATTATATTTCGTTTTTTAAATCCTTTTGCGCGAATCGAAAATCTACGCGGAACACACGAAGTAAGTTTGTAGCATCAAATGGTACTTACGTAGATTTAAGCTATAGTTTTCGGTGCCACAAAATACACGAACTGGCGGTTCTTTTCTGATCAACAGCCATTACAATTTTGGTTTATGGTTTAAGTCCTTTAAAGTTTGACCAGTGAAAGCTATTGAGTAGTACTTTCCTGTGCATGGTACTGTTTACTATGCTGTACAAGATGGTTCTAACTTTTGAGTCTGTGGTTGAAGTCGTACAGTGTGACCATTCAAATGAAAGCTTCTGAGCAGTACTTTCCTGTGATACTGTTTATTATGTTGTACAAGGTGGTTCTAACTTTTGAGTCTGTGCATGAAATCCTAAAGTGTGACCATTCAAATGAAAGCTATTGAGCAGTACTTTCCTGTGGTGCTGTTTACTATGCTCTACAAGGTGGTTCTTACTTTTGAGTCTGTGTATGAAATCCTAAAGTGTAACCATTCAAATGAAAGCTACTGAGCAGTACTTTCCTGTGGTCTGTTTACTATGCTGTACAAGGTGGTTCTTACTTTTGAGTCTGTGGATAAAATTCTAATGTGTGACCATTCAAATGAAAGCTATTGAGTAGTACTTTCTCATGGTATTGTTTATTACGCTGTACAAGGTGGTTCTAACTTTTGAGTCTGTGGGTGAAAATCCTAAAGTGCGACCATTCAAATGAAAGCTACTGAGCAGTACTTTCCTGCGGTACTGTTTATTATGCTGTACAAAGTGGTTCTAACTTTTGAGTCTGTGGATGAAATCCTAAAGTGTGACCATTCAAATGAAAGCTACTGAGCAGTACTTTCCTGTGGTACTGTTTATTATGCTGTACAAGGTGGTTCTAACTTTTGAGTCTGTGGATGAAATCCTAAAGTGTGACCATTCAAATGTAAGCTACTGAGCAGTACTTTCTTATGGTACTGTTTATTATGTTGTACACGGATGATTCTAGCTTTTGAGTCAGTGGTTCATGTCCCTAATTAAAATGTCGGTGACCATTAAAATGAAAACAATATAATGGCAGCTATTGAGCCGTACCTTCCTTAGGTACTGTTTATTATGCTATACAAGGTGGCTTTAAAGTTTGACTATTTTAATTTCCAATCGGAATTTCCTGGGTTTTTTTAGTGTAAATGGAGAACGCGTACCATTTGATTTTCCAATTAGAATTTCTGGGGTTTTAAGCGTAAATGGGGGAGGTGTACCAATGGTTTTTCAACCAGAATTTCAATACTTTTAGTGTGAATAGGAATTGCCCGCCCACTTTATAATTATTTTGTAATCGATATATAAATGTAAAATTATATATGTCATTAAAATTACGAAAAGAAAATATAAAATGATTTTGGGGCAAGGCCATATTCCGCCGTAACTGTGGAACTTCGGACGGGGAAGGAGCTGGGAATGGGATAGCGTTTTCACAGGCTACAAAACGACCCTTTGGTACAGGGAGGAGTTTGTATTAAATTGCTTACCCCAATACGTATGGAAGTGATCAGTTTATAAGTGACAAAATAACATCTAACGTGGTTTTATTCTGACATTTGTTTCTTCAGGTCGTTTAGCCGTGCTTGCTGTTGGACAGCCACTGGTGATTGCAAACGAATCTAAAAACAAGCTGCAACAACTATCTTCAATAGCGATCTTAGCTTTAGCAATAACCACTTCTTCATCAGCCACGTAATGAACCAATCACTTCCTACAAAATCTACCCGTGAGGAAATTGACGATAGAGAACGTAATAATTCTTTCATAGCAGCAAACATTTTCCTGGTCATCACAATAATTATCGCAGTATTTGGGAACACTCTGGTGTGTTTTGCCTGTGTCATTTCTAAACGGCTTCAGAGTTTCACCAGCGCGTTTATAATCAGTTTGGCCGCGACTGACATTTTAGTCGGTCTTATCTCCATCCCAACATGGCTGTTACACAACCTGACGGGCAAGCTTGACCCGATAAACTTCCCGAGCATTTACAAGGCTTGGTTGTGCTTTGACATTGTGTGCGGAACGGCGTCCATAATGAACCTTGTTTTCATAAGCCTCGACCGTTTCATAGCTGTCAGTCACCCGCTTCGCTATCCAAACATGGTCACACGGAATCGTATTGCGATCAGTATTGCATTCATCTGGGTTTATTCTTTAATTATCGCGCTTATAAATCTCTTACAATGGCGGAACTATCCGCTGTTCGTCTCTCTGGCCTCGTTCTTCGTTCCTCTATCCGTCATGGTGTTCGCCTATTCTCGAATATTCCACGTCGCTTTGACTCACGCACGAAGCATTCGTCGCGTGCACTCGGACCAGTCGATATTCAGTCGGAGAGCCACCGAGAATTTCCATCGTGACTTAAAAGCTGCTCGCACACTGAGTATTGTGATTGGCGCGTTTGTGGTGTGTTGGTGTCCTTTTTTCGTGGTCACGTTAATTTTTGTGTACTGTAAAACTTGCGCGGTGTACAAGGAAGTTTTGGCCATGATCAAGTGGTTACACTACGGTAACTCGGCGCTAAACCCGCTTATCTACAGCTGTCTGAACAGGAATTTTAGGGCTGCGTTCAAAGATGTGTTCAGAAGGGCGGTGAATAGGAGAATCACGCTTGCACAAAGTGTGACAACAAGGCAACCTTCGACTTGTGTTTTCCCACATGAGCTCCAAGTTATCCCACAGAGTCACCAGCAAGTTACCCCAGAGGGATGACTAAGGGAACTAAGCTAACCCACTGCAACACCAATAACAGCCATCTTAGTCTTGTTCATACTAACAACCAGGAGGTAACGACATGGCGAGAAAAAAGGTTTCTTCTTTATACCGTTATTTTTGTTATAACCTTCCTACTATAGAGGAGGCAAGATGCTGTGGAAGAAAACGTCGGAGTTTCTTCTCGTCCCAGAGACCTCATTTCGTTTGGTCAGCGGAGACTTAATTATAAAAACGTGTAGCTCTGAGGCAAGAATCGGGTCGGATCAAGAAATAATAAAGGCGCAGAGGGAGACACCCAGTTAAGTCTTTGGAATATGTGAATTCCACTAAAGTTATTTTTAAAAGTCATGGAAACGAAAGTCTTGTTTTTCGAGACTTCCGCAAACGCCTGCAAAGCCATGCTGAATATTCAACAGTCGCCATTACACAAAGTGAAACAAAAGAAACGGCAAACTGATCCTTCTGGCAGAAAAACAGAAGCAGAAGCAGAAGCAAATAAAATAAAATAAAAGTGGAATATAATAGTGCCCAATATTTCGCTTTGCAAAACAAAGCTTCTTCAGGGGCTAACACTATAAATGATTACAACTGTAAAACCGTTATACAAGTCGTTTTGAAAAAAACTAAAGAATAACAAAAACAATTAATATGATTGGTGAAGTGCCAAATTGGCATCCTCTGATGAGTTCAAAATCGATGACTGAACGTTTGCGGACGTCTCAGAAAAGGACTTCCGTTTTACACGACGTCTAAAAATAACTTAAGTGAAATTCACATATCCCAGCCAACGCTAACGAGCGCGAGGAAAACCTCTATGTATCTGAGGTATAGCTACTGACAGAGACTTGGGAATCAGAATGGGAATCAGACTTGGGAATCAGACTTGGGAATCAGAATGGGAATCAGAATGGCCCTTATTGTAGATGAGTAAGCCACGCCAACATATCAGCGGTTTCACGCTTTCTTGACCCTATAGTCTCGTTTTGATGTTTACGCTCATCGTCGTCAGAGGTTCTCGTAAACATCAAAATGAGACTATAGGGTCAAGAAAAAAACTACGTAAAGTGCAAATCCTCCACCCTCCAAAAATAGAGTTTTGTTTTGAAGGCCACACGTTCAATAAGGTAAGAAAACGCCAGTCAGTCAATCAATGACAAATACGTCTCACTGCTCGTCACCAGGGACCGCCCTCTACATTAATTTTATGGAAAGAAAGTGGCACCTTTACATCCACTTTACTGTGAATGAATTTTCGCGAGTTTAATTTTCGTTAATCTTTGACGGGGTGCGTAAACAACGAAATTAAAACCCGCGCGGAATTATTGCCGTCCCCAGAGCCGCTTTAACCTCTCATCCGCCGGAGCCTGAACACGAGTTCTCGTGCTCAGGCTCCGACGGCTAAGAGGACCAAGTCCTTTCGGGCCAAGCGACTCAAAGGAACGAGAATGGCGCGTAGTAACAACTGTAAAAAGCCTCTTCCTCTGGGCCTTTTCCGTGTTCAAATTGCCGGGCGGAGAAACCTTTACCCTAGTCTGCGAGCAGAACCTTTCTTTATCTCGATACGAGAGATAAATCGTGCCAAAAATGTACTGAGCATGCGCAAGTGTTGTTTGAATACAATTTCAAACCCAGACCGAATCGAGTGGACACCATTTTGCTTCCACGCAGTGGGCTCAGCTTTAACCGTCGGTTTCTCGTCAAAAAAAAATGCTTGCACTGTTGAAAACTGGTTTGGCGAGAAAAACCGGCGTTACTAGCCCTAAACTATGGGGCTACAGTGACTTGACACGATTTCGGCAGAGCCTACTTTTCTTCCCGAGTTTAATACAAGGGAGATAAAGAGACTCTGTTAGCAAGGTGGGAAACACTTGGACAAAGCTGCCAAATTACTTCTAAAAACCTGGAGTATTTTTTTTTTGTCAATTGTCGGTAAATCAAATTTTACATGATGCAATTTAAAATATGAACTCATTTAATTACATTTATTAAAGAAGAGAATAATAAATAATAAAACTGAGATTGGTTGAATGGCCTTTCGCACGAGGTTATAAAAGAAATAGAAAATGGCTGCTCTGCGTTCACATAACCCGATGTAAAGACGAGAGGGAGTTCGATGCAGAACGGGACAGTCGGACAGTGTCGGACGATGTCGGACAGTGTCGGACAATGTCGGACAGTGTCAGACAGTGTCGGCCAGTGTCCCGGCGAGATATCGAAATTTTGCTCACCTAATTTCTATGTTATATTGCTTGATGCCACTAAATATACAGCTAAATTGAATAAGAAGATTCCACAGAACAAAACATAACAAGAAGTGTGGGGATAAAGTGCAGGATTACAAGGATGGAAGTGGATTACAATAGACAATATTCGTATCCTCAGTATTGAACTAGAACTAGCTTACAGTCGAGGCTAATGCGGGGGAATATCATTAAAAATATTTGCATGTGAAAAGATTCCCCACATGAGCCTCGACTGCACGCTAGTTCCAGTTCAATACCGTGAATACGAATATTGTCTATTCATCAAGGTTTTTTTTTTTTTTTTTTCATTTCGTGATTGACGGTCAAGAAAACAAAATTGCTATTCTGGTGTGTAGTGTCGAGCGAGAATTCACGTGTAATGTCGAGCGTGCGAGTTCAGCCAATCACGGTTAGGGCGTTGTTTAGAGTATATAAAAGCGAATGTAATGTATTCAAGGAAGTGTGTGAAAGTCAGTGGACTAACAGCCAGTTCAGGAATAAAGTGTGTGTTTCTTTCCAGTCGTTGTTTAAGCCGTACGTGTCTACATTGGCGACGAGGATCGAGCGATTTGTCGTGGTAGTCGACAGGGATTTTGTCAGCGATGCCGGGAGGCGAGGAATCGAGCGAATCGGGTACGCCTAGTTCAAGTGGTTCGAGTACGGCGGTTGTTTTGGATGTTGGAACTTTAGAACGGTTTAATCCAAAGGTTGAACCACACAGTTTGAATCAACGGTGGAAGAAATGGAAGAGAGCGTTTAATTTGTACGTTACCGGGAAAGGAGTACAGAATGACGGACAGAAGCGAGCTTTGTTTTTACATGTGGCCGGAATAGATGTGCAGGAAATTTATTTTACGCTTGCCGGCGAGGGTGCGAGTTCCAGTTTTGCGGAAACAGTTAAAGTGTTGGATGACTATTTCATTCCAAAGGCAAATGTTCCTTTCGAGAGGCACCTGTTCAGGCAAATCGCGCAGGAAAGCGGAGAAACTGTCGATCAGTTCGTTTGTAGGCTTCGTCAACGTGCGACTAGTTGTGAATTTGGCGAAAACGAAGATGACTACATCCGTGATCAAGTGATCGATAAATGTTATTCGAGTAAATTGCGTCGGAAATTCCTGGAGAAAGAGGGAGCAGTCACATTGGAAGATTTGTTGAGAATTGCAAGATCACAAGAAGCAGTTGATCGCCAGTTGAAACAATACAGTGCTGATCAGTTACAAGCGGGAAGTCCAGTGAACAGCCAAGGTCAACAGGGCCAAGGTCAAGTGAGTGATCAGTTAAATGCAGTGGGTGCAGGCAAGTCTGATGCAATTGCTGGTTCCAGGAAAAAGAAGACATGCTTCAGTTGCGGGCAAGAAGGACATTTCAGTGGAGACAGAAAGTGTCCGGCTCGTGACCGAGTTTGCAGAGGTTGTGGAGGCATTGGGCACTTTAAGGTCAAGTGTCCTCGAGGCCAGCAACGCAATACGCCTGAACCAGGGTCCAAAGTCGGCAGGGGCAGACGAGGTGGTGGACATGGACGCGCGCGGGGACGCGGGAGGCCTCGCGAGATGAATCTTGTCACAGAAGGCCAGGATGCAGAACCTCCTCGAGGAGCTCAAGGTCCCAACTATGCGTTTGTGGTGGAAGACGGGAGGCAAAACTGTGGTGTGGTGACTTTAGTCGTCGGAGGTGTGGTGTTGTCTGATGTGCTTATCGATTCTGGAGCTACGTGTAATGTGATTGGTCAACAGACCTGGGAGATGCTTAAACTGAACGGAATCAGATGCGAGTCACGCAAATCAGCTAGAGAGCTCTTTGCATATGGGGGAACAGAACCTTTACCAACTCTTGGAACTTTTACTGCAGATGTGATGCTGACTGAGAGCAATGCCCATTGTAAAGCAGACTTTGTGGTTGTCAAGGGCAACGGACGAACGCTGCTGGGCCGAGAAACCGCTGAGACACTCAATCTCCTACGCGTTGGTCCTTCACAAGCAAACAGTGTAACTGCTGGTCAGCTGGAGAGCGATATCCGAGAGAAATACAAGGACTTGTTTGAGGGTGTCGGCTTGCTTAAAGGGGTAGAGCTCAAACTTCACATCGACGAATCAGTAAAGCCTGTTACCCAGCCAGTGCGGAGAACGCCCTTCGGGTTAAGAGAGAAAGTGGAAAAGAAGCTAGACGAGCTCCTTGACCAGGACATAATAGAGGAAGTGCCAGAGGGTCCTTCAAGTTGGATTTCGCCTTTGGTAGTGATCCCGAAACCCGATGGAGACGTAAGGGTATGCGTAGACATGCGCCGTGCGAATGAGGCAATAATCCGCGAGAGATTCCCAATTCCCACTGTGGAGGAAATTTTGTACGACTTAAATGGCAGCACGGTGTTCAGCAAGATTGACCTCAGATGGGGATTCCATCAGATTATGCTCAGCGAAGAAAGCAGATACATCACTACGTTTGTCACGCACCGAGGCTTGTATCGGTATAAACGTCTGATGTTTGGAGTGACGTCAGCGCCAGAAAAGTATCAGCAAATTATCAGGGATGTGTTGAGAGGTTGCGCTGGTGTAGCGAACATTGCAGATGATCTCATTATTCATGGCAAAGATGTAGCCGAGCATGACCGATGTCTTTTTGCGGTGTTGGACAGGTTGAAAGAAGTGGGGTTGACGGTGAATGGAGAAAAGTGCGAATTTCGGTTGCCAAAGCTCACGTTCTTCGGTCATGAACTGACCAGCGATGGCATAAACCCAAGTGAAGAGAAAGTGGCTGCGATCAGAGATGCACGGCCTCCGAAAGATGCGTCTGAAGTACGTTCATTCATGGGTCTGGTCCAGTACTCTGCGAAGTTCATGCCGGATGTTGCTTCTGTTGCTAAGCCAATTCAAGAGTTGACAAGAAAAGGTGTTACCTTCAAATGGGGAGAGGAACAGCAGACAGCTTTCCAAGATCTGAAGAATTTAATTACACAGGCGGAGACACTGGCCTATTTCAGAGCTGACTGCAGGGCGAGAATCATTGCAGACGCGTCCCCAATTGGTTTGGGTGCCGTTCTTACTCAACAGCAAGGAGGAACGTGGAGAGTTATCTCGTATGCTTCGAGGAGTTTGACTGACGTGGAGAGGCGTTACAGCCAAACGGAGAAGGAGGCTTTGGCTCTGGTTTGGGCGTGTGAGCGGTTCGGAATGTACGTGTCAGGGCTGAGCTTTGAGCTGGAGACCGACCACAAGCCCCTGGAACGCATCTATTCACGCACGTCAAAGCCTTGCGCTCGAATTGAGAGGTGGGTGCTGCGCTTACAGGGGTACGATTTTAAAGTGGTGTACCGGCCTGGGAAAACGAACATTGCTGATGCTTTGTCTCGGTTAAACGCTGTTGAGCAGGTGGACCATGGTGAGGAGTATGATTTTGTCAGAGCTGTGGTGGAGAGTTGTGTGCCTGTTGCTTTGTCACCCAACGAAATTGAAGAGGCGTCTTACAGTGATGAGGAACTGTCTTTAGTGAAGAACTGTGTTAAGTCTGGCAGCTGGGATCGTTGTACACTCACTTCATATGTGCAAGTCAAGGATGAACTGTGTACCTATGGCGAGCTTTTGCTTCGTGGCACAAGGATAGTGGTTCCCAAGGTCTTGCGAGACAAGGTGGTGGGATTGGCACACGAAGGGCACCAGGGTATCGTGAAAACCAAATACCGATTGCGCAGTAAAGTCTGGTGGCCGGGAATGGACAAAGATGTGGAGAAGGTGTGCAAGGCGTGCCATGGCTGTCAAGTCACTTCAAGTTACGATCCACCTGATCCAATGTCTCGTGTGTTACCCCCAAGTGCTCCTTGGCAAGATTGCAGTGCAGATCTGTTAGGACCTCTACCCACAGGGGAAAGCATTTTGGTGGTCGTCGATTACTTTAGCAGATTTTTGGAGGTTGCTGTTCTGAGGTCTACCACAAGTGCCAAGATCATCGAGGCTATGATTCCTATGTTCGCCCGGTTTGGTGTACCTTACTCTTTGAGGACAGACAATGGTCCCCAGTTCGCGTCCGAGGAGTTTCGGTCATTTCTACAAACCAATGGTATTGAACACCGACGGACGACACCATTGTGGCCTCAGGCGAATGGCGAGGTCGAACGCCAGAATCGTTCCTTGCTCAAATGTCTTCAGATCGCGAATCTGGAAGGAAAGAATTGGAGGATCGAGTTAGTTACGTGGTTGGCAGCCTACAGGTCCACTCCACAGGCAACCACAGGTGCCACGCCATATTTCTTGATGTTTGGGCGTGAGATGAGGTCGAAGTTGCCGGAGTTGAGAAGAGAGACCGTTGCAGTGCCATTGGAAGAAGTTCGTGATCGAGATTGGTCCAACAAGCTGAAAGGCAAGTTGTATGCAGATTCAAGAAGAGGTGCCGCACCCAAGTCCATACGTGTCGGTGACACAGTTTTGCTGAAAGCAGAAAAGTCAAACAAGTTTTCAACCAACTTCCGTCCGGATCCTTTTAAGGTGGTTGAAAAGGCAGGAAGTGAGGTGACAGTCCGAAGCGGTGCTGGAGTCGAGTTCAAACGTAACAGTGTTTTTGTAAAGAAGTATAACGACCCGAGTGGTGTATCCAGAGAACTTACAGGTGGAAGGGATAGGGATGTCCAGCCAACCGGGTCAGAATTTTCCGCAAGTAATCCAGTAGTTCCCGAGCCTGCTCTTCCCGAGAGTTCGTTTGAAGAAGGGGAAACGGAAGTGAACATTCCCGAGCCAGCGATTGTTCAAGAAGGATTACGGAGATCTTCACGTGTCGTCAGAAAGCCCGTACGCTTTCAAGACTATGTCCCACACTAGGAGTGTATTGAAAGAACTTACAGGACTTACTCCTGTCTGACTTTGAGAGACTTACTTGTTTATTTTGAACTTTGTTTTGTTTTGGACATTCGTAGTCAACTCTAAGGAAAGGAGAGAATGTAGTGTCGAGCGAGAATTCACGTGTAATGTCGAGCGTGCGAGTTCAGCCAATCACGGTTAGGGCGTTGTTTAGAGTATATAAAAGCGAATGTAATGTATTCAAGGAAGTGTGTGAAAGTCAGTGGACTAACAGCCAGTTCAGGAATAAAGTGTGTGTTTCTTTCCAGTCGTTGTTTAAGCCGTACGTGTCTACATGGTGGAATTTAGAATTTTAGAATTTTTGATCTCATTAGTTTATATTTCTTTGTTTTCATCTCCTTTTTTGATTTTTCTTCCTTTTTTCAAAGTAACAAAGCAAACTTCTGGTCCAACTCATGAAAAAACAACACATCTGCCGTAACATTGTCCTTTAATATTACTGAGGGTAAGACTTCATCTGTAGCTCGGGTTCACATAACGTTCATTGTTATATAGCTGTAGTTTTTCTCAATACAACGCGTGTGTTGATTGGTTGATTCATGGTCACATGACATCTAACAAACAAACTGTTTCCCGCCAATTGTCCTAAGCGGGCAACAATTTAGACGTTAGAGGGTAACATTGCACTGTTGCCCGCTAGTGCACGTGATCAGACCGTGACAAAAGGTGGCATGATTATGATGCGATTGATGTTTACCTCGAGTGCTGGGCGCGTTTTTCAAACTGTGTTGTGTTGTGTTTTTTGTGTTGCTATTTAACAAATCACTTAATGACTGATCCCTCGGGAGACAGTGAATTTTGTTTCCCGAGGATCTCGATGTTGAGATTCTCGGGAAAAAAAATTCGCTGTTTCCCTCGGAAACAGTCATTAAGTGTTAAGTATTCTCCCAAACTCCCTCTCCTTGTTGCACAAGGTCTTATCAGCCATTTTCTATTTGTTTGATGGAAAGACAATTGATAGTGCTAAGAATTCGAGCGTCAACATTATGTTCTCTTTTGTAGTTACACTTTCCAGTAATACAATTATACAATAATTGTGTTATTATATGGGCCGCGTTACGCGAAAAGGGCCCGGACGACATATTTTCTCGATTTTGAGTTTTCAGCTTTTTTGCCCACTTCAATCCCTAAATAATATGATGGAAACGAAAAAAGTCCGGAAATAAAAATTAAAACTGTAAAAATCGCGCCTTGAATGCACATACCACAAGGCTTCTGCCATTTTGAGCAGCTGATTTAAATGCAAATTACTCGAAATCACGTGTCATGTCATCCGGGCCCTTTTTGCGTGACGCGGCCCATATAATAATGTACGTTAAAGTGCACCTAAACCCCAACTTTGTTTTCTTTTAATCATCTCAATGTACGTTGAAAAGTCGAATATTGAAATATTTCTTGTTTTCAACGTCGCGTTAGTGAGTTATAGAGATTTGAATTTTCAAAATGCTAATTAAATGACGTCAAATCAATACTTTACCATTATTTCTACTTCAATTTACAATACGCAGTTCACAGCTTAAGGATAATCAATTTAAGAAATACTAAATAAAAACTGTTAATAGTCAATTGATTTGTAAAAACATAAACGAAACGTTAAAAATAAGAAATATTTAACTATTCAACTTTTCAACGTACATTGAGTTGATTAAGCGAAAAAACAATTTTGGGTTTAGGTGCACTTTAAATAAAATGTGCTTGAATTTTCACATTGTCATTCGTTTTGTCTCGTAGGATGAATTGTAAGAACTAGTTTTTTGCGGAACACAAATTTAACGAGTCATAGCACGGTAGTATAGCGTCATGTAGTATGATAAACTAACTAACAAATAAATAGAACTGAAAGTTCACTTTTGTTTAGTAAATTAGTTGTTACAGTGACATCTTTGAATTCGATCTTGTGTGATTATTTTATGTATATATCTACTGTTTTAATGGGTAATAAAATGCAATGTCCTTCTAAATACGTATCAATGTTAATAATTGTTCGCTTGTATAATGAACCGTCATTTGACATGACCTGTCATGTACAGGACACTTGGGACTACATTTCATAATATTTAAATGAACTATATAACAGAGTAGTTTGCTATACAAGCACATCACGCTCTCTATCAAGGGCTGGGCTTCACTCTAAAACAGCGATATTACCAGGAGAAAACATTCAACCCGTACCAAGTGCAGGAAAACACTCAACCCGTACCAAGCGCGGGAAAACATTCAACCCGTGCCAAGCGCGAGAAAACATGCAACCAGTACCAAGCGCGGGAAAACACTCAACCCGTACCAAGCGCGGGAAAATACTTAACCCGTACCAAGCGCGGGAAAACATTCAACCCGTGCCAAGCGCGGGAAAACATGCAACCAGTACCAAGCGCGGAAAAACATTCAACCCGTGCCAAGCGCGGGAAAACATTCAACCCGTACCAAGCGCGGGAAAACACTCGACCCGTACCAAGCGCGGGAAAACATTCAACCCGTGCCAAGCGCGGCAAAACATGCAACCAGTTCCAAGCGCGGGAAAACACTCAACCCCTGCCAAGCGCGGGAAAACATGCAATCTGTGCCAAGCGCGGGAAACGATGCAATCTGTGCCAAGCGCGGGAAAACATACAAGTCAGGTCATGTTTTGCTAAACCACTGTTACAACATCAGTGCAAACAAGAATTTCAATCTCAGTCTTAGAATGAGCTTTTGTTAAATTACCGACAGTGTTTCCGCTGCTTCGGCTGTTACTTCTTGTTGTGCTATGCGAAAACAACCGACTAACGTACGACAATCTTCGACCCGACACGAACCGACAAAGAATCCGTCGGAACGCCGCTCGGAAGTGCCGATTGAGGACCGTGTAAATGATGGGGTTTACCGCTGAATTGGAGTAATGCAGCCACTTCATTGCTTTGGCGACTTGCATGGCTTTATTCTCAGGTATACAGCGAGGGCAAGACACTGTGATTAGCATGGCAATGATGTACGGAGACCAACAAGCGATGAATGCACCCATAACTATAGCAAGAGTCTTGGCAGCTTTCAAATCAGTTTGTAGTACACGACGCATTTGGCGCATGGAACTCTGACTGGTCAATCGCGGGCGCACTTTGTGGAAGACGAACCGGCTCGCGATTGACGAGTTCCTGGGACCCATGCTGTAAGAGGCTCTGGGTTTTGCGTTTACAAAAATGTCTGTTTCTACAGCGTCGCCGTTTTTATCATCGTGTTCCACCTCTGATAACTCGTGCATTGCTTGACCGTAGCTATTCTTTCGCATTTTTAGCGCCTGTTGGTGTGCAACGCGAAATATTCTTACGTAGGAATAGACGAGAATAGGTAAAGGCAGAAAAAAGCTTGCGCAAGCTACAAAATACGCGTACCACCTTGACCGGAGTACGAAAATACTCGCAACAGCGATGGAGTACAACCAGAGAAATACGATACAGACTCGCGCGCGGTTCTTGGTTAGTTTAAGATGGTAGTTGAACGGAGATGTGATGGCGTAGAAGCGATCAACGCTGATTGCAACCAGGTTCATTATGGAGGATGTTCCGCTCACAATATCTAAGCAAATCCACAACGTATACAGCTCATAATCTTTTACCCTATCCGGCCATTGATTGATGAGGTAACTGAACCAAAAAGGCATGCACACAAATCCAACCAACAAGTCTGCCACGGCGAGCGACACCACGAAATAGTTTGTTACACTCCGCAGATCTCGGCAAAGATAGAATGCGGCGCAGACCAGAATGTTGCCGAAGATTGTAAACACGATCAAGAAAGCCAACGGAATCGCAGAGATCGCGATGTTTTCGGAGAGCTTCGGGTTTGCTTCGGGTTCGATCGCATCCGGTGTTGGAACGAAGGGAAGAACAGAATGGTTTGGACCTTGCATTTTTTTTTCGTTGCTTCTGTGGGATTCCAAATGGTTATAAAGAAGATACTCTGCCGTTGATCGCCACTTTAATGATGCCGGTAACTTTTGAAGACCTCGACGAAAATTTAACTTGGACCGTCCAGCCACAGATGAACGAAACTTGATGTTGATTTTATCTACAATTTTCAGCTGTTCAAACAATCTCAATAATCAAGCGGCAAAGTAGCTTTACCATTTACAGCTTTTTGTAGTCTTTTTTTTATGAGGAGAAAATTTCGTCTCAAAATATGGTACTTTCTTCACCGTTGTCGGCCGTAACCACGGTACGTAGCTATAAGTAGTTTTCAATTTGTTTGCCGCAAATAAATAAACAGACGCCTACTGGTTCTCAAAAGTAATTTTGTCAAGAACAAGAAAATCTCGGCAATTTCAAGTAACAAATTAATAAACGTTGCAGCGGTTCCTTTTGTATACGGACTAAACACTGTTCCTGTAGTGTAATTGTTTTCAGCTTTGTAATTCGACGAGGAGTTTAACAGCGATGAAGTTGTAAGTTTGAACCTTCAGTTGCGCATCACTTGTCGAAGTTCTGCAAGGTGTCGAAGATCTGTTATGTTTGCAAATATCAAGTAAATCTAAGATCCATTTCGTAATGTCTTTTTTCGCATTCAAGCTGTCTTGGTTCTTGACAAAAAATTCGATGCTCGAAGCGTTATGTCGTTGAGAATTTGAAAATGAAATGATTCGTAAATCCAATCTTTATCAATTTGCAATAATGCCGAAACGACCCTGCGGTGACTTCCGTGAAAACGTTTTCTCTTCTTTTTCTACGTTGGAGTTGAAGCAACAAATCCTCCTCGTTACCTTGTCCTGTCGTCTTTGCATGCGATAAAAACGCGTTTGACGACTATACTGCACTCACGTCAACCCAATTCAAAAGAAAGCGAATATCTTTCTACACGAGAATAGAATACTGCAAAATGTCACTTGTCAAAGTTTTCGGTATTCACCTGCCAAACGACCACAGTGTCATGCACATAAAAGAGTATTCAAAAGCTTACAGAGAGAAATAAGCAGATTATCGGAAAATTGATATATATATATATCTCTCGTCCCGATAATTGTACGCAAGGGGTGAATTTCCTGATAAAAATGTCGGAGGTACTTCAAAACATCACCATAAAATCGTAGTAATAAAATATGAAGGTACTTCATTAAATGAAACGGATTAAAGAAAACCTTTGATTTCCGAGGTCAACCAAGTATTTCTTTTACGTGGAGAAAATTAAAGAATTTTCAAACAGTGATAGCAAACACAAACACGGGGGCAAAAGTTAATTCTGCAATTTGCCGAAAACATCAACCGTTCGCCTATCACAGGGCACTGTATTCCTATTATTTAAATTAAGGGATATGAAAGCTTTAAGAAAAGTGTGCAAATTAGTTTTTGTGAACAAATTTCTCTTGAGCTAGCGAAGGTTATCACGCGCAAAGAAAAGCGGATTTGGAAATTTATTTTTCAACACTTAAATTACTTTAGCAATGACATACCACTAATGAATGTATTTCATCAGTCGAGAGCCTTTCGTATCATTTTGCTTTTGGACGAAATTAATTTATTCCCCCTGAAATAATTAACAATATCTGATTGTATGATATTCGATTTCTTTCTTCTTTAAGAATCTTCTAAAGTCTTTAATTTCGAATGGGAAACAGCTCTGCTAATATGAACATGACGCGCTACTCTTTGAAAACAAACACCAAATTGTAAAATGAAGGGTCGGGTTGACAAAAGAGAAAATTTAATACTTAAAACACTTTAAATTTTGCAGACGGAAAAAATTATGCCGGTCGAGGATTAAGAATCATTTACGCCAAGCCACATGAAAGCAATTCTAATGAAATCATTCATTTTTACATTTCGTACAAAATGGAACGATAAGCTAAACGGACGAATACGCCAAATTTCACATATTTCAACTCAATATTTGCATTTAAATAAGCGATAGCATTCAACTAAGATTTGTACAAAGGATTTCTCCATTAATTTACCGCATTTTATACTCTTTTTATCTTGGAAAAGATTTGCGTAAATCAGTTGTTTGCGCCGATGTTGAAAAAAACATGTCGTTTAAAATCAAATTGTGTACTACTGGTTTTGCGTTCTCTACAAATCTGAAAAGCTGAAAAGATTCTTGTTTCTGCAGGAAAACCGATGTTGAACACCGGAACTACTTGTCTGAAGGTAAATTTGTAATAAAAATTAAAGAAAAAAGGACGAAAACATATCCATTCAGTAGTATTCTACGTTTCCTATTCATCAAATGAAGGTCCGGGCTTATAGCAGTTTTCGCGGTATATTTGATCTTTAAAAGATCAAAACGACTGCCTCTTTTTTAGCATCACAGTCAAATAGTCAAATGTTCTTCTGCCATTCAAATGGAAGCTACTGAGCAGTACTTTTCTGTGGTACTGTTTATTACGCTGTACAAGGTGGTTCTAACTTTTGAGTCTGTGGATGAAATCCTAAAGTGTGACCATTCAAATGAAAGCTACTGAGCAGTACTTTCCTGTGGTACTGTTTATTACGCTGTACAAGGTGGTTCTAACTTTTGAGTCTGTGGATGAAATCCTAAAGTGTGACCATTCAAATGAAAGCTACTGAGCAGTACTTTCCTGTGGTACTGTTTATTATGCTGTACAAGGTGGTTCTAACTTTTGAGTCTGTGCATGAAATCCTAAAGTGTAACCATTTAAATAAAAGCTGCTGAACAGTACTTTCAAAGCGTAAAGTTTGTTTCTCAATATTCAGCAAAACAAAATTTGGCATTTTTTTTCACTTTGGAAAAAATCCTTGATAGTAAAAGATCGAAAAAGGACTTTCACCCGATCCCTCAAGCTAAGATAACATTTCCTTGTCACATTTCTGTTGATTATTTCCGTCAGAATAACAATCTGTATAAACCCATTTAATGAAGTTTTTATGACAATGTCACCGTAATTGACAGTAACTTGTCAGAAGATGCGGAGATCTTTCTCTTTTGAAGACATATTTGAACGGATATGTGCTGTAGTAAAATTACAGATACGAATTCCTAAGTATTTGCACTTCACTCGTGTTACACAATTCAAGGAGAAATACGTGCAGTACATCCTAATTGTAAGGGGGTAGGGGGGTGAAGGGGGTAAGGGGGAGAACGGGCGATCTGGGGTTTGTAGGGGGTTGGGGAGTGAAGGGGGGATAGGAGGTTTGTAGGGGGGAGAATGGAGGGGGGGTTAAAATATCAGGGATTGAAATTTTTTTGGTAGTTTCTTGGTGTTGCGGATGGTGTGATCACCAAATGACGTAAAACAAAAGATTCAAAAGACACTGAACAATACCCACACCACAACACAAAAGCTAACCAACAATAGCTTCCGCAACACCAAGAAACACCCATTTTTTGGCTCTTCCAGCCTTATTATGTTTTGGCAATATTATTCTACTTTCCATGGGTAGAGAGAGACAATGTGGAACAAAGATTCTTCTCTAAGGAAACAATCCGATGGCAGAGACAAGAGTTCAACACGTTTTTAACTAGACCACCGTGTCTACACAATTCAATATTAAACCCGCTTTGCAAGTTACAAAATTGAAAATCACCTGCAAAATCTCTTATGGTGTGAGGCAAAGATGGACTGTTACTTTTCATTTCACATTGCCACCGAAGATACATGTACCTTGTTCACAGACACTTGAGGTCCCTAAACACCTCTGACATAACACAACAGTAAATAAACAGCAAACAAACAGCAAACAAATAACCCAACATCGTCCCAAGGGCATTCTCTGCCCGACGGGGGGGGGGGGGGGGGGGGGGGGCTCCCATATAAAAATGACGTGGGTACTCGTCGGAAATTTTCAAAATATACCCTAAAAGGCACCAGAATCTCTTTTGATGGGCGTGGCTCAAAATAATTTTACCCCCTAAGAGGTACCAATTCTAAAACAACACATGTCATATTCTGTCATATTTTTTCGGCTCATACCCTAAAAGGTACCGCGATAATTCTAACGGTGGTCATTTAAGATTTTAGTACCCTAAGTGGTACCAATCTACAAATTTTTACCCCTAAAAGGTACGACGAGCACCCCTGTCATTTTTATATGGGAGCCCCCCCCCCCCCCGGGATTCTCTGCTTTCAAAATAGCAGGGCAGGCAAAGAACTTGGGACGAGGTTGACAAAACACATTCTCTTCCCTTCCATACATACATACATACATACATACATACATACTTTATTACCACGTCCCCAAAGGGGATTTTCAGAGGCAATGATAAAATGATAAAATACAATGATGAAATACAATGATAAAATACAATGATAAAATATAATACAAAATACTATAAAATTCTAATCACATAGAATTGTAAAAATTATTTAAAAGCTGAGATTTAAGGCGACGCTTAAAATCGATAACCGATTCGCAAAGTTTAAAATCGTTCGATAGAGTATTCCATAAAGTGACTGCCCTATAATAAAATGTTCTTTGGCCGCTGGTAGTTCTAAAACGAGGTATGTTGAGCATTTGAGAGTTTCTAGTTCTACGGTTTATGACGTCACATCGTCTAATGAACTGTGCTGTCAAATATGCGGGGGCACGTCCCGTCATGCACTTAAATGACATTATGGCATCTCGGTTGACAGAGTTGGGGCAGAGTTTCTGTGCAATAATAGAATGATACATTTGCCCTTCGAAAATCTTTTCCTGGATCTTGGATCAGGGTAGTGGACCTTCACTTGAAAGGTTATGGAAAGGTTAATGAAATTAAGTCAGTCGTACAGATAATTTTTAATTTATAATTCCAAAATTTCAGTCCACAAGCTGGCTTTGATCAGAGACTAACACAAGTTGACTAGAACTATTCTGTTTCTGTTTCTCCATACAAAAAGAAACAAGGGCTTTGCAACTATTCATTGACAATGTACAAGGCTGTATGTACATGCATTAGTTGTCACGTAACCCCTTGAGCCCTAACAGCAATCAACATCAAATTTCTCTTTATAATATCAGTGCTTATTCAATCAGTAAGGTTATGAGATTCAAGGATTTGATCATGCAAGATGAATTCTCTTGATATTTTAACAACTTCTCCCCACAAGAAAAGTATGGGGACAAGTAAGGAGAATTGTCATTTTGATATTGGGAATTAAAGGGTTAACATATAATAGCCCTTATGTATGTTGACATCAGACTAGCTAATTTTACCCAAGCCTCGCTTTCGAAGTGTAAACCTGTGACAACCTCATCAATGTATTCTCAAAGAAGCAAAGTTTAGCCTGTTCCAGGCTCCGAGATAGTGGGGAACGCGCGAATTAAAAAAAAAAAAAACAGAAAAAATCACAGGAGAACTGGGAGAGGGAGGTCAGCGACCACCCTCTCCTCAGTTCCCCCGCAATTTTTTTCCTTTTTGTTTTACTTCGCGTGCTCCCCACTATCTCAGAGCCTGGAACAGGCTAAGCAAAGTTGAAAAGAATACCCACTCAAAAACAACATGAACTTGTCAAAGGTTTGCAAGGAATTTCGTACAAAGTGAGGCTTGGTGGTGAATTTTGAGTTGGTGATGTCATCATGCATGAGGCCTACTCATGAGTGTAATTACCACAAGTTTCAATATCTTTGTTTCCAGTGAATTTCAGTTAACACAACTAAATTCTTCAGATTAAAATGTTTATTCATGTTTCTCAACTATTTACTTGCAGATTTTTCCTTGTATTCTATCAGTCCTTTATCTATGAGATCAGGGATTTCCACAGCTAACCAGGGACCCAGCTAGAAAACAAACAAAAACAACAACCAAGCGTAAATTTTACTGGGGGACAGATGATCTTAAATCAAAGGATACTATGAGCCATCTCGAGAATACGAAACAGTGCACTGACCCCCACAACTTGCGTCCATCCCCATGGGCAAGGCAGGTGACTATTACATATCGTGGGTCAATGTTTATCGCCCGTTGGCTGACCGATCATGTGAATTTATGTCTCCAAATAGTATAACCTTTTAACACTTTGCATATAATAATTTTATTCATGAGTTAGAAATGAGGGTTTGGTTTTCCTAGCAACAGCATTATTGCTCATGAATGCTCATGCAAGAAATGTTGATGAATACAACAGTTCACAGGCTAGGAAATTAAAAACTCAACCATTTTAGGAAAAATTATGGATCATGAATGTTTAAACATGAAGTTCCGGTATAAAAGGCTTAGCTCCTCCCCCATTTCACACCTTTTGGACGTGAAATGCAAATTAAGGTGTCTTTCTGTCACAAAATGTGGATAACTTGCACGTCCTTTAAATATAATTTGCTTCAAAAATCTCATTAAACCAAGATTTTACCTAAGCAAAAAAAAGAAAGAAATAGAAGTTCATAAAGACTTCTGATATAACTTTCTTAACCCATCGACCCCATCGCCTGAAGAAGACTAGCAGTATGCAGTCGAAACGTCGCGATCCACATTAGAAGTGACTACATCGTGAGACAAACGAAAAATACTTCTTTACTAGTGTGTTCACCACGATGAACAACAACAACCCTTATTACGATATTACAGTGCGGCTACTGTTACCGGGGTCACCCAGACAAAGTTAACCAATCACAAAACAGAACGAGAACAATAGATTCCAACATTTTTTACTTTAGCCAATGAAATGTCGAGTACAGAACAATGAAATTTCAACTTGTTCCTTTGCCATGAAAACAGATCAATACAAGTTTTGGCTGAACAGCGTTGGATTTTCAATTAACTTCGATTCCATCTCGTTTGAACTTGACTTGTTTTAACAGCACAATTTGGAAGGTTAATGTCGGCGATTCAAATGATAGAGAAACTCCAAACTGTGTGAAAATATGGAATGCGACGGCTGTACCGTATGTCTACACAAATAAAAGTGCTGGTGGTGGATTTAAAATAATTTGTTCGCTCATAACAGATTCAAGTTTTCTCTACGGTCAACGGCGGGATTGGAAAATAAATACACTTGACGCCAGCGAAGAAAGAATTCTTAACTGCATAAGTATCAGTGAAAGCGACGGTCATAGTTCAGGCAAATTAAAGAGTGGCCTACGGATTTGAAAACAACAAAAACACGGCTTGTTCGTCTCCGTGGTTAATTATAAAGTTTTATGCCCTTTGAGTTCCACGTGTTGGGTTCCGGCAGTCGGATTAAGCTGAAATAAAATTAAGTAAAAGAGAAATTCAAAACTGCATAAAAAGAGTGTCGGTCGTACAGAAACGGCGCATTCTTCAACATATATTTTACTGCCGCAAAAACCATCGATATTACAGCGGTTCGCCAGTTGAGTTATTATAATTTTCCAGACGATTCAAAACAGTAAATCCAACTCCCTCGAGAAGAATTCATGAGAAAAAAACTCAACCGCCGGACTAGATGTTTTTTTTTCACAGAGTTAGAGGTCTGGTTTATTATTATTTCTATTTTTTGGCATATACAACTATAGACTTTCAATACTTTCAACCAAAATGACTTCTTCAAAACCGTTACGACCGCCTTGGGAGATTAAAGAAACCCATCTAGTGCTCAAACCGCAAAGAAAATCTGCAACGGAAAAAATTCTGACGACAATTCAACAAGAATTGAAATAAAAGAGCCGCTCTTTTTCAAATGGTTAGAAAATAAATGCTTACAATGTATATATGCTACGCTGGCAGTGTGTCTTGTAACATTTGCAAACAGCCGGCGGTTGAGTTGTTATTTTTTCCGAGAATTCATTCGCCACGCAATTTGCCCAAACATACGGCTGTCGCGTTCACTGCTGCTTTCATACAGTTTGGAATCAGTTCTCGCTCACTTGCATGACACTTGACATTCATTCATGTAGCATGTGAAACTACTCAAATTTTTAAATCGAAAAGTCAACACCAGCTAAAGCTTTATTCAATATAAGCTTCACGAGTGAACAAGTTGAAATTTCTTTGTTCTGTACTCGACATTTTATTGGCTCAAGTTAAAAATGTTGGAATCTATTGTTCTCGTTCTGTTTTGTGATTGGTTAACTTTGTCTGGGTGACCCCGGTAACAGTAGCCGCACTGTAACTTTCTTAAAGTTTTTCCAAATTGAGTTAGCAGTGGTCTTAGTAATGAAGCATGTTGTTTGTCAGTTGTTAATGCTTCAGTGGTTGATTGACGACCGGAGGTGAGAATGGCCAGGCCAGGCTCCTTTTATACAGGAACATTGTGTTTAACAGATAATTCAACCTATAATCAGGCTTTTTTGGGGGCCATCTTGGTGTCCAACTTAGGAACACCAACATGGCGGCCAAAAATTCAAAGTCTTAATTACACCAAAAATCTCATCACAAAATATTGTATTCACTATGAGTTCCATTAAATCGGCTTACAAACATCAATAATTCAAAAATAACTTTCAACTGGTTCAATTTTGTTTGTTTTCACGGCTTATTTGAAATAGCCTGACACATTTAAAACCTTTATAAATCAGAAGCAAAACATCGCTAAAACCTAAAACTTTTCGTGAAAGATTATAACACTGGTATCCATACACCACATGCTGTAGTTCAATTTAATCCTTGGTTCAATTTTTATTTTCCATTGTTCTTTTCTATGTTAATATATGGTAATGAATATCAAACAAAGGAAAATCAAAATTGAACCAAGGATAAAATTGAACTACAACATATACTGAAGATTTTTTAATTTTTATGACATCATGTGCAAACACTATATGGAGGTCTCAAATAATAAATTATTTTATTATTTGACTGTGACGTCATTTTACCTTATAAGGGAAAGAGAACAAGCAAAATATCCGAGCGTATTACACAGTAGATTGCCGTATTACACCTCAGTATCCCGGTATAAAAAGAATTTCAGTTGAATAATAAATCCCTAATTCAATGGTTTAACAGATAATATGTGCGGACATTTTACTCATTGCTCGCATTTTTTCTCGCCCCTACGGGACTCGAAAAAATACTACGCAACTCGTAACATATCCGCGCATATCATCTGTTAAACCATCAAATAAGGTGTATATATTTATTTATTTGCTTGAAACAAAATCAGAATTGATAGCTTTCTTATTTATATTTTTTTTTGCGTCATGATGTGATCACTTTAGATGTGGATTGCGGCATTTAAACCGCTTACTTTTGCTCTTCATCAGGTTATGGAGTCGACTGGATATGTAACATTCTATGTATCACTGTGGTTGTTAGTGATTGGTGATTTAAATCCTGATTATTCTGATTAGAAACTGTTTCCTTGGGGGTCCCCTATCCTCCCTGGGGGGGGGGGGAACTTCCATATAAAAATTACGGGGGTGCTCGTCGGACTTTTTTGAAAAACACCCTAAAAGGTACCAGAATCTTGTTTGATGGGTACGGCTCAAAAGAAGTTTTACCCCTAAGAGGTACCAATTCAAAACATTTTCTTTTTGCTCAATACCCTAAAAGGTACCGCGATAATTCTAACAGTGGTCATTTTAGATTTTCACACCCTAAGCAGCATCAATCTACAAACTTTGACCCCTAAAAGGTATGACGAGCACCCCCATCATTTTTATATGGGAGTCCCTCCCCCCCCCCCCCCCCCCCGGTCCTCTATCACCCTGGAACACATACTTACCCCAAGGGCCATGGCATGTGCTATTCCAAATTTAGGAACATTCCTTCCCCAGAGAGGCTTAAAATGATCTGTCATACAAATCTTTCCACCCCTGAAATGTAATTCATGGATTTAGGGGAGTTAATAGAGCAGGGAAGTTATGTGTTCAAATGTTTGAGTAATAACACTCTTACTCCAAAACACAGAGCTGAAGTCCTAATATAAAGTTCTAATGTTTGAGTCTGTGGAAGAAATCCTAAAGTGCGACCAAAAAAAAAATATGAAAGCTATTGAGCAGTACTCTCCTGTGGTACAGTTTATTATGCTGTACAAAGTGGTTCTAGCTTTTGTGTCTGCGGAAGAAATCCTAAGGGGCGACCATTTTCATACGAAAGCTTCCGAGTATGTAGTACTTTTTTGTGGTTACGTACTGTTTATTAATATGCTGTACAAGGTGATCCTAAGTTTTGAGTCTGTGGAAGAAATCCTAAAAGGTGACCATTTTCATATGAAAACTATTAAATAGTACTTTCCTGTGGTGCTGTTTATTAATATGCTGTACAAGGTGATCCTAAGTTTTGAGTCTGTGGAAGAAATCCTAAAAGGTGACCATTTTCATATGAAAACTATTAAATAGTACTTTCCTGTGGTGCTGTTTATCATGCTGTATAAGGTGAATGTAACTTGTGAGTCTGTGGAAAAAGTCCTGAAATGTTGCAATTTAAATAAAAGCTACATGTACACAATATACAATTACTGTCTTAAAGTCTATTGGGTTTTCCATATTTTACCACAAGAAATTTGGATTTTTTCTTTACTTTGATCTTCCCCACTATTAGACGTCGAGGGGCTTATTTGACATAATTATAGTAATTACCTATACATTTTAGCAGTTTTACCATCAAGTTCTGGAATGGCTAACTCTGGTGCAGTTGTAGGATATGTAATTATGTCAAAGGTTTATTTGATATAATTATAGTAATTACCTGTACATTTTAGCAGTTTTACCATCAAGTTCTGGAATGGCTACCGGTATCTCTGGTGCAGTTGTAGGATATGTAATTATGTCAAAGGTTTATTTGACATAATTATAGTAATTACCTGTACATTTTAGCAGTTTTACCATCAAGTTCTGGAATGGCTACCGGTATCTCTGGTGCAGTTGTAGGATATGTAATTATGTCAAAGGTTTATTTGACATAATTATAGTAATTACCTGTACATTTTAGCAGTTTTACCATCAAGTTCTGGAATAGCTACCGGTATCTCTGGTGCAGTTGTAGGATATGTAATTATGTCAAAGGTTTATTTGACATAATTATAGTAATTACCTGTACATTTTAGCAGTTTTACCATCAAGTTCTGGAATGGCTAACTCTGGTGCAGTTGTAGGGTATGTAATTGGAATCTGAGAAAAGAGAAGACAGCTCAGGTGACTTCTGATTGGCATAAAAAACAAAAACACAAGCAAATTTATACTTCATAGATCATTATTTTTTGTGAATATGCGAAGTGTTGAACTTTATTTGTTAACTTCAACTTTTATTTATAATCTTTTCTAATTCCCCAGTGTATTATGTGTTAGAAGATGATTGCAGCAGTAAACGTTTTTCAATTCCCCAGTGTAATATTTACATCGTCTAGTTGTCTAGACAGCCTTGTTTCACACAATGCATATTATTAAATTTATGTCACGCTAAGACATTTTGGTTGTTTTAAATCTGTTTTACTCTTCAATTCTTTGACTTCAAATTCAGTATGGAGATAATTAAAACTAATCTGTGGAGTTACATGTAACCTTACATTGTTTCGTATTCACGAGATGACTCTTAGAGCCCTTTTGATCATCGATGTATCTAGTTTGTTTTTCTGGCAGTGAAGGCAACACAAGGGATAAAATGTTGCGGAGAATACAAATGAAATGACTATGGCATCATTTTGAAGCTGAACGACCTTTAATAACTGAGTTATTGGGAAAAGAATGTTCAGAAAATTAGAAAACTTTGTATGCGTCCACATGTACCAACCAACATGGCGGCTGATTTTGCATTTTTAAGAAATTCTTGAAATACAGTTAAATTTTCTTTACAATAATTATTGATTCTGTTCAGTTCAAAGATTCAAAAGACCTCCAATTTGCATTGTTACTTTAGAATAGTCTACAAACTGAGTGAAAATACTTGGTTTTGTTTTGCACATGGAGATGCTCAGCTGCACTGCCAAAAAATAAATATTAAAATGCTGTATCTCCAAAGTAATGTAATGTATTGACATGAATCTTGGCATCACAATTATTATTGCTGATATGAAGAACCTATTACTGCGCCTTTCAATAACATGCGGAATTTTAAATTCAAATTTCCACCAACAGTTGCGTTTTACGCTGCCGTCAATCATCTTAGCTTACCTCTCAGGAAACAGATATTCATTTCAATGAGTTCAAAAGGTCACATCCGTGCATTATGATTGGTAGATTTTGATCCATTTTGTTTATTTCTTTTTTTTTTTCCATGGTCCGTTGGCTTTCGTATTAATTATGATTGATGGCAGGGAATAACGCAACCGTTGGTGGAGATTTGAATTTCAAATTCCGCATGTTATTGAAAGGCGCAGTAAAAGAAGAACCATGTAGAATAAGCTGTTTACATTTTAGAATTTTGATGACGTCAGGTGAAAATGTAGAATTAATAACATTTATGGTGTTCACAGTCTTATCCCGGCGGGGGATATATAAGCTATATGGGTATGTGCTGCTGTGAAGGGTATGGTTTTCAAGCAGTTTAGTCTCGGATAAGGTATAGAAATCTGGAAGTTTTCGTCTAGAATAAGGTTTCATTTGCCAGGAAACTGATCAGGTATGAAGAATTGAGTCTAGAATAGGAATTGAAACGCAAAAGAGATAAAGCCTTCCCTAAAGGGAAATAAAATCATCCCGGCAACATTGTTGACAGATGGTTTGCCATTAAAAACACTAATAGTGATACAGTTCTAAAAGTAGGAAGTCTGGGATAGGGTACGGATTTTCGGTGTCTAGTCTAGTATAGGGTTGCAAAATCAGCTGAACATGGTCTGGTATAGGGTAAGGGTTTCACCATCCCAGCGGCACACACCCACCTAAAAATAAACAAAGTACCCTGGGAGTCTTATTCACAGAGTAACATAACAGTAACATGGTGCAAGATGTTGTAGTGTCCCTACCAAAGCTGGCAAAGTAATAAAATAAAATAAAATAACATGTTCAACAAAAGGTGAAGAGTCACGATCCTTGAATGAAGTTATTCTGTGGTACAGTCAAACCTCTATTAAGTGGTCACCCTCGGGGAAAAGCCAACTGACCGCTTAATAGAGGTGACCGCTTAAAAGAGGTCAAGTTTACAGTAAATATGCGGAGCGATTTAATTCCAGGGATTTGTTAAGTGACCGCTTAATAGAGGGTGACCACTTAAAACGGTGCCGCTTAATAAAGGTTCGACTGTATCATGTTGTCTCAAAAGGAAAAAACACTGCATACAATAAAATTCATCAAATCATCAACATACTTACATCAAATTCAATGTCAAATTCATACTTCAGAAGATTGTGGACATACCAGCATTTCCCAAACCATCTACAAAGAATTTCAAATTTGTTTAATGTGGAGCAAGATAGCTGCAAATGCCTTAATTACAACAGTCAATACTATATATTTATTGACTAAGTGGGAGGCCGGGATGGGAAAATATTTGGCTCAAGGTCATGGCGTATGGACCGAGCGCAGCAAGGTCTGTGCACCATGACCTCAAGCCAAATATTATCCCATCTGGCCCGACCTACGTTAGTCAATAAGTATTTTATCATATGACCAATTTGGAGACAAAATTATTTGAAAGTTTAACGCGCGAGGCCGTCCGCTTTTCTAGTAGGGCCGTATGGCTTTTTCCGGCCCTGCTCACGCAAATGCGTGTGGCCCTCATACGGGACTTTCATCAATGGTTTTGCAAAGAAAAGGTTCACAGGGCCATATGGATCATATGATAAATGGATCTACCCGTCACCCCCAGAGATGCTAGTTATTATTGTATGCTTGAACCTTTTCATGCAGAAGTGTTTCAGTAAAATGTTATAAGACTATTCAGTCAAGGGGAAAAAATTGATGAGCCATGCCAGACATCCAGATGAGACTCCAATGAATTGCGCAAAAGAGCCAGAGACCCCATACAAGGCGCAACACCATAGATACTCACTCTTAAACCAAATTTGTTAAAACAAATCGACAGGTAAGAACTTTTTTGTTGTTAAATTAAATTTCTTATTTTAAGAATTTAATTCTTATTTTAAGAAAACTTTCTTCCTTAAAATCAATTTCTTAAGACTTAAAGTAAGAATTAAATTCTTAAAATAAGAAATTTAATTTAACAACAAAAAATTTCTTACCTGTCGATTTGTTTTAACAAATTTGGTTCTTAAAATAACAATTCGAGTTTAAGAGTGACTATTTAAACAAACAGTTAAACAAACATATTCTTCACCTTGTTCCTTCCTTGTTTGACTCAAGTCTAAACCAGTCATTGTCTGCTTCTTTATTATTACTCACATACTAAAACAAAGCATTGGAAAATAAGAACACAAAATAAACTTTAAATAAACTTAAGCTTATAGGACACGTAAGCTTAAGCTTGTTATGTGACGTTTCGTCTTGTTGTATGTGTGCTCCGGTACATGCAGAATCTACCTCTTTCTGCGAATAAATCCTCCAGATAAAATACAACCTCACCTTAATTAGACTGGTGTATTCTTCTTTTAACCTCTGAACCCAAGCATCGCTATCTCGAGGACCAGCTTTTGTTTTAAGAGTTGGAATAGAAGCTACAGTTCTCTTTGTCGCTTCGTCCACCATTTTGATATTGAGATTTCATTACGATCTCTTCATGTAAGAGAGCACGAAAAAGTAATGCCCAGACCCCGGCCGCCGCCGAGACCTTCCTTCACAAATGGCAAGCAACCTTTGATCTTGCCGCATAAAGGGTTACGTTTTGAGTCGAACCTCCATATCCATGTGCACGCGACCACCTTTCCTAAAGCCCGGTTTCCATATGATCGCTACGATCGCTGCGATCGCTGAAAAAAAAGTTCAGCTATCGTAGCGATCGTAGCGATCGTAGCGATCTCCGGAGTGTCCCGGAGGTGTGCCCCTGCCTTATATGGAACAATAGTTTCATTTCGTCCATAGATCACGGAACAAATCGATCACTGTTGTTGTGAGGCGCGACTGACTCATTGAGAAGAAGAGTGAGCAGAAATCAAGACAATGTCAATCAGTTATTTGCACGTAGTCTTTATTGTGGCGGTTTTCATCATTCCCGAGGTTATTCGAGCAGGTCAGCATAAAAAGTTAAAGGTAAACAGATGAATGACCACGAATCCTGGGTGCCAGAGGCTTTACTCGCGCTACCCAGGTCGCGCTTTCATCTCCCTCATATTTCACGCCTCTTGGCCCCGACTTATCACGAAAACGACAGAACCTCTGGTACCACAGGATAATAACGGAATTGAGGTTTACTCAATTTCACAATTTGGATATTCAAATAATAGAAAGTATTACAGTTGATATCAGGTCTAGAAAGAGCTCCTAATTAAGCAGATTTAAATGAGTGCATTTTTGCATTCTAAAAGATAGATGTCTCAATGCATACACAGTTCTATACCCTGCGCCTGGCCGGCCTGATGACGTAAGAAAAGAGGAGAGAGTCGGAAGACCAAGCTGGCTCAAAGCATAGCCATGTCAATTTCGTGAAAGCTTCAGCCTGGTAAGCTTGCTTTCGGATAGAACGAGGACGGAAATGATGATATTTGATATAATTGACGTCATAGACTCACGAGATCGGTGATGGCGATAGTCTAATTTCGATCAAAAACAATATTCATTCAACAGATCATAAAATAAGAATTAAAGTAAGGCAACTATAACACGATGAGACCTTCCCAACAGCTTTTTTACCGAAACGATCCGTTGGGTGCTCCTTATTTAAATTTAAAAAACAAGTTTGTATTTGGCTAATTCGTTTCGCGTGTACATAATAGGGTTTGAGACATCATGCTGATAACCGGGTGATAAACTTCAAAACGGATTTCGCATAACTCCCACTCTATATGAAAATGATCAACTACAGTGATCAACTATACTGATAACATCTACTAAATATACAAAGACGCACGCGAAATACATTTGTATTGTTTATTTCGTCAGTTAACCGTATACTCGCGAATTACAAGCGGGTCTCTGTAACAAACAAAACAATGTATCTCAGAAAAACGAAAATTTGGCATCAGTGAAAATCAAATTTCTTATTTATAAAATTTTAGTGGTTTCTTGTCTGAAATTTATGCATCAAGAAAAACGAAAATTGAACAAGCTATCACGTGACGAAGAAAGCCGCTTTGATCTTATTATAATCTTTAATACACTTCACTGTCTTGGCCGGGGCGGATCCAGGGAAGGGGTTGAGAGGGTTGCAACTCCCCCCCCCCCCCCCCCCCCGTTTGAGCAGCATTTTTAAAAAATTGTTTGACTCTTCGTGTCTTTCCCTCGTGGTTCATAAAAATAATAGAATAAAATTGTTTTATACGTGGTTGTTTCACTTCCACCAATTGACTGATTGTCAAGTTAGGAAACGATAAACGTTTTTTGAGTCTTTGGAATGTTGGGAATGGCGTTTTAGAGGGTTAAATCGGAAACAAAATTTCACGATGCTTGGAGAATTTTGATAGCCTTTTCCTCGGGTTTCTACTCCCGTATTTTTCAAAATGGAATTTGACCGGCTTTATAGGAGACGTCTGCGCATAGGCTACTTGGGTCTTTCTTCAACATTGGTTCTGGCCTTTCTTATCTCTTGTGAGTAACTACCCATACTTTCTTTCGGTCATGTCGCGTTCGCTTCTGCAAAACCTTCCTCGAAACAACTGTGATCAGGCACGGATCCAGACCGGCTTCCATCGATTTAGGAAATCGGTCAGATTGACCGTCATGGATCATATTTTGTATCAACATCGCCGAATGCCTCGACTGAAATATTAGACTTGCCTACAAGTCGAGCTCAGCTCAGCCTACAAGTCGAGCTCAGCGCGAAGCGCGAAAGCGAGCGCGAGCAGCGAGCGCCGGGGTCTTAAAACCGGAAACGAGAAGCGAACGACTTTGAGAAAGTCTACTGAAATATTTGCCACGCTACCTGTAACCCCTTGCGAATGTGAGACAAATGTTTCGGCTTAATAAGGCGACTGAAGACATACATGTAAGTACTATGGCGCAAATACGACTAACAGGGTTCGCTTTACTGCACATTCATTACGATATGGCCATTAATGGTGATGACATTATCACACGTTTTGCAAGACTTCATCCACAGAGAATGAAACTTAGCAACAGCCTCTCAGAATGATCTGACTAATAACGCCAAAATGCAGGTAATGACGTTTTTTTGAAAAAATAAAACATTTCCGGGCGGCGGCATGCCCCCGGACACCCCTAGAGGAGCGTGCCTTCGGCGCTTGAAGAATTGTAAATGGGTCACTTTTTTTCCCAGATCCGCGCCTGGTAATCGAGCGAGAAGCGAAACACGGCTTCTTGCTCAACTATTCACAAACACGAGAGGTCCAGAATTCTAGCGGCTAACTGGTTAAGTTTCATTTGTTGTGTGACCGTTTCAGTTATTTCAGCTCATCTAGTGTATCTTTTTCAGATGACCCCATACATTGTTACACGTGCCAAAGTGAAGTATCCTTGAAAGACTGCGCCTCCAAAAGTAAAGAAACATCATGCTCTTCGGGCACGACGGATTGCGCAACAGGTGTGCTGACGTGCTCTGCAGGTGACGTCACGAAAACTGTCTACTACAAAGGATGTGCGGCAAAAAGCGATGACTGTGCCATCAGCAAAAGTGACGAGGCATCGTGTCCTTCATCCCAGACACAGTGGTCCTTCAGCTCTGCTAATCAGTGTTGTACCGGAGACAAGTGCAATGGTGGATCAGCGCCTAACACCAGTGTTCTGTACCTAATACTCACACTACTGGTTTTTGCTTTCACGTATTGAGTGCTTTTACAGCGGTTTTCAATTGAATCTCGAAGGTAATTTCGCGGTTGTTTTGATTTTGCATTGCTACGCTTTGTGATTGGCTAAAAAATCTCGCGCTATTTTCTCGACCAATCAGAAGTAAAACCAAAACCAATCGTAACTTGCTCACGGCACGCGTTTTCCCGCGCTTGGCGCCAACGACATGCATTTCCTTCGAGTTTTGATTGATTCTGTGGATTGTCTGTGCATGTTCTGTGATTGGTCAGAGTAATAGGTCATTTCCGAGTTGCCTTTAGCCTCTCTATCAAAGCGAGGCTTGGTGCGAAACCATTCATATGAAAATGAGTTTCATTTGCATGTGAATGAAAACTCATTTTCATATCAAAGGTTGTGCACCTAGCCTCGCTTTGACAACGAGGCATAACGTAACTCGGAAATGGCCTATTACTTTAGTTTTGGTTTAACGACACTCAATTGAAAACCGCGTTACACGTACAACGTACGGGTACTACGGGCAGTGACAGTGTCATGATACTCAGTTGTGAATGAAATAAAGCAATGTTTCAGTATCTTCTTGTTTCTATACAGAAGGAGGAACGGATGTAAAAATTTACGAGAACGAGAAACTGTTATTTTCACTGTACTGTTGTTTCAAGTTCTCCACAACGTCTAATGATAGTTTTAATTTTCAATTTAGAAACCGTGAAGAGATTTTTTAATTTCGTTCAGAGAAAATTACAAACAGAAAAAAATACCGTTCTTCTTCAGAGTTAAGTAAACGAGGACTGTGTTGTAGGTTGTGAGACAATGAACTTGAAAGAACGTGAAGAACACAACTCGTTTAATCGCTGACAACACGAGTTTTTACAGAACTGAACGCGGGAGACCATCCGGGAACTTTACCCCGAGCAGGCCCCGGGAGCCTGGGACTAATAACATCGTTACACCCTTCGCAGTGCCCGGCACCATACATACAAATCCTTATATATATATTTTGCCACTAAAATGGTCTGTTCGTGAGCCTGGTCTCCCTGTGCTCTGATATCTTTTCATCGCTTTTGCGGACGACAGCCTGCATGCTGTGATTGGCGGCCAACCAATTCCCGCTCGCATTACCAAAAAAACGCCTGGAAAGTGTTGGAGTGTGGTTTTTGTACCTAACGTAGGTTCTGCGTATAAAGAAACTCAAAACGGCTGAGAACGAAACTAGCGTTACCCTAGCTATCTCAATAAACACTGGGTTTTTTTTTTTGTCTCACGTGGAAAAACTCGAAACAACTATGGACAGAGCAGTGTTGAACAACACTTTAGCCAAGTGCATTGTAGTCTAAAAAAATAATGTTCTCGGCTAACATGGCTCATGAAGATAACTCAAAACATGCGAGGACGAAACATTTGGGCTGTACAGCCCCCGAAATGATCCCCGACCCCGAAATGATCCCCAAATCGACCCCGAAATGATCCCGACTCAGAAATGATCCCCATTTTTTTCACACTGACCCCGAAATGATCCCCAAGTAATTTTTGGAATGGAATGGCCTTGCATCCAGAGAAAGCTGGAATGAATAAAATAAAGGCAGTTAAGGAAATTTTGATTCTCATTATATAAAGTATTTCGGAGAGGCTCAGAGACCGGACGCGAAAAAACGGCGGAAATCGAGCCTAGCGACCACCTTGGTTCGACTGTATTTATATGTAACTTCTTCAACAGCTGGGTACGAGGGGGAAATGATCCCGTTTTGAAAACACTTGAGATTTGCACTGTAAATGTAACCGCAGTAGAGAAAAACACGTAAAGGGACATATAGACCGTTTTCACCCACGTGACAAAAATCTTGACAACCGTTGCTACGCCGCCATATTGGTGTACCAAACTGTAAACAAACCGGAATAGTCCATTTTTCAGTTGTGTGCTTGGTGAACTTGCCTTCGAGTTGAAGCGAGGCTGGAGGTGACCTTGCTTTGATACAAACCTTTTTGCCTTTCATATGTTACTGCGCCTTTCAATAACATGCGGAATTTGAAATTCAAATTTTCACCGACAGTTGCGTTTTACACTGCCGTCAATCGTCTTAGCTTACCTCTCAGGAAACAGATCTTCACTTCAATGAGGTCAAAAGGTCACGTCCGTGCATTATGATTGGTAGATTTCGATCCGTTTTGTTTGTTTCTTTTTTACATGGTCCGTTGGCTTTCGTATTAATTATGATTGACGGCAGGGAATAACGCAACTGTTGGTGGAGATTTGAATTTCAAATTCCGCATGTTATTGAAAGGCGCAGTAATAATGCTTTTCTCATGCTAACTAGCTAAATTTACATCAGAAAAGATCCAAGGTCTGTATCATAACAAGGTCAACTTGAGCCTCGTTTCCACTCAAAGGCCAGGGCACTAAGAAGACAACTGTAAAATGGTCTATTATACGGGTGCTGTGATCAATTATTCGGCGTGGAAGCAAAAGCGGTCAAGATGGGGGTATTTATTTCGCTTGAGGACGTTCTGCAGTTATGAATCAAAGTAAAGAAACCGACAAATTGCCGCAAGAGGGGGCGATCGCGATGGATTTCTGCAAGTAGTCTAGCGGAATTCTTACGGACGATTGAACAACAGTGTAAAAAGCAGTGAAAAGCCATGCCAGATATTTTGTTTCTGGACAAGCGGCTATAACAGGGATAGATAATGTTGAGTGGGTTTCATTAATACTTGGGAACGACAAAAAAAAAAGAGCAAGATGATGAGAAACGTCGAACAAGCGTCACAGCGAGAACGGAGAGAGGAATCAAAAGGAACAAAAAAAGCCAAAGCGATTGTACGTAGCCGAAAAAAATCGCAGCAAAGAAATGCAAACTAAATGAACCCGGAGGGCAAATGTCTGATATTGTGTTCGACAACGAATCTCCAAAAGCTAAAACCGAAGCCCCCAAGAATATTTCATGCCTTGCCCTTCTGAAATATTTCATAGTTTCGCCTTTTCTTTTACGCAAATTGGACCAAAACATTCTCGGCTGTTGTTTGCGCTGGTGCGATTTCCGTTTTTATGGCTTCGATACAACCTCCCTGATAATTTAAGGTCTACAATAGTGTGTAGGAGAAATAAAGAACTTTCGCAGCTTATAGTTCGCAAGTGCTGCCCAGTAATCCATCTTCCAAACTGATCTTTAAAAATTCTCCACTCGCATGTACACAACTTGTGTACATGACTGAGTTTATCATTCAGTTTTGTCTATGCTTCTTGGTCAGTTCCATACGTACGAACACTAGCCATATAATTTGAACAGGATTCTGCTTGCCCAGCCTTACAGCCCGTCTGGGCATTGAGCAGACAAATTCTGTGTTGATTAAAATCGAGGTTTTAAGTCATTCATATGCTGGAAATGTCTCACCTTCGCTAAACCCCGGCGCTAAACAAACTTGTTTGCAGCAATGATTTGTCTTTGCAGTACGCTAACTATAATATGGACACTATTTTATTATAAACTCATAGTTTAGGCTTCGGAAAGCTTTAAATTGCTGGTGGGTGTTGTAGACACGTACGGCTTAAACAACGACTGGAAAGAAACACACACTTTATTCCTGAACTGGCTGTTAGTCCACTGACTTTCACACACTTCCTTGAATACATTACATTCGCTTTTATATACTCTTAAACAACGCCCTAACCGTGATTGGCTGAACTCGCACGCTCGACATTACACGTGAATTCTCGCTCGACACTACATTCTCTCCTTTCCTTAGAGTTGACTACGAATGTCCAAAACAAAACAAAGTTCAAAATAAACAAGTAAGTCTCTCAAAGTCAGACAGGAGTAAGTCCTGTAAGTTCTTTCAATACACTCCTAGTGTGGGACATAGTCTTGAAAGCGTACGGGCTTTCTGACGACACGTGAAGATCTCCGTAATCCTTCTTGAACAATCGCTGGCTCGGGAATGTTCACTTCCGTTTCCCCTTCTTCAAACGAACTCTCGGGAAGAGCAGGCTCGGGAACTACTGGATTACTTGAAATTCTGACCCGGTTGGCTGGACATCCCTATCCCTTCCACCTGTAAGTTCTCTGGATACACCACTCGGGTCGTTATACTTCTTTACAAAAACACTGTTACGTTTGAACTCGACTCCAGCACCGCTTCGGACTGTCACCTCACTTCCTGCCTTTTCAACCACCTTAAAAGGATCCGGACGGAAGTTGGTTGAAAACTTGTTTGACTTTTCTGCTTTCAGCAAAACTGTGTCACCGACACGTATGGACTTGGGTGTGGCACCTCTTCTTGAATCTGCATACAACTTGCCTTTCAGCTTGTTGGACCAATCTCGATCACGAACTTCTTCCAATGGCACTGCAACGGTCTCTCTTCTCAACTCCGGCAACTTCGACCTCATCTCACGCCCAAACATCAAGAAATATGGCGTGGCACCTGTGGTTGCCTGTGGAGTGGACCTGTAGGCTGCCAACCAAGTAACTAACTCGATCCTCCAATTCTTTCCTTCCAGATTCGCGATCTGAAGACATTTGAGCAAGGAACGATTCTGGCGTTCGACCTCGCCATTCGCCTGAGGCCACAATGGTGTCGTCCGTCGGTGTTCAATACCATTGGTTTGTAGAAATGACCGAAACTCCTCGGACGCGAACTGGGGACCATTGTCTGTCCTCAAAGAGTAAGGTACACCAAACCGGGCGAACATAGGAGTCATAGCCTCGATGATCTTGGCACTTGTGGTAGACCTCAGAACAGCAACCTCCAAAAATCTGCTAAAGTAATCGACGACCACCAAAATGCTTTCCCCTGTGGGTAGAGGTCCTAACAGATCTGCACTGCAATCTTGCCAAGGAGCACTTGGGGGTAACACACGAGACATTGGATCAGGTGGATCGTAACTTGAAGTGACTTGACAGCCATGGCACGCCTTGCACACCTTCTCCACATCTTTGTCCATTCCCGGCCACCAGACTTTACTGCGCAATCGGTATTTGGTTTTCACGATACCCTGGTGCCCTTCGTGTGCCAATCCCACCACCTTGTCTCGCAAGACCTTGGGAACCACTATCCTTGTGCCACGAAGCAAAAGCTCGCCATAGGTACACAGTTCATCCTTGACTTGCACATATGAAGTGAGTGTACAACGATCCCAGCTGCCAGACTTAACACAGTTCTTCACTAAAGACAGTTCCTCATCACTGTAAGACGCCTCTTCAATTTCGTTGGGTGACAAAGCAATAGGCACACAACTCTCCACCACAGCTCTGACAAAATCATACTCCTCACCATGGTCCACCTGCTCAACAGCGTTTAACCGAGACAAAGCATCAGCAATGTTCGTTTTCCCAGGCCGGTACACCACTTTAAAATCGTACCCCTGTAAGCGCAGCACCCACCTCTCAATTCGAGCGCAAGGCTTTGACGTGCGTGAATAGATGCGTTCCAGGGGCTTGTGGTCGGTCTCCAGCTCAAAGCTCAGCCCTGACACATACATTCCGAACCGCTCACACGCCCAGACCAGAGCCAAAGCCTCCTTCTCCGTTTGGCTGTAACGCCTCTCCACGTCAGTCAAACTCCTCGAAGCATACGAGATAACTCTCCACGTTCCTCCTTGCTGTTGAGTAAGAACGGCACCCAAACCAACTGGGGACGCGTCTGCAATGATTCTCGCCCTGCAGTCAGCTCTGAAATAGGCCAGTGTCTCCGCCTGTGTAATTAAATTCTTCAGATCTTGGAAAGCTGTCTGCTGTTCCTCGCCCCATTTGAAGGTAACACCTTTTCTTGTCAACTCTTGAATTGGCTTAGCAACAGAAGCAACATCCGGCATGAACTTCGCAGAGTACTGGACCAGACCCATGAATGAACGTACTTCAGACGCATCTTTCGGAGGCCGTGCATCTCTGATCGCAGCCACTTTCTCTTCACTTGGGTTTATGCCATCGCTGGTCAGTTCATGACCGAAGAACGTGAGCTTTGGCAACCGAAATTCGCACTTTTCTCCATTCACCGTCAACCCCACTTCTTTCAACCTGTCCAACACCGCAAAAAGACATCGGTCATGCTCGGCTACATCTTTGCCATGAATAATGAGATCATCTGCAATGTTCGCTACACCAGCGCAACCTCTCAACACATCCCTGATAATTTGCTGATACTTTTCTGGCGCTGACGTCACTCCAAACATCAGACGTTTATACCGATACAAGCCTCGGTGCGTGACAAACGTAGTGATGTATCTGCTTTCTTCGCTGAGCATAATCTGATGGAATCCCCATCTGAGGTCAATCTTGCTGAACACCGTGCTGCCATTTAAGTCGTACAAAATTTCCTCCACAGTGGGAATTGGGAATCTCTCGCGGATTATTGCCTCATTCGCACGGCGCATGTCTACGCATACCCTTACGTCTCCATCGGGTTTCGGGATCACTACCAAAGGCGAAATCCAACTTGAAGGACCCTCTGGCACTTCCTCTATTATGTCCTGGTCAAGGAGCTCGTCTAGCTTCTTTTCCACTTTCTCTCTTAACCCGAAGGGCGTTCTCCGCACTGGCTGGGTAACAGGCTTTACTGATTCGTCGATGTGAAGTTTGAGCTCTACCCCTTTAAGCAAGCCGACACCCTCAAACAAGTCCTTGTATTTCTCTCGGATATCGCTCTCCAGCTGACCAGCAGTTACACTGTTTGCTTGTGAAGGACCAACGCGTAGGAGATTGAGTGTCTCAGCGGTTTCTCGGCCCAGCAGCGTTCGTCCGTTGCCCTTGACAACCACAAAGTCTGCTTTACAATGGGCATTGCTCTCAGTCAGCATCACATCTGCAGTAAAAGTTCCAAGAGTTGGTAAAGGTTCTGTTCCCCCATATGCAAAGAGCTCTCTAGCTGATTTGCGTGACTCGCATCTGATTCCGTTCAGTTTAAGCATCTCCCAGGTCTGTTGACCAATCACATTACACGTAGCTCCAGAATCGATAAGCACATCAGACAACACCACACCTCCGACGACTAAAGTCACCACACCACAGTTTTGCCTCCCGTCTTCCACCACAAACGTATAGTTGGGACCTTGAGCTCCTCGAGGAGGTTCTGCATCCTGGCCTTCTGTGACAAGATTCATCTCGCGAGGCCTCCCGCGTCCCCGCGCGCGTCCACGTCCACCACCTCGTCTGCCCCTGCCGACTTTGGACCCTGGTTCAGGCGTATTGCGTTGCTGGCCTCGAGGACACTTGACCTTAAAGTGCCCAATGCCTCCACAACCTCTGCAAACTCGGTCACGAGCCGGACACTTTCTGTCTCCACTGAAATGTCCTTCTTGCCCGCAACTGAAGCATGTCTTCTTTTTCCTGGAACCAGCAATTGCATCAGACTTGCCTGCACCCACTGCATTTAACTGATCACTCACTTGACCTTGGCCCTGTTGACCTTGGCTGTTCACTGGACTTCCCGCTTGTAACTGATCAGCACTGTATTGTTTCAACTGGCGATCAACTGCTTCTTGTGATCTTGCAATTCTCAACAAATCTTCCAATGTGACTGCTCCCTCTTTCTCCAGGAATTTCCGACGCAATTTACTCGAATAACATTTATCGATCACTTGATCACGGATGTAGTCATCTTCGTTTTCGCCAAATTCACAACTAGTCGCACGTTGACGAAGCCTACAAACGAACTGATCGACAGTTTCTCCGCTTTCCTGCGCGATTTGCCTGAACAGGTGCCTCTCGAAAGGAACATTTGCCTTTGGAATGAAATAGTCATCCAACACTTTAACTGTTTCCGCAAAACTGGAACTCGCACCCTCGCCGGCAAGCGTAAAATAAATTTCCTGCACATCTATTCCGGCCACATGTAAAAACAAAGCTCGCTTCTGTCCGTCATTCTGTACTCCTTTCCCGGTAACGTACAAATTAAACGCTCTCTTCCATTTCTTCCACCGTTGATTCAAACTGTGTGGTTCAACCTTTGGATTAAACCGTTCTAAAGTTCCAACATCCAAAACAACCGCCGTACTCGAACCACTTGAACTAGGCGTACCCGATTCGCTCGATTCCTCGCCTCCCGGCATCGCTGACAAAATCCCTGTCGATTACCACGACAAATCGCTCGATCCTCGTCGCCAATGTAGACACGTACGGCTTAAACAACGACTGGAAAGAAACACACACTTTATTCCTGAACTGGCTGTTAGTCCACTGACTTTCACACACTTCCTTGAATACATTACATTCGCTTTTATATACTCTTAAACAACGCCCTAACCGTGATTGGCTGAACTCGCACGCTCGACATTACACGTGAATTCTCGCTCGACACTACAGGTGTAAAGGCTGTTGGTTCAACTATTTGAATAGGAGACAATTAAGCAATCCGGCCGGCAAAGAAATTTCAACATGGGATAGATTCTAATTGCCAAAATTTTCTCTAAATAACGCTGCTTAACTCGCGTTTC
Organism: Cladopsammia gracilis; assembly: GCA_022457155.1. Classification (NCBI taxonomy): domain Eukaryota; kingdom Metazoa; phylum Cnidaria; class Anthozoa; order Scleractinia; family Dendrophylliidae; genus Cladopsammia; species Cladopsammia gracilis. The sequence goes on along the minus strand of JAJGOT010000120.1, from coordinate 1,396,508 downwards.
CAACTTCTTAGCATGTTCCGAAATGGAAAAAGAACAAGTCAAATAAAGATTTTCTCCAAACTTTGCTTAAAGATCCCGAAGTATACATTTCTAAAATGCAACAACTGTAGATATGACTTTTATTACTACGCTACAAAAGTTACTGCTATTACGTAATCGAAAGTGGTACACCAATATGGCGGCAGATCTGTCGTGACGTCACGTGAAAATGATCTATACACATGGCTGTTGCTTCGATAAAGCTGGTGTTTTTGGCTTTCAAAACAACACTTCTGAACAGCTGTTAAAATTAAAACGTCAGCACTTGTACCCATCAAGTGTTTTTTTTTTTACAGCAGCTCGGCACGTCAGTGTTTCCAGATGTTTACATATTAGTTTCTTAAAAGAGATTGTTTTGCGCAAGCAGGAACGTACCGCCAGCTACGCAGGCTATTTATAGTAGCCTGCATGGCTGGCGGTTTTTTTGGTGCGTTATGCTGAATTCGCGTGCGGCGAAGCCGCGCGCGAGTTATCGCGCGCGCCAACAAAAAAACCGCCAGCTACGCAGGCTATTTATAGTAACAACCATGTTTTTGTCAGTTTCGTTTCCAAGGCTCCGGGACAGCTAACGAGGAATGTTTAGGAAAACGCCGCGGAATAGCGTTGTGCCGTTTTTCCATATCATTTTATGCGAAACCCTGATATACAGTTTGATGTTTTCGGTTCTTCAGTAGCTAAATAAATGTATTTTAGCGGCAGAAACTTAAAGTGAAATGAATCTTATCGCCCGATTTAACTTACTGGTTTCTCCTTTTCAAAATTTTTAGCTGACCTCATTTCGCCGAAACGACATTTTTATAAAATCAAAAAAAGCAAGGCTGATACTACGTAGAACATTTAACGCGACAACGACATGATAAAGCCCAAACTGAAAGCCAAAATGCAACCGTTGAATTCGAGCTCATCATCTGTTGCCATCACCGCGTGCGATTTGGTAGAGAATTGGTGTTCGCGCTAGTTTTTCTATCTTTTTGCTGCCATGCACACCGTGCTGACGAGACCCAACCAGATCGAAACAGCTGTCCACGTTTGCATTTTGGCTTTCAGTTTGGGCTATATCATGTCATTGTCGCGTTCATGAAATGTTCTAGGTAGTATCAGCCTTACTTTCTTTGATTTTATCTCTATTTTTGGCTGACTAGATCTTCTCCAGATCCTACGTACACCAGCAGCATTTTCGTTCACGGTCGTTTGCTTCTTATTTACTTGACATTTTTGTTCCTCTGAAAACAAAAGGCGCTAAATTTTTCGATGTTACTGACCAAAGTTTGGGGCGACATTTTACTAAAAAAACTCCTAGTTTTTAGTGTGGTAAAACCAAAAGCAAAGTAATTACTCTGATTAATCACAGCAGTCGTAAACAATCCAATGAACCAATCACAGCTCGAAGCAATTACATGTCGGCGACGCCAAGCGCGGGAAAACGCGTGCGAGCAAGTCACGATTGGTTTTGGTTTTACTTCTGATTGGTCGAGAAAGTGGCGCGAGATTTTTTAGCCAATCACAAAGCGTAGCAATGAAAAACCAAAGCAATTGTGTAATTATTTTCGATACTCAATTGAAAACTTCTCTAAAAAAAGTGTTATGTTTTTCATTACTGGGAAATAAAAAAACCTACAGACCAAAACTACAAGTAAAAATAATTCATATTGGTTATTTCCAAGAGAAAATTTATTTCACAATATTTCGGCTGACCAGACCAGGAGGGAAGGGGATGTGGGCGAACGAATAGGTTCACTGGGAATCTGAATTTGGGCAATCATCAGTATTTTTCTACTCATGTGTCCTCCCTTCCCAAATTACTTCTGTCTCCATCGGCGTACGGGAAAAATTTTGTCGGGGGGGCTGAACTTAATTTGCCCGAATGAAACTCGTGACGTCATGTTTATTCGTCATGATGATGATGATTCTAGCACTCGCTGACATTTTACTTTTCTACCACTGTGAACGATGCGAGAATGAGCTTCTACATCTCGCATTCTTCGCACTTCACACGGTACCGATAAGATATATTTTACGAGACTTCGAGAGACATACTTTGAACGACCAGATACCAACCACTCATACTGTCCTAAGCAAGATGGTCGCCAAATGTTATACTTAGTTTCAGTCCCTGCGCGGCCTACAATATCATTCCCACCTTTGGCGGACCACAACGCAAATTTGTCGTTCTATGGCCCTATTTACATGGAAAGAGGATGATCCTAGTGCTAGGATGATTCTAGAAGGTTGATTTGGTTTACATGCGTAAATGCGGCATCCAGGATCAACTCTTCATTTGGTTTACGTGAAAAATTCGGCAGGATGGCCCCAGTACCTTTGAGTTCGGCGCGGTCGCAAAGCAAGACGGTGGGCGACAATAACAAAAGCGAAGATAACCTTGGAGCTCCCGAGGCCGTTTACATGGAGCTCGGATGATCCTAGCGCTAGGATGATCTTAGCGCTAGGGCCAAATGCAACCCTTCGCATGTAAACTGAAAGTAGAAAACATGTTGCGCTCGGATGATCCTAGCACTAGGATCATCCCCTTTCCATGTAAATTGGGCCTATGTCTGCTCACGCGGTTAGCATCTTATGGAGCTATCACATCAATGACATGATCGATGTAGTAGAGCTTGGTTAGAAAGTTAAGTGAGTAACGCGAGTAACGAAATAAAAACAATTAATTTAAGACATTGAATCACAAAATAATTCAGTAATTTTTCTGTGTCTGTCATGCCCGAATAGAGGTTTTGCACGGCAGCCATGTTGCATGGCAGGAACAATAGATTCTTTTCCCTATGGGAAAGAATGTTCTTTCTAATGCAAAACATTTTCATTGTTCCTGCCATGCAACATGGCTGCCGTGCAAAACCTCTATAGTCGACCAGTTTTGCCCGAATAATACTACATTTTTTTACGACTGGGGGGGCTGCAGCCCCCCCAGCCCCTACCCCTCGTACGCCTATGTCTGTCTCACCCACGATTAAAGAATATTATAATCCCAGTTGTACAGTCAGCCTTGCTTTATTAGTTCTTTCGTATTTATATCAAATTTGCTGACTAGATCCACTAGGATCCGACGCTTTTGCATTGTCCGTTGGCCCTTGCAGATATTTCCAAAGTGTTCTCTTTTTTCGTTGTTTACGATTGGATTTTCGTTCTGAATGTTTTCCATTCAACAAATCTTCCCTGGGTTCCCGAGTAGAAATGTCTAAATTTGGTATTGAATTTTACCACAAGTTCTCTATTTCCTTAATATTTCAGAAACGTCCGGAACAATGGAGACAGATCGCTACTCTTACATGACGTATTGTCACACGTTATGACGAAACCGGAAATTATGATTTCGCGGATTTAACGCAAGATTGATTTAGGTCCCGGGTTTCAATTCACGCGAGAAGACGACAGGCGAAATAAAATTTGCAAGCTAAGATTTTTAGACCTTGTATAGGTACAAATTTTTCAAACTTGTGCTTGTACAATTTCTGAAGTTGGTAGTGATGTCATCATTTCAAAAAGTGAAAGTGAATTATTTACTTATTAGCTATTTTAGTAGATTACGAAACATTAGTGTATCGTATTTTCTCAATTAAACGCCCCCGGCGTTTATTTCAAACTTGGCCTAGTAGACCCGGCGTTTCTTTGAATCAGCAGCCTTTTCTCGCCCGCCATTTTTTAAGAAAGGGTTATTATTCGTTTTTCTTGGCAGCCGTGTACCTTGCCCTTAAATGTTAAGTTAATTATACCACAAATAAACGTTTTAAGGGCTTACTTACAACTTCCTTTATTATACCCGGCGTTTATTCGGGGCTCGGCGTTTAGTCGAGAAAATACGGTAGTTGTGTTTTTGTGTTTTCTTAAGGTAGAAAGTTGCTTGATACAGCTGAGCAAATAAAATATTTATACAAATGTAAATACCATGAAATTTGCGCTTTTTGTGTGACATTTGTGATAAAGCATTGAAAACAAAAATCTCAATTTTTTTTGTTTTTCCAGAGAAAAGGTTTAAATACAGAAAAGCAAAAATCAATGATAAAATTGATTTGCTCATAGCTTGCTGTATACAGTGAATGCTGAGCAAAACACCAAACACAGTTGTTTGACAATATATAGTCACTACCATTTCAATGATATAATTAAAAATTCACTGTGTGGACAAGTGTTCAAGATTCTTTTTTGATGATTCATTAATTAGAATGCTTTAAATCTGCCTCAAACCACACCACATTGACCACAACATCTCATAACAGAGTTATTTTTTGACATAATAACCCAACATGTGATTCAGGGTAACCAGCCAAAATAACTTTGTTGTTCAACGAACACTGATCCTCACCCACATTTTATGAGAAGTACAGAATATTTTTTGTACCAGTACAAAATATTGGATTTGGTGGACAATGTTTGAACCAACAAAAGGATAACTTCTTTAGGCGCTGTGTTAGTGAATGAGAGTGACACAGTTGCGGCAGAAGCAAATCATATCTGATTTTTAGATCCTTACAAATAAATTCGAAGTAGTACAAATAAATTACTACTGATGAACACTCGAAAAGATGGGAAATTGGACATCAATTTTCAGAAATAGCCTGTGTGGCAAGCACCGGGGAAAAGGGGGATTCCACTGCACATCCAACCTCAAATCTCCCTCTCTTTTCCAAAGACCATCCATTCTTTGAAGTGCTTCTTGGCAAACAATTCACCAGGAGGTATAGATAGGCATGCGCGGGCATGCATAGGCAGTGATTCAATGTAGAGGGAACTGTCCAAAATAATTTCAATGCGAGATGTAGCAAACAAGTAGACTATCCAGGAAATAGCAATATCACTAGTCTTTTTGGTGCAACAAAAACAGGAAATTCTTCATTGCCTTTAGCAGCTCCACATCTGAACTTGGATCAGTCCAATTTCTTTTCCCAAGGCTGATTGATGTAGCTTATGGCTTCGAGAAAGAAAAGGGAACATGCAAAGGTATTTAAATCATTCAAAGGAAACTCCAGGCACTTGTTATCATACTCGGCTGTCGCTAATCCCTCAAAAATAGTTCCGAGAGCAATTTTTATATTGATTTCCCCTCAACCGGAAATATAAAAATTTCAAAAGGCTAAGCACTCAGCCTCAACTAATCGGAAAACATCAACACTGTTCATTGCAGTAATTGAATGTTTTTATTGAACCATAAAACTTTAACTTTATCTTGTACAAAATATGAAACACTATGTAAGTTCATCTTATTTCACAATATTTGCTCCTAGGGAAGCTTCCTAATATAATTTCACAATTGTACAAATTTACAAATTAAATTATCAGCCAAAATTCCTAGGTTATTGGCGAAAAATATAAGCAAAAAATTCTTCCATTTACAAGATTAATAGCATTTTGAATTATGTACATAGAAAAATTGTATGCCTATGTACAAGGAACATTAAAACATTCTATATTATTAACTTCAAAACATTCGTCGTGTGCATGAATAAAGACATTTCCAGTCCAACGTCGGTCGCTTATAAATAAAGAACAGTCGATAAAATTTTTTCATATTTTAGCGCTAGATATTAAAATACTTCGGCAGTTCTTTTGGAATAGTCTTTGCTGACCCAGTGGTACCTTTCGAAGTTTTCTTTCTGGTTTGGATGTCTTGGGAAGAGAGATTGCTTGAAATTCGACTGGGAGGAACACTGACGATAGCTGAAGTTGAATTGTTGAAGCGGCCGTTGTGGAGTGTTGTTTTGTTGTTGTTGCTGATAGTTTTGACCACTGTATAGCGGGCAAATGGAACCTTTTCCAATTCTACAGGACACTTCGCCGGGATCGACCCATAAAGCGAGTCCACCAGGGAAGATATCTAAGAGAACAGTTGGTAAAATGCCACTCGCTTTCGTCGCTGTTACTAAAACGGGGTCGATGGCCGTCGTGTCGATGTTGAGGCATCTAAACGCATTTCCTTTTAATGGCTTGCTTGGATGCCAATGGTTCTGGAATTTCGTAACCATTAATTGTTCTAATTTGTCCTTGAATTTCTGAACTTGTTCTTGGTTCACTTTGGAGTTTCTAAGAAGAACCTCGGAAAGGAACTTAATGGCGGAGCGAACTTCGTCTTTCATGTTTTGTTGTGTCGTTGTTTTGTGGCAACGTTCTATGGCTTTCAAGTTTCAGCTTTGAGCTTCCGTTCTCTCGCCGTTCTAATTGATAAAGTATGATTAATTTCTCTTCAGCCCAACGCGGGACAGTAAGTACCACTTTCACTTTCTTGGGACGTTCCAAACTTCACAATCCTTCGACTCTCTTTTGTCGTGCTATTTATCCACAGCTTGCCTCGAATATTCGTGTAACAAACACTTCAGCAGGGGAAATTTACACGACGAAAATAGCAACTGCGTCAAACCGCGCCAATCAGAAGCCAGCTGGAACAAAGGCTATTCTTAGGTTACCGGGGTAACAAGGGCGGGTATCTGACGCAACACACGTGTTTCGAGTACGTAATCGCTATCTATTGTTCTCCTAATTTTTGCGAAAAATATTGCAATCGCTGGCGCTTTTCGCCACGAAAACGAAATTTTAACCTCGAATAGAACTTATATATTCGTTTTATCGCCTATTTCGACTGTGTTCGACGTATTCCAGATGATATAAGGGCAGTTAAAGTTTGAATAAGCCAATAGAAACGTCGAGAGTAAAAACGAACTGCGAAAGACGGTCAAAGACGTGACAACAATCAGCTGTTATTGCACGCACTTATCTCGTTAAAATTCCACACCTTAATACTTCTATATTGTTGAAAAATATAGGGCCCGCAAAATCCGACATTGTAAACACGCAAATGAAAAAGGATCATAACTTTAGAACTTTGGAAGCGTTGGGACAGTTTCGACAGCTGTGCATGAGAAATGAATATTGTATATTTCGCATTTCCGGTTTCCGTCACGAATACGCGTGTTGGCTTGTTTGTTTTCATTTGACCACGATTGAAGTTCAACCCTGGATTCATATGCTTGATAAATAACAGTGCGTAGAGTAGGGTCTTGGGAGTAACAAGAAATGAAATTTAGGCTAGTATTCTTAACAACGTGTATTTAATTTTCACTTCTCCTTCGACCACCAAGTGAGCGGGCACACAGGAAACGTAGGAAGTGAACCATTGCTATGCTCAGATCCAAAGGCTAGGTCTAGACAAAAAAAAAAAAGAAACACCTTTATATTGCTTAATAGCTTATGATACACGGTTCAACATTTGTTGCACTGACAGATGATACAACGGCTGTTGTTGAACCTTGCCGATCGAAAAAAGAGACAAGCTCTATTCCGCAATCGTTCCAAAATGTTGAATTTGTTTGAGTTTCTACTTATTCCACAAGTTGACATTAAGATCTTTAACCCTAAAATCACTCCCTATTAAATGACGTCCGGTGAGTGAGTGGAGTGAGGGTTTGTGCCTCCCAAAAAAGCAATACTGTGTTGTTATTTATAATGTTTTATTGCTAGTTCAATTGTCTCCTGCAGGACTTCTGGCTCCCTCATGTCCCTGATACAGTGTAGTGTTTACGAGGTTACTAGGAGGTGAGGGGTACTCCTTCTCGAAACTCACACGTCACCGTTCTGTACAGCCCCCGAAATGATCCCGACCCCGAAATGATCCCCGACCCCGAAATGATCCCCAAATCGACCCCGAAATGATCCCAACCCCGAAATGATCCCCATTTTTTTCACACTGACCCCGAAATGATCCCCAATTAATTTTTGGAATGGAATGGCCTTCCATACAGAGAAAGCTGGAATGAATAAAATAAAGGCAGTTGAGGAAATTTTATGCAGTATTCACTTATTTATTCATTTTGGACAATTCTTAAAATAAATAATTATAACGCATTTTTTAACGATTTTTCAAGAAACTACATCATTTCTTATTTTTGCGAGTGTAGCGTTTTCAACTTTAACTAATAACAAATACAAACTTATCCGCTTCTTATAGCAGACCGGCATGATTTAAAAGAGGAAACAAACATGATCGAACGTGAACATCGACAACCATATTATTTCAGTAACGAGAAATTCAACACAATTATACGATCAAAAATTTAAATGGTAACAATACAGCTAGTCTATCAAAACAATACGAAAGAATCGTTATTAAGTTTAATACCGAATACGTGTTTGTAACGGTCATAGTTTAAGGTGTAGCTTCCTGTGTGTCACCGTTCGGGATGCTCCTTGTAACGTTTGGGCTCCTGTATGGCATCGGTGACATACAGGAAGCTACACCTTAAGCTTTGGCCGCTACAAACACGCATTTCTTTCCTATTGTTTTGATAGACTAGCTGTATTGTTACCATTTAAGTTTTTGATCGCATAATTGTGTTGTATTTCTCGTTACTGAAATAATATGGTTGTTGATGTTCACGTTCGATCATGTTTGTTTCCTCTTTTAAATCATCCCGGTCTGCTATAAGAAGCGGATAAGTTTGTATTTGTTATAAGTTAAAGTTGAAAACGCTACACTCGCAAAGATAAGAAATGATGTAGTTTCTTGAAAAATCGTTAAAAAATGCGTTATAATTATTTATTTTAAGAATTGTCCAAAATAAATAAATAAGTGAATACTGCATATTCATTCCAGCTTTCTCTGTATGGAAGGCCATTCCATTCCAAAAATTACTTGGGGATCATTTCGGGGTCAGTGTGAAAAAAATGGGGATCATTTCGGGGTCGGGATCATTTCGGGGTCGATTTGGGGATCATTTCGGGGTCGGGGATCATTTCGGGGTCGGGATCATTTCGGGGGCTGTACAGTTCTCGTACCAAAATTGTGATTTTACCCGTTTCAAGTCTTAACTCCAAATTTCCCCTCTTTTCAAGCCAAAAAAACACTTTAGACCAACATGGCTTAAAAAAAAACATAACCTCAGGAGCCGTACATACCCATTTATCAGAGAGACAATATACAGCAAACGACCCCACTACCCCCCCCCCCCACCCCCCCCCCAAAAAAAAAACACTCCTCTTGGTCAAAAATGGACATTTGTTCGGACGTGACTGACGCCAATTAACGCCCTCAAGCTGCGATAACCTCTGCAAGTGGTCCGGACACTGAAATCGGTTGTTGTGGACTATAGTTTTAAATTTGTAAACTTGTGAACTTCCACTATATACTTAATTCAGATCAACAGCAAAACAAAAACGGCTGTTTCAAAACAGTGTGATAGCCTGTTTACAGATGTTTGTCGCGTGTTTCACAAGCGGTCAGCCGCGTGTTTCGAGAGGGCTTGGAATAACGTAAACAAACGTTGACCTGTTCTATTCGAAGACTGCACGAGCAAACATTTTTTCCCGGCATTTGTTTCTGTTATTTTGTCGTGTTTTGCTGTTTTTGTTACAATTATATTTCAGTTTGATATTTTGTTGTTGCTCAATGTTAGGTTTTCTGTCATACCACAATTTGTTCTCGGAATCAATTTTTGCACGGTTATTTTCGTCATGTTTTGCTGTTTCTGTTATTTTATTCTTGATATTTTATTGCTCAATTTTCGCGGTTAAATTTCTGTTGTTCCATGATCTCAATTTTTTATTTTCATTTTTGCCAGATTTGTGATATTGTTGATGTATTTGGGTCTCTTTTCATTTGCAATTCTCTTTGATTTTTTTGCTACATTTATTATCCTATCCCACTACCAGATGGCTCTTACCTTAATTGTCTCCTTTATGCTGATGATTTACTTTTAATATCTAATTCAGCTGAAGGATTACAACACAGTCTCAATAGATTGTCAAAATATTGTCAGGACTGGTTACTCAACATTAATCCAATCAAAACAAAAGTGATTATATTTCAAAAGAAAAGTAGAAAATCAATAAAAGACAAATATAAATTTCACATTAATACTGAAACTATTGAGATTACTAACAATTATACCTGTCTTGGTGTGAACTTTTCTGCTAATGGAAGTTTCACTAATCATAAAGAAAAATTAAAAGAAAAAACAAGGTCTATTTTCGCTACACGACGTTATGTTGATTTCTTAGGATTACCAATCAACATTAACAATAAACTTTTTGACACTTTGTTCCTCCCGATTTTAACATACTGTTCAGAAGTATGGGGTGTTTATGACAAATACGATAACAGCAGCTGGGAAAAAGACACGATTGAAAAAACACACATTTATTTTTGTAAGATGTGTTTAGGTGTGAATAAACGTTCACCAAATGTAGCATCTAGAAATGAACTTGGAAGATTACCTTCGAAATTCCATTTTTCACTGAATATTCTTAAATTTTGGATTCACCTGGAAAATCAACCAAATGACAGCATTGCTAAACTCTGCTTAATCATTTCTAATAACATGGCTCAAGAAAATAGAACAGGTTTGATTAATAAAATTAATTCTTTCTGTACAAACTTCAATATTGACAAGACTGCAATAAACTTAAGCAACCCGTCTTTTTTCTTGTCAAATGCAAAAAAGAATATTTTTGCGAGTCTAAAAAATCACCAACTCAATCAGATTAAAAAAAACTTAAATTTTATGCGGTCTTTAAAAATGAAACGAAATACTCTGATTTTATTAACCATATTAAAAATCCTGAACATAGACAAATTACTTCTAAATTAAGGATAGGGAATCACACCTTACGAATTGAAAATGGACGATTTACAATCCCTAAAACTCCTGAACACCTAAGAATTTGCACTCACTGTACACTTAATTCAGTTGAAGATGAAATGCACTTTTTATTTCACTGTATGTTATATGATGAATCACGAAATGCCCTTTTTGAGAAAATTATTAAACAAAATAGATTATTTCAAAAATTAAATTATCACGAGAAGGTTTTATTTCTTTTCAACAATACTGACCCATATATTAGCAGGTTGACTGCTGCTTTTGTCACACAAGCAATGAAAACAAGAGCAAAACATATATAGTCAGTAATACTCGTCATTGTTTTAAAAATACATGAATATACATTTTATTCTACTTAGATTTCTTCATTGTAATTAAACTAATTTTAATTTCCTTATTGTAATTGATTCGGTAATACCATGTATAGAAATGGGAATACTGAAATAAAGTTAACAAATAGATTCCATTTGGCCGTGTGTCTGTTCAGTTATAGATCACAGATGACGTCAAAATGTGGTAAGAACAAAAAAGTGGCACACGAGCCGTAGGTGAGTGTGTCACTGATGTTCTTACCACATTTTGACGTCTTCTGTGATCTATAACTGAACAGACACACGGCCAAATGGAATCTATTTGTTTTATACAATGAACAGAAAAGTAAAAAGAGTAAAATTACGAATTTGCCTCGTAGCGCTCGACTGTTCGAAGATTTGTTCCAGTTTAGGTATTTTTCAAGTCGCCAAGAACACTTTTCGTCATGGTTTCTTCTTTTTCCTGCTCGTAAAGAGCTCCTGCTAAACATTTTTCGAGGCTTTCACTTGCCCAATCCAGAGTAATCTCGCAAACATTTTCAAAACTGTGCGCCATGTTGGACAAAACAAAGCAAACAATTTTTCTATGACGTCAACCGTGCGTCTGTACTCTGATAGATCATAGGCAACGGCCAATCACAGAGCGCGTAGTACTCGGTTCATTGTATAATTGTTATTACTGTGTTCACCAATTTCAGCAGTTGTTGATTTGTGTGTGACAAGTTTAGGTCCCTCTTCGCTTTACTTTTTGTCTAATTTGACATTTTCAACCAGAACTTTTCGTAACTTTTTAATACAAAACTTATATCGTAAAGGGGTTGATATGTGTGGTGTGGCATTTGTGGTAGTGATTTTATTAGGCTTAGGCCGTGTTCTATTGGGATCAACCATTTTCGGTTGGTTGGATTTTTTTCGTGTTCTATTGGGAGAAAACCGTTTTCAGTTGGTTTGGTTGATCAACCATTTCAACCAGCTCTGAACCTGGTTGAAACCGAAAATGGTTGAAGTGTTCTATTGGGACACCTCAACCAAATCAACCAAAACCGGAAGGTTGAAACGGTTGATCCAAATAGAACACGACCTTGATGTATTTTCCGCACTTCTTAGATATTTACTATATTGTAACTTTAATAGGATACTGTCATTTTATCTTGAGAAAATAATCATTATTATTATTACTAAGGGTATTCGAATCGAAAATAACCAGTCAGTTATTCTTAACGTTATTCCTTACTTTATTCTGATAAAATTTAAATTCTCATTTCTTGTTCCTATACATTTCCTATAGAAGTAGTGGGGAGAAATTTACATATCAAGAGAATTCATCTTGTGTGATCAATCATGATAAGGCATTAATATTACAAGGGAAATTTGATGCTGATCACTCTTAGAGCTTAAAGGGTTAAAAGGGCCGTCACTATTTTTAGCCAAAAGACATCTTTGCATCCGTGAAAAACAAAAATAAGAGTACAGTTTCGTTTAAAATTATTCTATTAGTGCTCTTAGAGTAAAAGTAAGTGTCTTGGGCTGCAAATGGACAGGATGGAAGGGGATTGTGTCTTGAAGAAATTGGGGTAATTTTTTCAAGTTGACCGCTTTTATCATGGAAAACTCTCTAAACACCGATTACGGTTTAGCATTTTGTGTACGACAAAGGTGGTGATTTGAGTTTTTTGGGTCAAAACGGCCCCAATTTTAAGGCCCATGTTCACCCAATCTGCTTTGCGCTTGTGTTTTTGTTTTGAAACGGTTCAATTGTTCAATGTAGCATTATGATTGGCTGGCACGTCGATTTTTCAATTTTCCGTCTGCGAAAATCAGCCCGGGCCTGCAAAGCAGATTGGGTGAACATGGGCCTTTAAAACTAAGTATGACATGGCCTTTAACCCTTTAAGCCTTAATATCAAAATTTAAATTCTCATTTCTTGTCCCTATACATTTCCTATAGAAGTAGTGGGGAGAAATTGTTTGTATCGCAAAAGAATTCATCTTGCGTGATCATGTCCTTAATTCTCATGACCTTTTTGATCGATAAGGCATTGATAATACAAGGAGAAATTTGATGCTGATCACTGCTGACAGGAACAACTTTCCAGAAAGAATTGGTCGGTCTCTCAGGAGTGCAAATTAATGTGAGCCACACTCAATATAGGTTTCTGGGACCTTTTAGGGTTCCCTTCAAATTTCTGATGATCGACCCCATCAATTTGATAGGGGAGTCCCCCCGCAGCTATACAATGCTGGTGTTTTCCAAGCATACAATAGGTTTGATTATAAAATTATAGAGAATGGTTCACGAAGTAGACAAAACCAAACATAATATTATCAAATAGTTTATTAAAAAAGGTATAAAGAAAGCTACTGATACCAATACAAAGCAGATAAAATGGCCTGCAACTGCCCTCATTTAGTCTAAACAAGAAACTAAATATCTCCTAATATTTAACTTTTAAAGTCTTAATTTATCTCTAAGTCTTGAACTCTTTTATTAACGCCCAATAATCTTGTATGAAACATTTTTTTTACCAAATTAACCAAAGTGCTACCTTTTCACAAGTTTGATAAGCATGCCATGAATGTAAAGTGATTTATTTAATTTGCACAATAACCACTTAGCTTATTTTGTCTGTAATAGTGTTTTCACTCGCATGATTGGCAGTCATATTGCAGTGCTAAAACAATAGGAAATGTTTGAATAAGAATTGAGCTAAGGTCCCATAAGATTATTTCCTTGCTTTGGGACACCAATATGGCCACGCAACGTCATGTGAAAACACTCTGTATGTTCTCTATTTTACCTGCACCCACACCCAACCCATCGTACATTACAACAGATGGAAAGCAAATGCATTTACTGACCAGTCAACTCCCTCAAATATATTATAACAGACTGGTGTGGGACATTGATTTGGTCTGTAACACAGAGTTACTTTTTAGTGAATGTTGTTCACTGAAATCCTCTTTAATCAGTATGGTAACAATTTACGGCATTTCGCATTTTTTCCCAATACATCGATAACATCAATGCTATTTTCACAATCAAATTTTCAAGATCCATCAATACCTGTATTTATGGGGTTTTCATTGTACAGTTGAACCTCTACTAACAGCTACCTCCCCATAACTGCCACCTCTCTACAACGGCCATTTTTTTTGTCATCCAAGTCCTCCAATAGCCCTTTTCACGGTTAACATTTCTCATTTGCATTACAATAAAATTCAACGTGGAGGCAAGGCAATTTCGGGCAGAAACAACATAATTGCCCACAATTGCCTTGCATTCACGCTGAATTTTATTGTAATGCAAATAAGAAATGTTAACCATGAAAAGGGCTATTAATAACCTCCCATAATGGCCACCTTTCTACAACAACCAGAAAATTCTGTCTAAAGATGGTCATTGTTGAAAGGTTCAACAAAATTAAGATCTTTAAGATCATGAAACTGGGACAATCCCATTCAGTTGTTTATCAGGTTTTACCAACAATCAACTTCCTTGCCTACGACACTACCATAAATTTTGAGAAATCTATACCACTTTAAAACAAACTCTCTACATAATATCAAATTATTAGTTTTTAACCAAATGCATTGACCTTAAAACTATTACAAGTTTCTCTAACAAAGTAAACAATAATTTCAAAAATATATGTGAAAACAATATTGATCAATCACAAGTTACAAATCAACAACTAATATGCCCAAAGTTATATCTTCTTATCAGGCTTATTTAGTTAACAGGCTACTCATCGACCTAACTGTTTTGCAAGTTTCCCTTCTAGCCTCCGCTTTGCACCTGTTCTGTCTACTGTACTGTTGCCATGGTTACAGTTTGCGGTATCCACCCGAGCTACGACTGCGGCGACGGGCAATCAGATAGCCAATAGCCACGATAACAACAAGCCCAGCCAATGTACATCCAACAGCGATCGCCACTACATGACTTCCTTTCTTCTTGGAGGTGGTTGTAGCTGTGACTGGGGGGTTTGTCGTGGTTGGTGGTGGTGGTGCACATTCATCCACTGTGAAACATAAAACATAACTGGTTTTAACTTTGGAGAATTGGAAGTTTATCTACCATACATTGTCTGGGTGAAGGAACAACAAGGAGCAGGGCCGTAGCCAGTATGAGGCAAACCGAGGCACTTGCCTCAGTCATTTTTTCTTTTTTCTCCGGGGAAAGATGTTTTTTTTTTGAAGGAGAAAGTAAGACACTACCAGCAAATAACCATTGATATTGCCTCAGTCCTTATTTTTTTCTGGCTACGGCCCTGAGGAGTAATGAGAATATATAATGTAAGAACCAGATTAACTACCCATAACCCAAAGCCTGACTGGTTAGCTTTTAGTTAGGGTTAGCAGGTAATATTCTTGGCTTTCACTTACGTCATATCAAAATTCAGAAGCATTAAAAAATAGATTTCGAATCCAAAATGTTTATGGAATTGTAAAGAGTTCAAAAATACACATCTTGGCCAAATTTTGAAACTCAAAAGCATTTCGTTCAAGAGTTATAGGCGAACGAGTATTAGATATTTTTAGTAAGAAATGTATGGAGCGGCCATCTTTGTGCCCCTGAGAGGGGCACAAAGATGGCGGCCAAAAATTCAAAGTCTTAATTACACCAAAAATCACATCCAAAAATATTGTATTTGCTATAAGCTCAATTAACTCGGCTTATAAGCACTTATAATGCAAACAATAACTTTCAGCTGATTCAATTTTGTTTATTTTCGCGGCTTATCTGAAATAGCGTGAAGCATTGCGTGACACATTTAAAACCTTTGTAAATCGGAAGCAAAACATCGTTAACCTGAAACTTTTTGTGAAAGATTATAACACTTGTATCCACATACCATGTTAGAAACAGCTTTGTTGGACGTTTTCTTTAGATTTTTTAGTTTTTATGACGTCATGTGAAAGCCAAGAATAGTTCAATTTAAACCAAATTGATGCAAGCAGCTCGATAGTGTTGTGGTCATGTAGGCTCTCCAACAATCTAAATATGGCCTGAGGTCACAGGTTTGAATCTTGGTGGGAACTTTAGACTTTCTTTTCTACAGTTCCAAGTGTCGACATTATGTCATAACTCTCAATAAGGTGTCCGACCTCCTTCTGAGCTATAGCAGATGGACTACCTCCTTTTCAACGCTACGCATATTCATGAGTTAAAAGTAAAAATAAAATAGGAAGACCTCACAAAAATAGAAAAATTAAAATACTTGACACCCTGAAATTTAAATATATTGCTTACCTTCTTTGCTGAGATGTCCACCCTTAACATCAAAGGGTTGGAACTCGATTTCAGTCAATGAGACATTTACTGTAGAATTGACGGCAGTCAGTTTAAACTTTGTTGCCTTGGTGTTGCATTGGAAAGCATGACCAACTTTTGCAGACAGCTGTGTCAATGGGCCTGTTGCAGAATGGAATGTTGCTGCAACTGAATAGAATTTAAGAAAATGTGATATGATGCAGTGCTTTTACCACGCTGTGGCTTGCGGGTTTCCCGCAAAAAAATGAAATGGCACATTAAAAGCCCAAGTAAATGCACCCTTGATGGCGCACAAGTGCAGATCAGATGCTACGAGCAAAATGGACTTATAGAAGCCAGTGAGCAATTTTTCGATTGACAATCAAATACTTCAGTTTTTTCTGCTTGGAAATAAGTACAACTAGGGTATCTAAAAGATAGTAATGCTGCGGCTCATTCTGTTGATGTTGACATTAGCTAGGCAGTGATCCATCTGCTTGCGTGAGACTCTGAAAGTAGTCACAAATTGTGCAGTGTTTTTAAAACTAAGACCACCCTCCCACCCGCAGGCAAAAAAAATCACATATGTCAAAGTGGGAAGGTAAATTATAACCGTAGGAAGTCCAATTTATCAAATGATATTCAGTGTGAGCATTTGATTTATTTAGTTAGTGTTATTTTCACTGACATTGAGTTCATATAATTATAGGTGAATTCAATATATTGTTGTTGTTGTTGTTTTTTTTTGGAGGGGTGGAGGGGAGAGGGGGCAGGGGGGGTGGGGATTATTATTGGAAAACATAACCATGCTGTATTCACTCTACACATAGCCTATACTCATGCCATGAGCCTCTAAGACGCATTGAAAGAAGCTACCAATTTTTCTGTACTCGCTTTGAATCTTAATTTATTGATTCCTGATCAAACCCACACCAGTGTAATACTTCCCAAACATTAACCGTGAATTATTTCTATCACATTGGGTTATTCCAGAAAGAATGCACTGCGACTGCGAATTATATTATAAACATTACTAGCTTGCATTTACTGTGATTATTGGCTTCACGAAGAAAACATTCGAACAAGTTTAATCGCACTTTGCCTTTACCCAAGAAAAAGGTCAACGAATTCTCTTGGTTGAATTAAGTTTTATTCAAATATCTATTAGTTTAGTCTCAAGAGCAAAACGCGTTAAATTATCGCATTGAAGAAACTGTCGGAAACCCAAGGAAATTTGTTCAGCACATGTCAAAAATGCCGCAGAGAACTCTGGTAAAAAGTGTGGTTAAATACAATGCATTCTGGTAAAAAGTGTGGTTAAATGCAATGCATTCTGGTAAAAGGTGATGAATTCGAGAATTCGTCCCACCTTATATCTCTCTCTTAAATCCTGATTATGTTGCTGCTCACTCGCTGCGCTCGCTCCGCAGCAATTAAATGAAAACAATGCATCAAAAGTAACATTTTAAAGCCTTTAACCAGTTTAATCTCCGTTGGTTCCACATGTCAAACCTAGCTCCTTCAGTATGAATTCAGCCATCATCTTGGATCATATAACTGACCATGTGGATCGTGGGCTTATGTTATTCATTCCTTTTTGCTTCGTTTTTGAAAACAACATGGTGGATAGTGATTAATTTTGACCCCCTTCCTGTAGGGCCCCTTTTATCAGGCAGGAAGGCCTTGGGACAGTCCAAGGCAAAATCCTGGTAATACTGATGATACCAACAAAAATGTTTAAACTCAAGAACAGTACCAATTGTAAACTACCAATCTAAGCTTCTCTCTTTCTTTAGTTCTAAATCTATGGCAATTCTTCCTCGGTACACTAAATTTAGCCCCAAAATAAATTTGTTATTCTTATTCCTACTACAAAGTGTGTCCTTTCAAAAAAAAACTACAGAGCAAGTCAAAGCCTTTCAATTTAAGGTACTTAACTCTATACTTTTAACCAATTCGAAGTTGTTCAAAATCGGGTACAGGACAGATAACTTGTGCTCTTTTTGTAAAAAGGAATCAGAAACAATTAAACACTTCCTCTGTGATTGTCCTTATTCAAATTCATTTTGGAAATGTGTTGAATCATACTATTTTGTGTTAAAACAACTTATTCACCTAACTTTAAAGGAAATTTGGATTGGCATTCTAACTTCCGAATGCCCCTTGCTTAATTTATATCTTATACTTATAGGGAAAATATATTTGTGGAGTTGCAAAAGGAATGAAGTACTTCCGAATGTTCATAGATAGTTTTATAGTTAGGGTAAATATTAAATATGAAACAGAAAAATATATCTGTACCAAGAAAAAAAGTCTACAAAAATTAATGGACAAGTGGACTTTGTTATCTAATTTGTAATCTAATTAATCTAAAAAGATTTTGAAAGTAATTTATTTACATAAAACACTTGTTAAATACATAGGCATAGTATTAGAATTAGCTGATGTAGAGATTGTATGATTGCATGTATGTATAGGTGTGTAGTCTGTAGTCTGTGTGGGTATGTATATGTGACAATTATTGTTGTACTTTGGAATTAATAATAAAGAAAAAAAAAAGCAGTACTTTTCTGACGTTTATATTTCTAATAAAATGTTCCATTTTCCATTGTCCTCTGTCTCATGAAACAAGGTCAGTTGGACAAAACAAAAATTGGATTTAGATTTTGACCAGTTTGGCAGTGCAAGTGTTAAGTTAAATTTAGTGAAATGTTTTCTTCCTCCTTTGGTTTATTGAGAACCTAGTGAAACACAATCCTGGGGTACCTTTTGATGCTGGAGGTATATAAAAGGGTAGGGATTTCACGAGTTGAAGTATATGAAAGGGTAGGGAAAACAAGAGTTGAATATAAAAAGGTAGGAAAAACTGCCATTTAAGTATTACAAAAAGGGCCATTAAAAACAAAGCAAACAGATGCACATAAAGGCTATATGATCAGTGAAAGGTATATGAAAGGGGTACCCTTTTTCAATGAAAGGTATATGAAAGGGGTACCATTTTCAATGACAGGTATATGAAATGGGTACCCTTTCTGTGAAAAACGGTATATGAAAGGGTAAGGGTTTGAACCTCGGGGCGGAGCATCCCCATACAAAACTTTGTTGAGTACCCCCCCCCCCCCCCCCCGACTGCCAAGTTAACATATTGACATACCAGAGTCTCCAACGACAGTTACCAATGAGAATGACAAATTTGCAGCAGCCCAGCTCTTTCCATTGATAACAAAATGCATGGTGAAGTTGTAAGAACCTTCTTTTGTTTGCCATTGTAGGGTAACAAAAGGATTTTTGTGGTGTTTGTCACAGGCTCCAGTTGCCTCAGCATTCACTGGCAGCACAATGCGTGGCATCCTCTGTAACAAAATTATTATTACTATGGGTTGGTATCCCTAGGCTTAGAAGCTAAAAAAATTTGAAATTTTTGGATGGCAGTGTATAATGTGATTAATACAGTAACCAGCATTTTTCCAAATTGGCCTCAAAAGGTTCTTATATAATTGGTGTTTACTGGGAAATTAGGCTATTTAGGTTCTTAAACAGGTTCTTATTTTCTTAACTGTTATATTGGAATATAGTCTAATACAGTGTGAAAATAGCAGGAAACTCAACACAGGGTTGATTTGTTATGCACTGGAAAGAGGCAACTGTATTTGTGCAGTTACAGTTGTGTATAGTATCTACATATATGTATCTGCAGTGACATTGCAAGAGATTTTCACTTTCACTACCCATTATAGATTAGGATAGCTTGTTTTATTTGATTTATGAATTCTAAGTTTTAAGTGTATTCTATAAAATAAGAACATGTTTCAAATTTTAGGCTAAAACAGGTTCTTAAGTAAAGGGGGTCTAAATGGAAATCTTAGCCTAACAGGTTCTTAAAAATTAGGTTCTTATATGCAGGTTTTTTTATACTGTATTACTATATTTAATTAATAAAGCCAGTTTAAAACAACTTATGTAATTGATTTGACTATAAATTTATTAAAGCCTGAGGATGTACTACTTTATGTGCTACTCCATGTTCAATACATTGTACAATCCTTCAATAATATTTAACAATTATTGGATGAGGTTGAGCATGATAGCGATAATTATCAAGGCCAAAGTTTGTGTTATCTGCCGAAGCCAAAGTTTAATGGAACACAAATTATTATATTTTTAAAGTGAAGTTTCTCTTGCATTGTCATCATGGTTACTTAAAGTGTATATGACAGTGATTTTTTTTTATTTGCTTGATCAAATCTACATGATGTTCTGATAAGAAAATGGTGTTACAAAACCGGGCAAGAAGAAAGACTGGAAATAGTCTGCTGTGACGTCAATACGGGAATGCCAATGTCGCGGTTTCTCTGTTCCCCCGTTTTCTGGTGCGCCCTGAGGAAGAAACATGGTTCCATCAAAGTGTGTTGTCTATGGTTGTAGCAACACCAGGGTTCTCCCTAAATTTTAGCTCAGCAGGTAAGGGATTTTTGCTAAGCAGTAAAGGGAAAACTGTGTGTCTTAAAAATTTTCCGGAGGCAAGCGGTTACGGGCGGTAATAAGTGCTGCTTCAAGCGGTAAATTTTACCGGTTACCGCCTAAAAAGGAGAACCCTGAACACACACACCAAAAAATGGAGTAACAGTGAAACCGCGACACTGGCATTCCCGTATTGACGTCAAAGCGGACTATTTCCAGTCTTTCTTCTTGCGCAGTTTTGTAACACACCGGAAGTGAAATTTCAAGTGTTTTGATGGCTAAAACGCGGAGAAGGAAAATCAATATCGAAAAATTTGTTTCCATTTTGTTATCAGGACATCATGTAGATTCGATCAAGCAAATAAAAAAAATCACTGTCATATACACTTTAAGTTCCCTATTACCTACAGATGACATGAAATGGCCAGGTTGCATGTTTGGATCATCACCAATTGACATACCTTTGATTCCATCATGAGATCAAATTTTGCTGCCATGTAAGCAAACAGACAAACTGTATTGTTCTCCTGGACAGTAAAGTTGCCTGCCTCTGGAGGGGGTAGGGTCGGATGCACCGAGGATGTTGGCATCACAGTGTGTGTTGATGACGGCATGATAGTCATGTTATGGGATGGCATGATGGTCTTGGAATGTGGCATAGCTGTCATGTTATGTGAAGGCACAATGGTCTTGGAATGTGGCATAGCTGTCGTGTTACGAGAACGCACAATGGTCTTGGAATGTGGCATAGCTGTCGTGTTACGAGAACGCACAATGGTCTTGGAATGTGGCATAGCTGTCATGTTATGAGAAGGCAGGATGGTCATATTGTGAGTACTTGTAACGGTCGCATGATGAGAAGGAATGACAGACGTCTTGTGAGAAGCCACGAGACTTGTTCTAATGGAAGGGATGGTAGTCCTGATCTGGGAAGCTGTGCCAGACACAATGTGATATGTTGCAGTTGGAACTTTGGAAGTTGAAGTTGCACTTCCATGTGGCGTTGAAACTAATGGGCTGGAATTAAGAGTCATACTGGAACTATCCACAGCGGCGACACTTAACCACTGTCCAAGGACTGAAATAAAACAATAATTAAATTACTTACATACAGTGTACTTAATTATATGAAGTTGAGTTACATGAATCACTTCTTAACCCTCTTGTAATTAGACAAAGATGTTGAAATGTTTATTCTTGTTTCTTTTTGTGTGTGCTATGTAGCTGATGTTTTTACCTTGTATGAATGAAGGTTTTTTATTTATTACATCCATTTTGAAATCACTGGTGATCCTTGCAATCTGATTGGCTCTCAGCAGTGCGATTTATTCCCGAATCGCACTATTTTTTGCTCCAAATCACATCTTTTTCTCAGCAGTGCAATTTATTCCCGAATCGCACTATTTTTTGCTCTAAATCGCATCATAAGTCACATCAATATTGGTACTGACTAAAATCTTGTATTTGGGCAATTAAATTGTGCTATTTTAAAATGGATGTAATAAAGTGGTAATTGAACTTCGTGTCGTGCAATTTGGGTCTGAAATCATACTTGTGATTTCAAATCGAACTCGCGCTGTGCACTCGTTCGATTTTGAAATCACGCGTATGATTTCAGACCAAATTGCACTCCACTCAGTTAAATTACCATTATTAACTTTTATTTGCACTTATGCGAGGAAGTAGGAGACAGGAGACCTGGAGAAATGGGGCAAGGACTGCGATTTATCAGTAAACCTTTCAAACTGCGAGGAAAAGGCCATTCATAAACATACACAGCACATTTTCATCCTGATTTCACACAATATTCATAATCAACAATTGTAATAGTAGGTGTCCCCAATTAGCTCTATGAGCTAAATACATAGACACGGTAATAAAGATTTTTTTTATTTATTATTTTATTAATCAACAGTTTGTGCTGTGAAAAAGCCATCTCTCTTTCAGGGCCATTTTGCGACTAGATACGAAAATCAAGTCGCAAGTCGGCAGCGATGACAGCTCTAATCTTGCGAATAAATTAGGTACAATAATTATTATTATTATACCCCATATCTTCAAATTTCAACGATAATCAAGGCACACAACAATATATTTTTCCATTTCTTTATTTATTTCGGCAAAAATAGTGGCAAAGTAGCGACTGCTAGGCTTTTTATTTCGTTATTGGCCAAGGCGAAAACTACTCGCAAATTTGCGACTCCTCCCGAAGTTTTAGTCGCAAACACAAAATTTAAGTCGCAAATGCAATTGTATTGGTCGCAATTTCGAGCCCTGTCTTTGAAATTTTATTGCCATTTGGTATCTGATGCCCGTATTACACCATGCTCTGTTGCATGTAGTAACAATCGTTGCACTTTGTAATAAAATCATCGCACTTCGTAATACCTGTCACACTTTGTACTAACACTTGTTGCGCTTTGTAATAAACTGCGAAATAATGGTTATTTTGGAAAATTTGTGGGCAAACTAGTTGACTCACCGCAACAGATACACCCCACCCCTGCTCACCCCCAAATGCGAGACTGCTCAAAAGGCTATTACAAGCTGCAAATGAGGTAACAGAACATTTCAAGTATAGGCCATTTGCACGATGACGTCATTTGACTACTACTACCAGAATGCATTTCGTTTTTCCTTTCTTATTTAAATTTTGTAATCCCAGTGCGGTTTAAATAACAATAGCCCTAATTTGCACTACAAAACAAAAAACTGATGGATTCTGGTAGTAGTAGTCAAATAACATCATCATGCAAATGGCCTATTGCCCACTTTAACACCCACTGTATAGATTTGTGCAATATGAAGAGCATATGAAGGGCTCAGAGCATAACCATTCTATGTTGAATTTGAGGCCTTTTTTATTTTTTTGCGCTCATTTTGCCTCATTTTTGGCATGTGACCTAAAAATTAATTCTCAAACTCATTAATAATTCATGACGAGAACACAAAAGAAATCACTACCGTGAAGGAGGTTTTGAAATCGTTTCTTAATTTGCATAGATTTTGGCGATTTTATTCCTTCGTTTTCTCCGAAACAGTGTTTCATCAGATTTCCAAACACCTTGAAGTGGTTGGTTCCAATCCACTTCTCGGTGTTTGGAAATCTGATGAAACACTGTTCCTCGTGTTTGATATATTACTTCCAAAACATTGTTCAGAATTTTTTATCAAATCACTAGAGGGCCAGAACTCATCCTTCTTGAGGTTGTTCAGTTTAGTTTTTTTTACATACGTTATTTCGCTAAAACGACGGAAAAACCATTATACAAATTTCTGACAATGTTTTTCAATTAATTCGTAGGTCACATGTCAAAAATGAGGCAAAATGATCGCGAAAAAAAAAACAAAAAAAAAGCCTAAAATAATTCGACATAGAATTGTTATGCTCCGATCCTTTCATACGACGTCATCAAGCCAAGTGAACATGCAAAAGATTGGTTAGGAACTACAAGTTAGAACAAAAGGTCCCTTATTTGTACGATTTTCAGTACGTGTGAATAAATCTGAAAATTTATTATAGAATAATCTAAAAGTGATTTATTGGTGATTAACAGCACGTAGCAAACGAACATTTTCCGCATTTCGTTTTCGACTGTTTTTAACACTCGACAAGATTATCAGCCCAAAAAAGCTAGAGACTAAGGAAAAAGGTAACATTAAATACGATCAACTCTTTAGATTACAACTTATCGACCAAAAATTACAGCTTGCTGTCGTGAAAATCAGATCGAAATACGCTTGTGTAAGATGTTCAGCCTTGTTCTAGCGCGCGATGGGAGGTTTTAATTTGCGCGCAAAAAATGGTGCCAATCTGAGCTAATCTGCAAATTAGTTTTTATTAGAGCTCGGCTATCTGAAACTCGCGATAGAAAAATATAAGTACAGAAGGAAACGAAATGTTCTTACCTGTAAAAATCACACAGATCCCCAAAGCACGGTACAGTACTGCCATGATTACAAATGCAAGAGAAACGCAAACTCGACAACAAGTTCGCACTCCAGCAGCGATTTCGCAAACGGTTCCTGGAAGAAGCGGAAGTGAAGTGGTCACGTGCTACAGTCCAAGAGCCTGCGGGACACGTGTCAGAGCCCAGTCTCTGAGGTATCTCTGAGCACATGGCCGCACATGGCGGCACACGGTTGCTCGCAAACGGTAAAAAGATCCACTCATGGGATCCGATGCACGGTCATGCACTAAAGCGTCCACATTTTTTTGAAAACCGAAAAAAGTAAAAGTTGTCGAGTGTTATTTCTTAATAAGTAATGTTTGATCCCGTGAGTTCGCTTCTCTACTTTTTTGTGGGCAGAAAGAAAGGAGAGACACTGGTAATGAGGGTGGGTTCATTTCCGCTTGCTTGCGTAAAACAGAAAATTACATCATCCGGGTTCAAATATAGATGTTATTGTATACACCAAATTGAAGAAACGTTGTCGGGTGAAAAGCATAAACCATGAACGATGCGACCCAAAGGTTTACCGGGAAGTTGGAAAAATTAATCTTCGTATGTGACAGAATACACATTATATTAACACAGGATGCAAAAATAATGCGCTAAAATGTCTCAAACAAAACAAAACGTCTTGATATATTACTAAGCTTGCAAATGCTGCCTACCCAGAATCCCATTCGGTCTCATCGTTCATGGTTTATGCTTTTTGGCAATGGTCAACGTTTCTTCAATTTGGTGTATATGCAGTCATAGACCTAGCATGCGAGCAAGCTCTCGGGCTCGAGTTGGAGGGGAGAGGGGGTGTTTGAAGGAAATGTTTGCGCTGATCGGCCAAATTCTGACAGCTCGGACAGCGGGGAGACACGGGGAGTATTGGGGGCGGCATTCAAACTGTTCTGAGACATCGTTGCAAGCTCTCGCCCTCCGCTCCCCCAAACCCCGAGACCGAGAGCTTGCTCGCAGGCTATCATAGACCTTATTTTCATTTGCACATATATTCCGCTATGCCTTACCGTGCAGGGTCGTAGCACGGTAAAATTTATTTTTATTTTATTTTATTTTATTTTATTTTATTTTATTTTATTTTATTTTATTTTATTTTATTTTATTTTATTTTATTTTATTTCATTTTATTTTATTTTTAATTTAATTTAATTAATTAATTAATTTTATTTTATTTTATTTTTTTTTTTTGGAGGGGGGGGGGGACTTCACGAGCGCCGAACGGCGCGAGTTTCTAGGGGTGTCCGGGGGCATGATCCCTCGGATCTCTGAAATAGCATTTCCAGGGCCTTCTGAGAGAAATTTCCAGCAAGTTTAAACGGCTTTGAACTGAAAAATAATCTTGTTGCATAAACGCAGGGCATTTGAGGGGCTGTAGACTTTCCAGGCTTTCTCCCTAATTTATGACGAATCATTGGATTCTCAGCTAGAATGTCGTAATTTGTAACTGGTTTGTGTTAATGATGTATTAGATATGTGTACATAGAAACCTTTTATCGGACCAGGTTATATGTTAATAAAAGCTTTTATAGCTTAATGGTTATATTTACGCAGTGAAAGACAAGTTATTGTATACACCAAATTGAAGAAACGTTGACTCGTAAAAAGCATAACCCATGAATGATGAGACCGAATGGGATTCTGGGTTACTAGCATTGGCAAGCTAGTAATTGCTGCGGAACGAGCGTAGCGAGTGAGCAGCAACATAATCAGGATTTAAGAGAAATATATGAGAAAAAATATAAGCTAGGAAAAATCTCGATTTGATCGCTTTTTACCAGAATTCACTGCGCCACGAACACATTTTGGGCCAGAATGCACTGCGCCACGAACAATAGCCTCGCTTGCTGCTTCAAGCTCAGTGTTCGCTGCGAGATTAGTAATACAGTATTTTGGTCCAACATGTCCCAGTCGAAATCGGAACTGAAGTGTCGAAGACTACTACGAGTTGAGCGGGTACTGCGAGGCATGGTGATAGGACCGTTGAATGGCAAAGATTTTCGAAAATTGTACGGAATAAAAGACAAATTTATTTTGAAATCACTCCGACATGGGTCGATGAGACTGAGCTGAGCTGAGCGCTTGGGGACGCGAAACCTGAGCTGAGCTTGGGAGACGCGAACACACAGTAATTAACCTAAATTTTCACACCTTCCTCGTGGTGAACGCGTCCTTTACTCAACAATATTCTACAGACATTGCAGGAACTTGATGCGTGAATTACAAACCAAAATTAGTCTTATTAGTTGGAATTTTCGTCGATTCATCCCGGTTATATTTGCTTTGCTTCCCCTCAAAAAACGAAAGAGAAAATTCTGTAATACCAGCGAGACGATAAAACAGCATTGTTACAACAAATTTACCGCAGCAATTACTATCTTTTGGATACACTAGTATTCTATTTCTTGATAAACAAGGTGTTTTCTTTGTTTGAGACATTTAAGAGCATGATTTATGCATCCTGTGTTAATATAATGTATATTCTGTCACAGACGAAGATTAAGTTTTCCAACTTCCCAGTAATCCTTTGGGTCGTATCGTTCATGGTTTATGCTTTTCACCCGACATCGTTTCTTCAATTTGGTGTATGCGTAAAGCATTGTGTATGTATTTGCATAAAGCACATTCCTAAACTTGGTAATAGAGCTAAAAAATAAGGCAAACGCCAAGCGAAAGGAAAACATGTTTCAAAAAGATTCTCGAAATATACGCATTCCTAAACTTGGTAATTATACTGAAGAGACCTTAAAAATACATACCTTAACGTCACTCAGTCTTTCCCTGCAAATGACAAAGGCAAATTGCTTCGAAGGTCGAAACTACCTTTTGGAGTGCAACAAGACCTCCCAGCACAAACATGTGGACCAAACTGCACAATACTCCGCAACTTATTTGCATCATATTGAATAACAATTGATAGTTTCAGTTCATGCCTCGTTCTTCAAAGCCGGAGTTCCGACACATGCACATAACATGAATCTAATTTGCGGGGCATTCTTTGGCATTCTGCAATTGCTCCCACGTTACAAACACATAACACAACGTGTGTAAAAGAGCTCACAATACTCCAGGGAAACTATTACATAATCCTTGTGGGTAGCCCATGAGTGCAAATATATACATGTTTTGGAAGATGAAAATAACACTGAGTCGAAAACAAAGGCTTTTGCCAGGAGGTCGAATGCACATTTCACGGATTTTGAAACTGAGATAGGCATTGGAATTTTCACATCGTCAATGCGCTTTGGCTATTCAATGCGCTAAACTGTGTGTAAACAACAACAACAAAACATTTAATCAGGCTTCCTTGCAATACACGTTATCGGTTATCGGAAATTTAAGTTGTACTTTCACACAGAACCGTAAACGTCCTCAAATCCTTCACGCTTAAATAATTTTATAAAATGAAATGAAAGAAGCTTGAAATATCCCGAGAAAATGAACAACAACTATTTGTCTGGTGTTCAACTTTGCACTAAAGACAAAACCATGGACCAGATATGTTACTTTAACATAATTTTCAGGGGCGGACCCAGGATTTTTCTTAGGAGGGGTGCACCTCTAAGGAATGACGTAATTGAAGGGTGACGTAAACATATTTTAAAAGCGAACAACACAGACTAGGTCATCTCAGGGGGGGGGGGTGCGCACCCCCTGCACCCTCCCCCTAGATCCGCCCCTGATTTTACTCATTCATTGAACATGCGGGTTTGTACACTGTACAAATCTGATGCAACTTGTCAGTGTCGTATGATGGATAAATGAACCTACTACGTAGACCCCACTGACACTAACAGTTCTTTGCCAAACTGGATGTTTGAGTCGACTTCGACAGATAGGACAACTTTCAAAATTATTGGGAGGTGGGGGGGGGGGGGGGGGCGGACACTGGCCCCTCCCCATGCTACGGCCCTGCCGTGACAACTAGAATACTGCTGTCCTCAAGGAACTGAATAACAAACTCGAAAACGCCTATTTTTATGCTCTGAGAATACCCTTTAAAAAGGCAGATCTGTATCTTATGGCTCAAGCTTGGCTTCTATGGAATAGAACAGAGACGCTTTCAGCATTTTTAAACCCCGAGTAGCCCAGTATCTCCTGTGGACCTCTTATTTCATTCGCTCTCTTTAACAATGGACATAAGTCATCAGGGCTCGGGACATTGCTTAGTTCTTTTGTCTATTGTTTGCTCGGCCAATAGTGTTGCCGCTTCTGTGAGGTGTTGTTTGCCCCTTTTAATCCGTGAATTCGCGAAGCGTAATGAACGGGTTATCGGTAACGACAGCAAATTCACTCACTCGCTTGCTCGCTTGCTCCATCAGATGTACACTTTTCTTGGTAATTCCGCTGACCAGTGCATAAGGTTTTCGTGACAAATGCAAAAGAATAGATATCAAAGGCTCCTGTGAGCCAACCCGTACCCGTAAATAAGAAATACTCTACACATCACTGACTCATATTTGAGATTTGAGCGACACTTCCTTTCAATCAAAGACTCCTCTGTGAGCCAACTCGTGAATATGAAACGCTGTAAATGAAATATTCTACACCAAATGTGCAGAGGCCATGAGTACGACACGAGAGCAGTACTTCGGTATTTATTTTGTGAATAGAAAATAAGTTCCGTAAAGGAGTATCGAAGGATTTTGCGTTACCCGATCGCGAATGCAAGTTGAATATTCCATCGAGTCAAGTCTCCAGCGGTCTGCAATGGGAAAAGAATCCTTACTCTGCTGGAGCCATAATTGCTGTTAAAGATGGAACGATATTACAAATTAAGTTTGTGGCAAACATTAAGATTAGTAATAAATTCCCAGACTTATCTAAATGTCGGAATTTAGATATAACTGCCAGAGTGTCATTTGAACCTTCTACCGTGAGCTGATGCGAAACGCAATATTGGGGTAGCTTACTGTTTTTATAAACACGGTTCGATATAATTTTTTTAATTGACCGACTTAAAACGCAAAGAAATTGTACTTTTCGCTGCTAACAAGAAACTTCGTAAGAAAAGCTTGGTTTTAGTCATCGATACAGCGTTTTGCGGATTTAATGCTAGCAGCTTTAAGTCTTCCTTTGTATATATGTTAACTTACAAGTTTGGCCTCATTATCAGCTGTTGGCAAAAACGATAAAGCTTTTCATACTTTATTCATCGTCTTCGATAGCATTTTCTCACAGGTCTCGTTAATTTCTGCGGTCTTCATATCAATTGAAGGATTTTACGTTACGTGCATACCGCATTGTTATTTTCATCGTCTGGACGCTATTTATTTATTTATTTATTTATTTATTTATTTATATATCATAATTCGCAAAGCTTAAGTACATCACTGCGAATATGTAAAAATAAAAAAGCAAAACAAGATAAATAAAAATGAAAAATAAACAAACACATTGGCAGTCATTAACTTATCTGTACATCTCAACTAGTGCAGATTTAAATGCACTAAGTGTCGGCATCTCGATTATATGGTCTGGCAGCATGTTCCACTCCTTAATAGTTCTCGTATGGAAACTGAATTTATATGTATTGCTGAAACTACCCATATTAATAAAGCGCTTTGGGTGACACAATCTAGTGACACGGGTAGGTTTCTGGATGTAGGAGGGCAGTTCAATAGATATCAAGCCATTCACGATTTTGTAAAAAGTGACAAGTCTAGCAATCTTTCGGCGCATTTCTAATGATGGCCAATTCAGTTCTCTTAGCAAATTTGTCACAGTCCCCGGTTCATATTTGTAACATCCCTTCACAAACCTAGCTGCCCTGCGCTGGATACTTTCGATGCTCTGTTGGTGTTTCTGTAGGCGTTTTGCGGATTTAATGCTAGCAGCTTTAAGTCTTCCTTTGTATATATGTTAACTTACAAGTTTGGCCTCATTATCAGCTGTGGGCAAAAACGATAAAGCTTTTCATACTTTATTCATCGTCTTCGATAGCATTTTCTCACAGGTCTCGTTAATTTCTGCGGTCTTCATATCAATTGAAGGATTTTACGTTACGTGCATACCGCATTGTTATTTTCATCGTCTGGACGCTAGCAATACTTATTTCCATGGTCCGTTACATACAGACATTTATTTCAAGCGAACATGCTATTTACGCTTCCCACCTACCATGGGCCATAGTCGCTTTGACTTTCTTAGTCATCGTTTGTGGCTGTAACATTGGTATTTTGAGAAACTTTCAACTGACAACGAAGTATCGCTTCAATACAAGAAAACAGAACCTCACAGAACCAACGCTTGACAAAAACCCTTCTATTTGTATCTGTTGTAGCTGTGCATGTCTATGGCTTTAAGGAAGTTCGCGCGGAAATCTTCAAGACAGATTGTTTTCAAACTTATGCTACGGTCTGATAATGAGTTACTGATGTCAGAAATGCAAAAAAATTGGGGGTCACCGAATTGATTTAAGAAATATAGTGCGTAGAAATATACCCTGTTTTTGATTCAAGTTCTGATTGGTTCAAATGGAGTGTCTGCCTGTGTTGTGATTGGCCAGCGTAGGGGGGTCCAAACTCTGATTCAGAAAACACTGTTGAAAATTTTTTGCGGCCACTTCGAAAAATACCCGAATACTCTTTAAAGTGCAGGTTTGGGTGGTGCTTGATTAAGCCTGATTTTTCCAATTTCTTTTGTTTTAAGCACCAACTGCACGTGCTATGCTTCAACTTCTTGGCAATTTGCGTTTCTACGTGTACTCTGAATGCCATTGTGCCATTCCAACAAAGGAGACTTGAATAACTACACCCCGGTGAGACTTGCCCTGCGAGCAGAGCCTCATTCGATCCTCCAAGAAAAATCGGGAGGAGACTCTTTCCTCCTGCCGATTTTTCTAGGCGAGGCTGAGCCTGCACATAAAAGATTATGGCATTTTTCGAAATGGGCTATTAAAAATTTAACAAAAAAAATAGCGAGTTTAAGCTGATCTCGTACCCAAATCTCACTCGTGCTTGTATTGTACTGAAACGTGAGATCTGGCAAACTTCGATTTTAGGCCATTTTTTATTGGTTATCTGAAAAACGAATGCCCCATTTTAATATGTTCTGTGATTGGCTCTTTCCTTCACTCTTCTAGTGATGCGAGACTAGCGAGTATGAAAACATGTAAACATGACACTCAAGGAAAATTATCGTGCAACGTTTTAACAACAAGATGCCGCTTGTGTGGGGACAGTAGTTACAAAATTGTATTTGCTTCTATCCAGTTAAGGATTATCTTAAACACAAGGAGTTTCCGTGACAGAAACGGACGAACTTCCAAAGTTGTGTTGTAGAAGTTGTTACGACAAGCTGATGCATTTAAACAAAAACATCAAAGCATTTTTAGCGGCTTGTAGAAATAGACAGAAGGCACTCATAAGAAACACAATTTAGGGAAAAAAGAACTGGGCACAGGTTCAATCCTGAGTGGGGGATTTTAGATTTTCTTTTTTACACTTAAAAAATTTATTGAAAATAAAATTCTAAGTGTCGACATTACATTATATAAGTCTTAATAAGGTGTCCGACGTCCCTCTAAACGGTATTCTTTAGGCACAACCCTGAAAGTTCTTCTTTCTTCTCGTTTTGTACGTCTGTGGGAAATGGAATTGAGCAAACAGTCCCAGGAGAGGGACTCCCAAATAAAAATGACGGGGGTGCTCATTGTACCTTCTAGGGGTCAAAATTTGCAGATTGGTACCGCTTGGCGTACTAAAATCTAAAATGACCACCGTTAGAATTATCGCGGTACCTTTTAGGGTATTGAACCAAAAAAAATGTCAGAATATGACATGTGTCGTTTTGAATTGGTACCTCTTAAGAGTAAAACTTCTTTTGAGCCACACACATCAAACAAGATTCTGGTACCTTTTGGGGTGTTTTTGGAAAATAACGAGCATTCCCGTCATTTTTATACCATTTGGTGCTTTTCTTCAAAAAGGCTTCGATTAAAAAACATTTATAGCATCACTGCTTTATGGTTATCTAGACTATTTATTGCATGTGCTTATAAAAAAAACAGACTAGATTGTATTACGTTACAAATATTTTATTTTTGAGTGTAAAAGGCAACTCATTCTATTGTCACAAAAACATTTAACCGACAATGAATTAGGTAACTATCTATTAACATTATCTGCTGCAGCTGCTAAATTACTGTTAAATCCAGAAAACCATGAACAATACAACTGCTTCTCTGAATTATGAATTGAACGGGGACACCATCAGACACAAGAAGCAAGTGACAGACCAATTAATCTTTGAGGCCATTAGTTTACTGAGCATGTCACATCTGATTGGATCAAGTACACTAAACAATTCATAATGAAAGAAACGGTTGTACGCACAATGGAACCCATTATAAATACGCCAGTGACCATGTGTTGAGACACATGACATCTGTTTGGCAATCTTTCTAAACACTACATGACAAACAGTCCCTTAGGGTGCAGGGGGGCACAGGGGTTGTGCTGCTGTGAAGGAGATGGTTTTAAAGCAGTATAGCCTGGGATAGGGTATAGAAATCAGAGAGAATTTGTCAAGAATAGGGTATTATTTATGGGGAAACTGATCAGCGGTATGACAAATTTAGGCTAGAGTAAGAAAGTGAAATCAGGGATAGGGTTGGAATTTTTGGTGCATAGTCTAGCACCACACCATCACCCAAAAATTTGCAAACTACTCCCCCCCTCCCCCCACAGGTTAAGTTAAAGTAGAGACTGTCAACAGGTAAGGAGCCAAATCGCAATAGAAGCATTCATCCTAGTGTAAAGATTATTGGAAGAGAAAATACACCTATTTCAACATATTAAATTCTTACTTGGCTTCGAGTAAAACAAAAGAAGTCAAATAGAGGTTCAGGGATGAATAACAAATTTCTTTTCTTTCTTTTATTCCTCTAAGAATCAAGTTAGAATTTTAATATATAGAAATTGGCCAATTGATATCAAAATTTTAGGATAAGATTATCACAAAACAAAAAGACCATAATCATAACAACTTCTCCCAACAAAAATAATGGCAAATTATTGTATTACGAATATTGGAGAATTTGATATTAGCCTTGAGTTCAAGTTTGCACTGCTAAGACATAACCTCTCACTCGAACGTACAGTAGAATCATGCTATCCTGAAACTTTTGCTAAAAATTTAAACTAGTTTCCTGTGGACACTGTTGTACAGTAATCTACTTGAAGTAAAATTTCTGCCTAATTCTAGATTGTTTGGGATAATATGATTCTACTGAAGATCAAAAAACCAAGGCCAGGATTGACACTTCATATGTTACGATTCCTTCAAAAGTGTAATCACCAGGCAATATAGCTGTTTGTAATTCCTGCTCACATTGTCAATAGTCTAAACCTTCTCATATCCACTGTGACTCTTGCGACGGCCAATGACATATGCAATGAGCACGATAAGCACAAGACCAGCCAAGGCACAGCCAACAGCTATCGGGACAATGTTGTTGTTATCAGGTGCTTTTGTTGTTGGTGCTTTGGTTGTAGGATGATCCTTGTAGCATTCATTAGTGTCTGCAATTAAACAATATTACATGTACATAAAGCCAGCAAAAAAGAAAGGAAGGAAGGAGCAGGGGGGGGGAGGATGGGGCTTCTAGGGGGGGGAGGATGGGGCTGCTAGGGGGGACAAAGAAAGGATGGAGGGAGGGAGGGAGGGAGGGAGGGAGGGAGGAAGGAAGGAGGGAGATGAAGAAGAAGAACAGAAGTTAATGAATCTGGTTCCACATTTTATCAAGAGCATGTGTGGATGAAATTCAAAAGGGTGGCCTGTTCAATGAAGACTATTTAGGGTACCTTCCTGTGGTGCTGTTAATGACGTGTGTGGTACAAGGTGGTACAAATGTTTGAACCATTCTGAAGTGTGACCATTGAAATCAAACCTTCATGGTTCTGCTTGTTACTCCACATAGGTGGTTCTAAATTTTATGTATGCTGATGAAGTGGCCATTCAAAAATTAATGTTGAGCAATGCCTTACAGTAGTGCTGTTAATAAATTAATTTTATGCTAAACAAGAAGGTCCTAAGTATCTAGAAATTGTATTTAATCCTCAGGTGTGATCACTAAAGTCTAGACATATGAAAGCTGGCGTGTAATGAGAAATTAAATACATCCGCATTTTTCTTCCAGGTAACAGCATAACCATTAACAAATATAATAATAATAATAATTATACTCACTACTTCCAAAGGCATTGCTTTCATTCTTCTGAACAAAAGGTTCAAGTTTTAGATCCATAAAGGTTGAATTCACCTTGAAGTCCTTTTGGTTGTTGCTGAATGGAATATCTGAATCATCCTTGCAGAAATAGAGGCCACTCAATTTGCCATTTGGAAGAACCACTGAGGGACGGTTGGTGCTCAAAACATAGGACTGATTCACTGGGGTTTAAATAAATATGTTAAGGTTACCGTGTACCTTCAGATCGTAAATTTATTGAAATTTTGGCGTCAAAATAAAGTTTACAGAATGAGCTTTCATCAAAAAAAAAAATCGAAAAATAGTGAAAATTGATGGAGAAATGATGGTATAACTTTTGTGTGCGGGGTTTGTTTATGAGGCGATATGTTTTTCTAGGCACTGTTTTCTCAAAGTTAATTTTTTGCTTGTAGGGGACACTTTAAAGAGCTACAACTCAAAGGGAATTCGTTCGATTTTCCTCAAATTTGGACAGAAGCTAGGCTAACATATAATCAACAAAAACGTGTCGGTGAATTTCTTATTTCAGAAAATGTTTTCGTCAAGAGCCATGTCCATGCGATCACTCCAATTTTTTTTCTCCCTTTTTCGAAAATATTCTGTAACTTTTCACTGCAATTGAATATGGGAAAATCGCCGACACGGTTTTTTTTAGCGCTTCGTGTCCGGAAACCCGAGAACAAATCAAATTAGCAGAATACAATAATCGCTTTGAGTTACAGCGTTTTAAAGCTGATTCAGACATTCAAATTTAGACGTCGTAAAAAATTTGACAATTCATTTTATTACCAAATGGTTTCCATATTTAGATAGCCAGCTCTATAAGCTTTAATTTGATATCTGCGTTTAGGTATATTAAGTGTAATCTTAAGACGCTAGAGCTGTTATAATGGAGACACCCCCAAAGGTACACGGTAACCTTATTGAAATAAATGTATTTAGTAGATAACAAGCCCAACATGCATGGTTATCAAGGCCGTTTCTTAAAAAAAAATGTAGAAGCTCAAAGCTCTAACACTGGGAGGACCCCAGCCAAAGATTATTGTGTTGTGGCTGTCATTGTAAATCAAATACTGTTGTTACTGACTTTTTTCAAATCATTTTAGCTGAGTAAATTAAATGAAAAGTTTATGTAAATCAGGATGCAATTTTTTTCAAGCAAGGTGGCTTTCAATTTTTCCCAAATCAATGAAGCCGATTCGCGCATAATTAACCGCATATAAGCGAGTCTAATTAACATCAAATTACCGCATGCAAGCGGTTAAAGTATGACCTATTTACCTACTGAGACATAACGAAAATAGAGCTGATCTGAAACTGGCTGTCTTCATTTGAACATTTTACATAAAGTAAAACTACTTTTTTGGAGTAAAAGAAAGAAAAACATCAGAAGGGTGTATGCCTCGAACCAGAGTCGTTTGCTTCATAACTAATACCCATATCCACTACACCAACGAGGGCTAGCTGACAGGAGCTGTAATTTTTAACATATTTATGGAGTTACCCATAACCATATATGAAAGCTAACCGTTTTCAAATCAGTGCTAAACTGGAGCTCTTTTATCTTATTTCTGAGGTTCTGTTCTCGTGTATGTCAGTAATATAAAGAATATTTCTCAGTAGGTAAATAGGGCCTACTTTAACCGCCTGCATGCGGTAATTTGATGTTAATTAGACCCACTTATGTGCGGTTAATTATACGCGAATCGGGTGCCAGAAGGGCTTGCCTGGCTTAATAGGGCTGGGGAGAATGTTCACTAGCATCACAGTTATTCACAACCACAATATTACTGTCAACATCGATAACTACATAGCCAATAATGTAACACCACAATATTTTTATTCAACAGTAACAATCTAAAGGAAAACAATGATGAGTAAACAAAACATGACTGTATAGTACAGCCTGACTGCAACAAATAAAGAAATTTTTAAGTTGCATTTTTTACCAAACTTAACCCATCGACTCCAGTGTGATTTCTCAGCTTTTAAACAAATCAACGTGAATCAAAGAACAATAACAAACTGGGCAATGCGCACAAGAATAAGAGCGAACACAGACTTGAAAAAACAACATCTCAGTATAGAATTTATAGTGTGAATGATTTTCAAATAAAACATCAGTTGCAGATGAAAAATAGCTAGAAAAACTTGAAAGTCAAAATTAAAAAAATTATGCAGACATTTAGAATTTTGTGATAGAAGGAAAATTATAACTGCGAAATGCAAATCTGGTTTTGTTTACAAAAGATCGCTTTTGAGACCAATTCTTTAAATAAAAAACAAAGGAAAAGGGACAACAAATTCTCTCAGTTGAAAGTTTTGTTCAAATATCTATTAGATTACTCTAAAAAGCAAAACAGGTTAAATTACTGCATCAAGGAAACTGTCCTCGCAAGCAAATTTGGTTAGCATGTGGCGAATTTCTTGCACAATTGCTTGACCGAATGTGGCAGAGGTTTCTAAATATTTCTTAAACACTACTGATAACACAAAGAAACAGTTGATGAAATGTTTCTTAAAATTGTTAATTCCTTTACCACAGTTTTCCAGGAACGCTTGAAAATTTTTAGAAAAGTCTGCCACTTCGAGTTTGAATTCTGAAGACATTCCCTCACTTTAAGATAAATGGATGCTGATCTTTTAAGGAAGATTTCATTGCTTTCAGCTCTCTTACCACCACTTTAAAGGCATACAAATCTTCCTAAGGACTTTTTCTTTCCATTTTGAAGTCTTAAAAGGCATGTTTTCATTCCCGTAATGGAATTTGAATGCAGTGGAGAACATGAGTGGTCATGTTTGTTTGAAATCTGATATTTTTCTCTAATGACAAACCGCTTCTCTCTAATCCCTCCTAAAACCCAAACATGATGTGCAGTAGATGGATTCTCATTGGTTTAACCTTCCTGGAGCCTTTTATAACAACAGGAGACCAATGAAAACAATTTTCTAGGAGAGGTAGGGGAGAGTTTGCATTCATGCAGATAATCACACAAGATTTACAGGCAGTTTTGGCTGCTGAGGAGTCAATAGGTTAATAGAGTAGCTAAAGCATAAAACAAATGAATTCAAAAATTGAATTCCCAAGGATGCGTGACACTTATAAGCAAGAATTTGAAATAGAAATAAACATATTTGAAAAATAAAATAAAATGTTTTAAGAAAGTGTCAAGTAAATTTCTAGCAACGACGTTTCGGGCTTGGCCCTTCAACCTGATGAAGGGCCAAGCCCGAAACGTCGTTGCTAGAAATTTACTTGACACTTTCTTAAAACATTTTATTTTATTTTTCAAATACGTTTATTTCTATTTCAAATTCTAGCTAAAGCATAGACTGTACAAAACATAAGGATATTTTACCTGTGGTATGATTGAAGTCTGTATTGTTTGTCAAAGTGACATTAAACGTGATCTTGCTCACTTTCCACGAGGTCATATTGTCTTTGTCTGTTGCCGCTACTATTTTGATAAAGTTCATGGCCAGTTGGTAAAACAGGGTCTTTTGGGGCCATGAAATGACCAGACTGGACTTGTTTTCATTTTTATCACAGTATCCGGTTATGTTAACATCAGTTTGCCTATTGAGGTTCACAATAGCTGTCTCTTCCTAAAGTCATACATTTGAAGAAACAAGTTATCAATAAAAATTTTGCTAACGTTATTTCCAAGTTATATTACTAAATGCCACCAAATATACAACTTAATTGGATAAAAAGATTCTATAGAGCAAAACAGAAGCCATAGTTCAGAAATAAAGTGCAGGATTGTGAGGATGAAGTGGATTACAGTTCGTCAAATTTCATTAATTTGTGACAGGTGGTCAAGAAAACAAAATAGCCATTCATGCAGAAGTTTAACTTTTTAGCTGTTACTTTTCTTTTAAGTTAATATTTCTTTTTATTATATAAACACCAATGAAATACCAGGTGAGCTTTCGCGCGAAAAGATATCTTCACACGTGAGAATGACATGTTATTTTCACATGTGAAAAGATCACATCGTGCCTTTCGCAGCAGCATCTTTGTCAAAGTAGTTTCGACACAATTTCAGAATGGCAGGCGAACCTAATTGGAATCTAAATATTCTCGATTTAATCCCTTTTATTCCCTTTAGATTTAAGCACTTTATTACATTGTGAAAGAAAGGAGTTCGTATTTTGTTAACACATTAAAGCCGGCCGTGTACTTCCATGTTTCAGTTCTGACACCTTGTTCTACTTTAGGACTACAAAAAAGTATGAAAGTGAAATGCTTTGGTATTTCATTCGTGTTTATATAATAAATAGATCATTACATGGCCGCTTGGAGATACAAAATTTCTCTTCTCATGTTGAAAAATATTTCGCTCATTTGCTCACTCGTGAAATATTTTTCAACACTCTAAGAGAAATTTCGTATCTCTGCGCAGCCATGTAATATCCTCTATGTTTCCATCACTTTGGAAGAATTTTTTCTTTGGATTTCAAGACAATAAAGCAAGCTCAAGGCAAACTCTGGCCATAATCATGACAGGGTTCCTTTTAATAACTCAGTTTTAGAGTATTTTGCAAAATGCCAGCTTATTTTCACAGAATAAGCTGTAAAAATAGAAGGTCATGAAAACTTCTCAATATGTACACTGAAGTGGCACAAACAAATCAAATACAACAGAGTTTTGAAGTTGGTCTCTCTGACACCAAGTGAAACAACAGTGATGAAGAAGTGGTTATTTTATCTAAAAGGCTCTTAGAGCCATCTCCTGAATGTACAATGTAAGGTTCAGTCCACAGATCAGTTTTAATTATCCACACTGAGTTTGAAGTCAAAGAATTGAAGAGAAATTACAGATCTAAAAAAGACCAAAACATATCACTGTGACATAATAAGCATTGGGTGAAATGAGACTGTCTGGACAAATGAATGACTTAATTACACAGGGGAATTAAAAAATGTACTATGCACATCAATCATTGTAATACACTAGGGAATTAAAAGTTTACAGATGATAGAACAAGTGAAAATTTGCATATCTGTCTCCGTATGCAACATTGTGTTTGCATATTCACGAGATAAAAATCGATATCTCACAGGCAAGACTGGGACCTTTTTGGGCCATGAAATGACCAGACTGGACTCAGTTTTATTACAGCGGTTACCATTAGTAATGGTCCAAGTAAGAACGAGGCAACCCAATGGCAAGGAATGCAGAAAGGTGTTAATTGTGACATTGTTGAAACGGTTCAACCTCATTGGCTAAAACATGAAAATCTGCTATGACTTCATCAGGTAGCGCATTTATTTCTCTCTAGTTAACTTATCGATTCCCATTTAGTGAAAACTATTTTGAGTTTTAATGCAGCAAAAATTTTATGTGGGAAACATGGAAAATTAGAAGCCTTTCTTGGCCATTGTTTTGGAGTCTCATGATTGGATAAAATCTTGTGACACAAAAGAAATATCGCTTTAAAATAAAGTTTCAGTACATTTTATTTCAAAAACGTGTTGTCCATAGGTTGATGCATTCTCAATAAGAAAATCTGAACAATCGTATGTGGGGAAAGCGAAATGCCGCAGAACTATAGAGGATTGCCTAGTTCTTACACGCATTGTTACTTAATATGCGACCCACTGCATTCAAAACAGTCGGATAAAGTTGAGTTTTAGCAGACTTCAATCAAAGAAAAGCTGTTAAAATTATTTTAGACTCTGACAGGATTTCAAGCAAACAGAGGTAAAAAATCGGTAATTTTACCTGCTGGGAGAAGATAAAACTTAAAGTGGTACTATGATCAAAATTTTGCACCTCCCTTTCTCTTCAGTTTTGGAAAGTAGAAGTGCTGAATACTTACCATGCCAAATTTTAAGTTAAAATTCCAACGGGAAGCGCAGTTATTTTAAACGTAAAGTTCAGCTTCGGCTTGCCGCCATTACTCGATTTAAAAATGGCCGAGAACGACATAGAGAGCTGGATCTAGTTGAGGCGAGAGGAAGATGACGTCATATTCGCAACACAACAATGGCCGCTTCGTTGTGTGGAAAGGCTGATCTCGCATAAACAAGACCTTTATTTTAATCTTGGTGGTTCTAGGGCCTGCGTTATGCCGAAGATGTTTTTGTAAACGTTCGAGAAGATGCCTCCTGGTAATTTTGTACAACACGGGCGCCGAAACACTCTCAAAAGGCAGAATTTCTTTACACAAATCGTCTGTGAAATGATATATATGAAATAAATCATATATGAACTGCGGAAATGAAATCAAATGAAGAATGATCCTCGCAGTTGTGAACGCAATTTAAGCAATTGCGAAAAGAAGCCTGAAAAAAATTCAGGAATTCAGTTCTGTGAGAGTTCAACGCGCCGAACCGCTCAAGATGGATACTTTCTTTTAATAATATCAGGGGAAACTCAACCGCTAGGAAACGCTTTGTAATAGTTTACTACTGCTACTACCGCGGATTTACTTTCCAAGGGAATTTGAGAGACTGAGTGAAACGTGTGAACCAGGAAGATTCGAAGCTGTTGATTGTTTGCATGCAAGAATATTGTGAAACAACATTCATGTACCGGGTGAGTGGCGTACGTGTATGCATTTTTTGTTTCTCAAACGTGCACATCAACTGGCTATATAGGCTTTCAGGCTTGACTTTTTTTAAATACTCCACTGAAAATATTCTTTTTGTTATCCAATTTATTATCTGTGTTCTTAGTTTTCTATTTTAAAGTCACATGAAATTGTTGCTCATTGACACATGTTAACTGTTGTGTTTATGTTGGTCCTGCAATATTTTCAGATTAAAAATTTAATAAAGCACAGTGCAGTGGGACTGCATCCTTGATGCATCTTGTACTGTTTGTTTTTACATTTTAAAGGGGAAAAGTCAAGGGGATTTTGCTTTCTTGTGCAAAACTACTAATTGTTTTACTAACTACCTTTGGTTCTTTGATAGAAGTGATTCCTTCAACAGAGAACAAGTAATAGAAATTAAGTGATATTTCCAATACACAAAGGAAGAACCATTTTTATTTCAAGTTGTAATCCAGTCCATCTGCAGTCAAAGACGCGTAGTTATAGTTTCATTGCCAACAAAACTGAAGCATTTTTTTATTTCCTTTACAAATGTTTTTTTTTTTTTGGCTTTTCAAAGTGATACTAGAAAAGGTGGCATTGCCCTAGGTATGAAACATTTCTGTGTACAATCAGGATAGCAAACTCTATTTAAATTTGTACCATTTAGTCATATATAATATGTTTGGATTTAACATTGAAATCTACCCAAAATGAAACTGTGAGGCAATATTCCCCAAGGTGGTCTCTTCCAAGCACTAAGAGTGTGTGATGTATTGAGCAATGTTGGATTATTACCCAGCCACTTTCTTTGTGTGTATTTGCAATACCTCTTTTCATTGACTTTCCTGTTAAATGGAGAATCTGACCCCGTAAACAACTAAGGATAGAAATGTGAACATGTCAGATAACTAACGAGCTGCCAAGCCATCATGCTTTCTAAAAGGTACAGTTGAATGCTATTAGATCTCTTTTATAACAACACTGTGGGAAGGGCAATTTTAAAGAAAAAACATATTGGATGTAATTCAATTGGGAGAGAGGAAACTGTCTGCAATAATCAATATTATTGTCAGTATTAAGCAGTGTCTACATGTATAAAGCAGAGCTCCATACACAATGTACTGTATATTAAAGGAAGATTAACTTTTTTGTTTATAAAACACTTAATTTACTTTAGTAAGCTTAGTTCTCATTTACTGCTATTTTCTGTTGTTTTTTTTTCATTGAGCTCCTGACTCAGCACATAAAGGGTTTATGTAGAGTTTTGACATTTTTCACTCACAAAGTATTTTTTTAGCCAAGAATGTACTCTCTTGCAAAAGTAATAACAGGTTCTGTTCATGTAAGATAAAGTAAATGGAGCCAATCAGGCCAAAAGATCCTGTATTTTCACAGAAGAAAAGGGCAAAATACATTTCAGGTCAAAATATATTTTCAAAGGTGTGGGATGTTTATGTCTAACCGAATCTCTTTTAAATCAGCTAATGGTAATCAGCAACAACAGCAACAGAAATTACGGTATTTTGCTTTTGGATAATAAAACACCGTCAACTGTGAGTGAAAAATGTCAAAACTCAAAATTGGCCCTTAATGCACCTAGCTACTCAATGTATCCCAGGTGTATATAAATGATCAAGGTGTTTGTTTACAAACTAATGTGTTTCCAGGAGGCATTTGTGGTATGCACTGGAAATATTCTGCTTGTGATGTTCTCTAGGAAGGGCCTTCCTCATACAGCATCTGCATACCGGTAGTTAAACTTTGCAGGCAACTTTGCAGGCAATTTCTTTTTCCAAAAAAAAAGGGGGGGGGGGGGGGGGTAATAGAGGATTTTCAGTATGTCAAATATCCAAGATATTTGGAGTTTTTTATGGTCACATGATCTGCTATTTTGCAGGGCCTTCTCTGTGGCCATGGGAACCTGGCTTTCATAAAGCATAAAAGAGCAAAATAAGAAACCACAGTATTGCCTGGTGATCTCTTGTGCTAAACTATAACATATTCTTTTCACCCACACACACTGTTGAACTGTAATCAGTTTAAAGGCACCCGGGAAGGCAACAAGATGATAGTAAAATGTAACAGAGTATTAATAATGTTCATTCTGCAAAT
This sequence comes from Cladopsammia gracilis, assembly GCA_022457155.1. Taxonomy (NCBI): domain Eukaryota; kingdom Metazoa; phylum Cnidaria; class Anthozoa; order Scleractinia; family Dendrophylliidae; genus Cladopsammia; species Cladopsammia gracilis. Next base: position 1,353,018 of record JAJGOT010000120.1, on the reverse strand, counting down.
TCCTTTCTTAGAAAATCAAATAATGGTTATATATATATCAATATGTTCATTCTTTCAAAACTTGCACATTAAACTTTCATATGCCAACCTTGTGTGATTTTGGGAGAATTAAAAAATACACACTGACAGATGCTAGCTCTTCCAACAGTGCTTATTATTGTGTTGACCTTGCACGAGTCTGAGTAACTGATTTGTTTGATTCACTCAGATTTATGGAGACCAACGATAAGGAAATTTAAATGGATGAAATCGATGCGGACAAAATTTCCCTTCTACCCCAACTATCTGCTACTGGGACTATTGATGAGGTTTACAATAATTCAAGATGACAGCAACCTGAGCTGTACACTTTGATGTCTGCAGTGTTATCAACAACAGTAATAACAACATCGTTTACTTTTCTACAACACCAATTTATTCTTTTAGTTTTGCACTGTAGAAACTCAAGGAACTGAATCTAGTGAGAAATAGTTTATCGAGCAGTTGACTTTATTTGTTATTAAGCTTATATGGCTAAACTTCAGTGTGGAATGATACACGTATTGTAAACAAAAGTCAAGATTCGATGCTTCTGCACACAGCGATTATAATCCGTTTACCAAACTCAAACGGGGAAAAGTTCACCATAAATATTTAAAAAACATTTCCTTATCGTACCATGTATAAACGTCCACTTCCTGAGTAAATATTCCTTGAAATCGACGGTCTTCTTCGGCTTCTTGAGCCATTCTTGCCTCCCAATTCGGCAGCTTATTTTCTGAAGCCATACGTCGCCAAATCCTCATGAAACGAAATAGATCCTGAAAATTCATCGAGTTCTTCGCAAAACTGTCCTTGCAACGCTTTCCGACGAACTGGAAAGTAAATTTTACGGCGAAGACGTCTCCAAATCCTTTTCAGTGACTTCTTTCGCTGTTGTCCAAGAAAAGACCACGATCTTCGTTGCGAATATGACGTCACGAGACAACTCACACGTGAGACCGCTTTCTAGAATAATCACGGGCTTGACTTTTTAAACTGAGTAATGGCGGCCGGATTTTTGGTGGTTTTGGGCTGTTTTCGGCCAGCAATTTCTAGCTTCAGTGAGCTTATATCGTTCTAAATTATAGCGATTTATGTTATTATGAACTCATTAGATAAACTGAAATAAAAAAAAGTCCAAAAGAAAGACAAAAATTTTCGTCGTAGTACCACTTTAATCAAACTTAATTTCCAAGCCAGTTTAAACAAAAAGAAAAGCTGCTGTTTGTAGAAACCGCATTTTTAGAATAAAACTTTTAAATTTCACTGCACGTGATAATTTACAACTCAGTGATGTATGATCATAGCAGGCGGATTGCAACTCATGAAGTCGCGGTTGCACGAAGCGCCAGTTTTTATATCATGTTAAATTAAATGTTCTCTTTGAAACTATAATTGATCATGAAATTTGTTGTTTTAAAATGTTTACTATTTCTTTTTGGTAAAATTGTTCAGAATCCAGTTGGAATTTAAAAAAAAACAATGTTAACAGCTTTTCTTTGATTGACAACCACCAAACTCGAGTTTGACCTTCAGGGATGAAGAGCAATGGGCCACATGTTAATAGCAACCGCTGTAACTTGCAGATACACAAAGTGTTGAACATGTTAGAGCAGACAGGGATAAACATGCAAATTTTTACTCCTTCCTTCCATCACTCGCCCATAAACTTTTCTAATTAACTTTCATACCTTTGTGATGTTTGGGGCGCTGACATTCACACTCGTATACTTGATGGTAAAAGTAGCCGCAAATTGAGCTAGTATACAATATTTGCCATCTTCTTTCAAACTGAAGTTCCCCTGAGGCGGTGGAGTTGTCGGTTTTGGTGTGGTAGTTGGTTTTGGCGTGGTAGTCGGCTTTGGCGTGGTAGTCGGTTTTGGCGTGGTAGTCGGTTTTGGCGTGGTAGTCGGCTTAGGTGTCGTTTTATCCTTGAAGCAATTCCTTGTGGCTGCAATTAAGCACGGTACACTAAGTTTGCATTTGATATTATTTAGAAAGCCGCAAAAAAAGAAAGATCCAGATAGAAAGAAAGAAGGAAAGAAAGAAGGAAAGAAAGGCAGAAAAGAAGCAGGGAGAGCAAGAAAGGAACTTAATAAATCTGGTTCAATTTTTTTACAAGACTGAAGAGCAACTGTGGATGAAATTCAAAAGGTGGCCATTCAATGAACACTGTTTAGCAATACTTTGCTGTGGTGCGGTTTATTACCCTGTACAGGTGGTTATAACTTATATAAATTTCCCCTTATTTATTTTCAGGCCTTATACAGCAGGAAGGGGAGCTTATTTAAAACTCTCCAGGAATTAAAGAGTAAAATGGGGGTATATGAACTGTCTGATATGAAATTGGAAGATCGAAATGTTGAGATCAAGATAAATTGTGATTCTCACTCGACCTAAGTGGCTGTGTCTTCCATGGTTTTGTGGGAGGAGGGGGTGTGGGGCTTATTAAAGACTTAAAACTTAAGACGTGGGAGGGGTTATTAGAGATGGAGGCTTAATAATGAGAGGGCTTAATAGAGCATTTACAGCAGTCACTTTAGCCTCCAGTTCTACCTCAACCGTGGCCTTACTGTGGTGCTGTATATAGATTAAGTAATGATCTGCATAAGGATAGCGCTGAATGGCAATGCACAATGGAATGTCAACTTTTCATTGTTTCAACTAGTGATATCATTGGCTTAGACTCAAAAACTGCTAAAATGTTAAGGTTCAAGGTGCATTTTGTCAATTTTTTTTAAGGCTTTAAGTAATTTGAGACCCAATTGCAAAACATGCAATTTTAAAAAGAAATTGTATTTGGGGAACTTCATCAAAGAAGCAAAATTATTAGCTATTGTCTTCTGCTATTCTGATTAGTTAAGCACAAACATTTCCTAAAATTTATTTCACGCAAATGGATTTTCTTTATTTTTATAATGAAATATAAAAAAATTATTATTAACCATCAGCTGCTCCTCCATTCTTGAAATCAAAGATATTCTATGTGGGATAGAGCCAATGCCGCAGAACAACTAAGTTTGCTATCGTTCTTATGTGGAGCATTACTTAAATTCAATTTTATCCACTAAAGTCAAGACATATGAAAGCTGGTGTGTAATGAGATATCATTAATTACATCCACATTTTGCTCAATCAGCTCTTTAAGTTAACAGCATAACCATAAACAATAGCAATTAGTTTTAGTGATACTCACTGTTTCCAAAGTCATCACCTTCTTTCCGCTCAACAAAAGGTTCGATTTTTAGATCTATAAAGCTTGAATTCACCTTGAAGTCACTGTGGTTGTTGCTGAATGCAATATCTGTTTCACCTTTGCAGGAATAGGAACCACCCACTTCGCCATTAGGAAGATCCATTGAGCCATTGTAGGTGCTCAAAACATAGGACTGATTCACTGGGGTTAAAATAAATAAATTAATGATTAGTTTATTGTATACAGTCAAACCTCTTTACAACAGCCACCTTCGATCAGACTTTTCTGGCCACTGTAGAGAGGTGGCCGTTATGGGGAGGTCGTCAGTTAGAGGATTTGAGTGAGTTAATGAGAAGTTGGGACAACAAAAACTGGCCGTTATAGAGAGGTGGCTGTTATGAGGAGGTGGCCATTAGTAGAGGTTCTGCTGTATTATAAATTCCTGTATTTAGTACAGTCGACTCCCGATAACTCGAACCCTCACTAACTCGAACCTCGAGCTAACTCGAACCAAAATATTTCCCATGGATTTCGTTCATACATTTACTGTAATTTTACCCTCGGTAACTCGAACCCTCGATAACTCAAACCTCCCGCTAACTTGAAGTAATTTTCATTTCCCTTCAGGTCATTTTCTATATAATTTCACTCTCGATAACTCGAACCACGTTTGTCAAGACGCGACAAGTCAAAAAATATGGTACTGTAGAACAAAACATTGAATTTATTTTTAAGCAGCCAAGTATTCTAGAGGTCAGTCCGTTTAGGGTAGTTCAGATTGCATTAATCTTTGCCGATTAACTCCTTCTTTAAAATGTCAATCCATTTTCTGTGTCCCTTGAAGTTCAGTGTGCATGGTACTTGCATCCCTTCCCCATCTCCACGATTAACTGCCTTGCCAGTCACCACAACAGTACAGTCGTTCTTCTTATCGGCACACAAAAATTAAAAATTGTCTTCGCAAAACGGTATCCTGACGTTGAACGTATTACCTGGTTTTCCCCCGATGTTTTGCATTGTTTTTTTTATTGTTACGTTACGTTCTGCTTGCACAATATGTGTCTCAAGAAACATCTGACTACGTATTCCATTACAAACAATTATAATTAGGTTTACAGTATTTAAAAATGTACCACGTTGTAAGAATGAAAGTGCATGTGCCCGGTGCATGTGGTCACGGTTTTCCACTTTATGGTCATTTGTTCTCAACTCCCGTTAACTCGAACTCCCGATAACTCGAACCTTTTTTGATTTCCCTTGAAGGTTCGAGTTATCGGGAGTCGACTGTACATCACAAGGCCAAATTTCCGTGTCTATTATTCTGTGAGAGTTTTTTTTCTGCGGGAACCTATTTTTGTGGATCGAGGGCAATCTGTAAAACATTAAGACCCGCAAAAATTCCATACTATACAACAGATGTGTCTCCTCTGTTGAACAAAAGTAGCTAAGGTACAAACTGCACAGTACAGTACAGGATATTTTACCTAGTGAGCCCGAGACATTCTTGAAATCTGTATTATTCATCACAGTGACATTGAAATTGATCTTGCTCACTTTCCACATAGTATTATTGTCCTTGGTTACCATTTTGTGAAAGTCCATGATCAGCTGGTAATGTGGAGTCTCTTTGGGCCATGAAATGACCAGACTGGAATTGTCTTTTCCACAGTCTCCTGTTACCTTAACATCATCCCTAGTTGTCCTATTGAGGTTTAGGACAAGTGTCTTTTCCTAAAAGTCATGAAAAAAAAAGAAAGAAAGAAAAAAGCTATTAATTAAGTTACTCGGTTCAAAAATTGAGTGTGGTTTCTATTTTGCCGAGATAAAGTATCTCGGCAAAATAGAAACCGCATGGCGAACTCAAGACGCGTTTGATAATATGTGCAGCTATTGAATGTGAATTGATTTCTCTCCATAATCCTTTTCGGTCTGGTCGCGTAGGGATGAGACCAATCAATGGCAACGTTTAATCAAGACTGTATGTCAGGGACCAAAAAGAAACTCCGAAGAAATGTATTACAATCACGCCGAAATAATTGTCACTGTCTGTATTATTTTCACAAAGAACTGGTCAAGTTTGCAAAATATTATCAGAAAACTATAAAAGCACTGGAACTTCGGACCAACAGGAGAAAATCATTAAGTTCTGATCAGAATACTGGATTTGATTTTTTCATTCAAGTGAAAGATGTTTTAATTCAGGAAAATACTCTACGGTCTATTGAGTTCTGCGAGAAAAACTAACATGCTATCAAATTACATTTAGCATGCAATTTGCACACATCTCAGGGTTGTGTTTTTGCGGCAAACTTTTAAAGAAATTATGCAAACCTTTGCTGGAAATTAATTTACACTACATAAAAACTACAGATTTTTCATAAAAGAACTCACTCAGATCGGAACCTTAAAAAGAAAGAGAGCAGTTTGTCACTAGGACAAGAAAATCAAATTCTACCAAAATGGCTGCCGTGCTTGGTTCTCAAAACCCTAGTGTCGTATTATCAGAGTAATAACACACATTTAAAAGATTCAAAATGGAAAGAAAAAGCTTTAAAGAATACTCAGAAGCTGCTATCGGAAGTCAGAACCAAAGAAGCAGAGTTTTAAAGAATTTTCAAGTAGCAGAGGGAAATTACGGTAAAAGAAATTACACTTTTTGATGGGAATTTATGCTGATATCAATGTGCAATTGACTTTTTCTTTGTGTTTTTGTTAGTTTTTGTGAACTAGTCAACGAAAACTATTGTCATCGGGCGAGGTATTTATGTGAGGAAACATTTTCAATGTAACAATAGAATTGTCAACCCTAACCAATCAAAGCAAAGAACTGACAAAATCAGAAGTAGTTCTGATAATTCTCTTACAATTCTTCATATATGCTCAAAACTTGAATAATATTTCATCTATTCCCTTTAATTGAAGGCTAAATTTTCCTTTAAGAGTAGGCTATCAATATTTTAGAATTTATCCACCATCAAACTATTTCAGCAGTCTGAAGCGAAGCAAAGCGAAATCAGACGACGACGACTCATATCATATCAGTTTGTTTACATGCGATCGAGAGAAATTATAATTCTTCATGCTTACCTTTGAGAATTTGTAACTCGCATATTCCATCGATTCACTCGAATTAAAGACTGAATAACGGCTAAAGAGTAAGCGATCAAGATTTACAGAATCTATCTGCCAATTGACACAATTTAATTTTATTTTAACCTGATGAGCCTATCAAGAAAGCGTTGAAGCGAGCTGGGACACCAGCTGACAAGTTGACGGTATTATCCCTATAGTTAATCTTGACTCAAGAGTTTGATGGATAGTTTAAACCCAGCATTCCTACCAGCACATCTTCTCACCAGAAAATGCACTTATACCATTTGCCAAATAGCATTTGCTTGTATGCTGCACAATTCATGCTATATCAGCAGAACACATGGCTCCAGTGGAACCCCATTTTTGAGAAATGTTAAAAAAGGGGCCCAAATTCAGTCGGATTGACATCTTGAATTTCACCATGTGCTGAGCCAATTTTGCTTGTGAAGACAATTCCTTGTTGCGCCATGGTACGCGTTTGGCTTTTAAAGATAAACTAACAGATACAGTAAACACCCGCATATAAGAACACATGGATTAAGAACATCAGGCTGAAATTTTGCAAATAAAGCACCATTTTTATAAGACAAAATCAGCCTGAAAAAATAAAATATTCTTATAAAATGGATAAGACATTAAAAAAATTTCAGATCATACAGAAGGCCTGCCGCCAAATAACTACAGCTCATCAGCTGTGATGCTGTTTTGCATTTGTTTTGAGCTTTTTCCCTTCAAATGATCTAGTTACTTGTAGGGAGACATACAGTACTGTGCTACATTTTCTTTTCCATTAAATATGCTAATTTAATCTCAAGCATTTTTTTGCATTGTTACAGTTCTGAATTCCAACAACAAAATTTAAGAACAATTTAAGAACACCTTCAGGCTGATTTTTCACTAAGCACCCGATAAATAAGAACCTGATCAGCCTAACCTCCAAAATAATGTGTTCTTATATGCGGGTGTTTACTGCATTTGAATAAAATTTATCAAAACAAGATTTTGTTGTCCTTTTTGATGTGTTTGTTCATTTATTATATAGGTTGAAAAGCGATTTTATGTAAAAAACAAGACTTGCATTTTAAAGTTCTGTATTTTGTAACTTTGATTTCCAAATCAGTTTCTTGGGCAATTTTTGATACGCAACTGGTGTATTGTATTCAAAAATTAGTCATACTAGTTATTCAAGCTTTTTTACACTCTAAATCTACTGTGCACCTGGTTGCGTAAAACTGTTTTTGCGAATTGCTAACATTAAATTTCACCTGTTTGGCAGCTTTTGTTCCACCCAGCATGGGTATTTTTGTCAAAGATGGCATACAAAAGGGTAAATAAGGGGTGAGGATTTGAACCTGGGTAGAGCCTCCCTGTATAAAACTTTGTTGAGTCCCCCCATCCCTCACCCCAGGTAAAAAAAATTGAAACTAACTGAATAGTGAACAGAGGTTGTGATTATTGCTCCGGGTACACCGAAGTTCACACCAATGTACTTGATGGTAAAAGTAGCTGCAAATTGAGCTAATATACAATATTTGCCATCATGTTCATAACTGAAGTTCCCAGCCTGAGGCGGTGGTGGCTGTGTTGTTGGTTTTGGCGTTGTCGGTTTCGGTTTCGGTGTGGTAGAACCATCCCCTACAAAAATAAGAGCAATGGGTGAGCAAAAGAAATGTACATGCTATACTGGAGACATATCGCAGCGTTCAGTTCATACACTTGACCAACAACAACAACAATACTTTATTTACTCATTATTTTGTACAACTATATTTTAAAAATGCCTACACACATTTCGAACTTTTGACCCATCAACACCTCAAATGCGCATGATGGGACTATGGTCCTTCTACTATTTGTGATGTCATCCCTTTTTATGACATCCTTTTCTTGACTAACTCATGTGGAAGGAATAAATATGAAAGAACGCATTTATATTAAAGTGTCTATGAAATGTAATTTATTTTTTGATGTGTCGAAAGTTTCACCTTTTTAGACCTTGGAATAAAAGGTTTAATCGATGCAAAACGCTTTTTTTATGGTCGCAAAGTTAGGGTGTTGGCGCTAAAAAGTGGCTCCAATTTGTGCGTGGCCAAAACCAGTGTCATATTACACTGTGACAAAAATAGTTGTACAAACTGCTGCGGGAATATAGAGAACAACAGAGCTGACAAGAGACATGACAAGAGGTGGGCAGTATTATGTGGTGAGCTAGTGGCCTTAAACATATGAGATATTAGAATTCTTCGATTACAGAGGGTGTAATTAACAAAGCTTTATTTTGCTTCAGAGGGAAATACACCGGCAAAATACACAAAATTTGTTCGCCGACATTGCAAAGGGTATGTTAAGGGACACTGTTTTCAATGAAAGCACCTATTGTTAAGATTAATATTATTTTACAGAAAATTATTTTCCGGCCGGTGAGATCATTTAATCAAGCATAATTTTCCTTTCCATATCCTGTTTAGAAGTTCCTTCTAGCCTCAGCTCGACTGGAGAGCCATCCAAGTCAGTGAGGCCCACAAAAATATACTGACTCGATCGGCACTGACTAACGGGTAATATAAATGTTTTTACGGTACAAAGTGGAGCAACGCAAGTGTTCACTAGGAGGCTTCTATTCTACGTAACATCTATCAAAACTATATCTACTTGTACAAATGCGTAGGACTATTCGTAACGAAATACATCGCTGAATCATTGCGTGTTCGATCAGATCACTTTTTATACAATGAATATAACAAATATAAATGTAAACAGTAAAACACGATACTTTGAACTCACTTTAATACAAGCCGCCAAGTGGTTAAAATTTCCAGAAACATTCAATCACTGGCAAGACACTGAACTAAGAAGCTTAATGATTACATATATACTTGAGTTCAAACATTTTGAATAAATAAATCATTAAATACGCTATTAAGGTGCCTTGCTGCTAAAAAAAACCCATTCACTTCAATTCAGCAAGCCGCCTGAAAAACACCACCTCAGATATGCATAACATATCAGTATAATTTAGAGACTTTCAACTAGCAATCAACCAAGAAGCTAAGACATATCCTTCCCATTGAAAAAAAACAACTTTAAATAGACGGGTGAACTGCCAAGCCGATAAAATAAGCTCATAACCTCCATGCGCGATCAATGAACTTCAAAGACCGGCCGAGTCAATACCGTTCGCGTTCGATAAACGCTAGTCAACGAGCAACTAAAAAGAAATAACAATAAAGCCTCTGCGTTCAATAAGCTTACAACTCAACTGGCGAACCACTGAGACGCCGTGCTACTGAAGGTCACTGAAATGTATACCTTTCACGTTCAATAATCTAAATCAAAGTCCGTCTTCTTCATGTTCACTTCCTTCACTCAAGCGGCAGTCGGTTCACCTTTGTCAAAACTACAGTGGACACGATCATTTCATTTGATCAAGAGTGATCCGAAACTGATCCTTTTCACCTTCAGAGGACTGTAAAGAAACATTTGGCACTTTCTGAAATTTGTACAGCCAAAAATGTTGGCAAAATGACCATCACGCTAAAGGATTCCAAGAGAATAATAGCATAAACAAACCAATGTGTCATACTATTTACGTAATTTACGTCATCACTCACTCCCACTCACCCCAGGCTCTACAAAAATCAGAGCCACTTTTCAGCTGAAGTGACACATCTTCGAGGGGCTAAAAAAATGATTTTCTTTCTTTTCCTCAGGAAATGATTATTTTTTTTCGTTCTTTGGACATAATATACTAAAGAAAAACAAAGAAAAAATACATTTCATAGGCACTTTAACTACCTCCTGGTTAGCTCAATTGATAGAGCGCCAGTCTGCAGAGTGGAAGGTTGCGGGTTCGAATCCTGGCCGGACCAACACTCAGGGTCTTAAAATAACTGAGGACAAAGGTGCTGCCTTCGCTATGACATCTGCAAAATGGTTAAACCCTCACGTGGCTTGGATGACCACGTAGAAATGCCAGTCCCGTCTCTAATGGGGACGCAAAAGAACCACTGAGGACGTAACAAATTTCCGGCTGTGACCACCCTCAGTGCCATACATTGTTCATGGGTGGGGTGGGGGAGATGAGATCAACAATGGGCCAATAGCAGCTGCAAGAGGCGCCTTCATAAGCTGACGTCCGATCTCATTCTTGTCATTGTATGTAAAGTGCCATGTGACATGTGCACTATGTAAGTCTATTATTATTATTATTATTATTATTATTATTATTATTATTATCACTACTACTACTACTACTACTACTACTACTACTACTACTACTACTACTACTACTACTACTACTACTACTACTACTACTACTACTACTACTACTACGCAAAGAGCCCAACTGAGAGAGATCTTGTCATACCACTTGCTTCTTCTTGTCAAAAAAGTTCACCTCTTTCTTTTTCTTTTTCTTTCTTTTTTCTGGGAAACTTTTGTTTCATAAATAAAGTCTAGTGAAATGCCAATAACGAGCGAAAAAAAAAAATAAGGAAACAACGAATACAGCGTTTTCACTCACATGACCTTCAGTCCCGTGGGACTCAAATGACAAAGGCCATAGCAGCCATGTTGGTGTTCCTAACAAAAGAAGTTAATTAAAATTCTTTTGTACGGGAACACCAAAATGGCGGCTATGACGTCAAGTGAAAACGCTCTATAAGAATGGGGAGTAAAATGACGAAAAACAAAAGTCAACCTTATTTTTTACATTTTTTTTTCTCATTCTAAATTCTTTTTCTCATTCTAAAAACTGTTGAAACTTTGTGCAAATGCTTGAAACCATAAATATTCGATATACTTACCCTAGAAACGAAAGGAAATGTAGTTTTCATTTGCAAACAACGTTTTGGGTAGTTTGCTTGCAAATTACCTCCACAGCAGTCAGAAAACAGCATAAGTGGCTGCTAAATAGTTTTCATTTGAATGGCCACACTTCCGAATTTTATCAACCAATTCAAAAGACAGCACCACATTACTTGACTAAATGTTCAATTCTAAAAGGAAAATAGTTACCAAGTGCCAGAAATAGTTATTTTTCTACACTTTTCACACACCCTACACATGATGAATCACATGAATACTGTGTGAAAAATTAATAACCATTTTTGTATGATGCAAATTCGGGTAAAGCCAGAGCAACATGAAAACAAACCTCTTAATAACCTTTTGTTCCTGAGTGAACTCACCCACTCACTCAGGCAAGAGAAATCTTGGACAAGTACAAATTGTACATTTTTTGTGCAGTTCTGAAAGTCACTGGGATTATCAAATGCTAACATTAAGTCTCCAAGCCTGTTTTTTGTGCAGAGGTTCTCACTAAAAAGGTATAAAAACTAACTGAAGCATTAACAGTTTGGATTATATTGATGCAATGCACGGGCAGAATTTCCGTGTACCCAAAATGCAACTCAACAATCATTCAGCGAACCGTCCTGGCGAGTTAAAAATATAGATCTTGTAGATGTAGAATTTTACTTTTCTCTCATTTAAATACTCAATTCGCGGGGATTCGACCTGACAAGACTAAGAAACATTTTCTTAAACGTTCACACACATTCGTCACTTGGAACTTTTTCAGGGATTCAACAAAGCGGAAAGAACCCCATCAATGACCATCAAAATTAGTACACACGTTCTGCAATGCAATACTGAAAGGTTTTATTTGCTAGACGATTTCGCAAAGCAACTTTCGCTATGCAATTTTTAAATTCTACCAGGCAGGCTAAACGAAAGGATAACATACACTTAGTCGTAGTAACTACGAAAGCAATTAAGATAAGAAAGAGGTTCAGAGACAATAATGTTTACTATCTATACTGCTCAATTTCGACGTCCACGAGTGTATATTGCGTGGGACCGTTTATGCAGCCTTTCCTCCAATAAAATCGGGAAAAAAGAGGTAAAAAGACTAGAAAAAGATCTTAAATCAGAAAAGGAAGTTAAAGCAACTCAGTCTTTGGAGATGACGGCGAACTTTGTCCAAAACAAGCTCGAAATGTCTAAAAGCACGTTCATTTGCATGCACTCTCAAAAGATTTCGTAAATGCAAATCACCTGGTTGAGTTAAGCTTATTTACTCCAGAAAAACGTAAGCAAAAAGGGGAAAACTTACCAAAAACAACCGCAGAGAAAACAAGGATCACAAAAACCTTCAACATCTTGAGTTTTTTCACTTTCGAACCGAACTCGAAAGGCTGAACCACGCGTTCTGTTGCGAAAGCTGAAAGGAGCGAAAAAATCCCGGAAAAGTGATGTAAAAAGGTGCTTATAGAAAGTCACATGACGAACATGAGAATTACCCAGAGAGCAGTTCGAGTTTGGTGGGGGCGGGAAGACCATGCAAATGATGCAATCGTTTCCCACATTCCCGCGGGAAAAACGTAACGAAAAATAGAAGCCTGGCGAGAAAACGGCGATCCTCGTAAGAGAATACAAAAGCGATACTAAAGGTGTTTCTTTCTGACAGTATAGATTATTTTCATGTCCAAGCCGAAATTACAAAATTAGAATAACCACGAGTCGAAATCACTCGTGTAGCCCACACCCAAGCTCACGGAGCGTGCGCAGTGTACTGTTGGTTGAGAGTTACGAGGATTTCTATTGGCTGTTGTATAATTGCTGTTACACGTAACAATTTTTCGTGTCAGTTGCCTCAGAAAAAAAATTGTTGCAAGTTGCACATACAATATAATGTTGTGTCTCATGAAAAAGAAAAAAACAAATGACGCATCTGTGGGATGTGATTGATTGGCGGGGTCCACCGGAACGCCATTTCTCCTCCACTTGACAGGCTTTAATGGAAATATCTCGTTCACGTTTCAAGCAATCCATAAACTCTATGCTCATCTCATGAATCTATGTTATGGGTGTTTTGTAAATTTTTGGGTATGCTTGGGAAGGTATAGTTTTTCTTTGTAAAATTTAGAGAAATAAGAAATACTGAAGATTTAATGAAATTTTAAAATTAGAATTTGTAGTTAATAATCAATGGCCGGACAAGTCCACTCGCAACCTGGTGTACGCTTGCGTGGGTATCAACTGTCTGTTGGTGTTCCAAAAATAATTTTCTTTCTTCTATCCCTTCTTAAACCTCCTAAAATTTCATTCAAATTCATGTGTACCACCGCCTTAAAGAGTGTGGCGAAACAAGTTGCAAAAGGCATGTTACACATTGTACACCTTAAAGAAATTTGAGGTAGAAGCTAGAAAATTATTTCACCTTAAAATTAAAATTCAGTCGTACGAGGGGGTGTTACAACTTGCATCATTTTTTTTTTTGGGGGGGGGGGGAGAGAGGCAGGTTGCACATAAAATTGTTTACGTATAACAGTACAGCACCTTCAATAACAGGGGGTGACAACTCTGAGAAGGCCTGTTTCGGGAGAAAAACAAAATTCTTCCGGGAATATGAAGATTTTGAAGGGAATCGGGAGACTCAAAAATTTTTCGGGGAAACATGAGATAATGTTGTTAAAATTTCGGGAAGTTTGAAATTTTTGCAAGAACGTCTCCAAAAAAATCGGGAAGATATTCCAAATTTTCCGGACAACTTTCAGTTATACGCAGTATTGCTCAAACAGCGTTTGTTAGAGTTGTCACCCTCGTTTCAATAATAAAAAAAGAAAATAGAGTTTTCCTTTGAAATATATAAAAGATTCAGAAAAATAGTTAAAAATAGGAACTTGACGTCCTAGGTAGTGTAGGTCACAACAAGGGCGGGATATTCTCTGCAGTACGTTTTTCATGTCCCGAAAACTTTCGCAATCGAAAAGCTACGTTATGTGCAGAATGCTTACAAAGATCCAGTATTTTTTAATTATTATGTCTCTCAAGTGCGAAATGACTGCCTTCACATGACAAACTATTAGAGCAGTTTTCAATTGAGTGTCGTAAAACCAAAACCAAAGTAATTACTCTGACCAATCACAGCTGTCGTAAACAATCCAATGAACCAATCAGAACTCGAAGCAATTTCATGTCGGCGGCGCCAAGCGCGGGAAAACGCGTGCGAGCAAGTCACGATTGGTTTTGGTTTTACTTCTGATTGGTCAAGAAAGTGGCGCGAGATTTTTTAGCCAATCACAAAGCATAGCAATGCAAAACCAAAGCAATTGTGTAATTACTTTCGACACTCAATTGAAAACTTCTCTAAAAGTTGGCATTGATTCCAAAAAGTTCACAATCTCGTGTTTTCACACGACAAACTTCCACACTCAAAAAGGTTGGAAAGAAGAGAAACAAGTTCTATTTGTCGCCAATATTTTTGCCGACTGTTGATGTCACGTTCACGCGCCAACTTGAGTTCGCCGACACAAGTTTGTCAGCTTTAGTTTGTCATGTGAAGGCGCTTTGAGAAACGCACATCTGTTCACTGTAGGGAGTCGGCTGATCACACGCACGAACAAAAGGCTGACTCCTCGGCCGCGCTTCTCTCGTGAATTGAGAGACGACTGGGGACGAGTCAGCACAAAAGGTGCAATTCAGTTCACACGCCCGAGCGAAAGTGAACCACAATAGTAACGTAGATCAACTATGCGCAGATAGAACTAAAAAGAAAATTGGGGTACTCTGTGTACCAGAGAGTACCGGCATGCGAACGCATGCCAGCAGACTGGAAAACTGTGTCACACACCCTACATGACACAGTTTTTCTGTTTTTTTTTTTTGTTCTTTTAAGTAGAGGAATGAGAACCCTCTAAAACATTGTAAATTATCACTTTATTTACTAAAAATACAGTTACTTTTGCACAATGAAGAGATTATTACCTCACATGAATTTCTGCCCACACAAGAATTATAATAATTACATGTGAAAAGGATTTTAAAAATACCTTTCTGTATATATATAATTTTTTTATATATATCTTATTGACCAAGCGCGAGGGCCGTACTGGGAAAATATCGGACTGAGGTATTGACAGTACAAACCGAGTGCAGCGAGGTGTGTACAAAAAAGACTGAGGGCCAATATTCTCCCAGTATGGTCCCGAGCAAGCTTGGTTAATAAGAGACTCCTGCCGGTGGGAGAATCACGCGAGATCATTCGGGACACCGGCAATAGAGCATTTTGATTGGTTGAGTTATTGGCCCTCTGGCTGTCTTAGTCGTATAATAGGCCACTTCAAAAAATACCATAATACTCGTTAAAGTGCAGGTTTGGGTGGTGCTTGATGTAAGCCTGATTTTCCAATTTCTTTTGTTTTCAGCACGAACTGCACGTGCTATGCTTCAACTTCTTTGCAATTTGCATATGGTGCACATTTGTATAGGAACACACAATGCTACGTCTTAGCATTCCTACATGTATTCTGAATTGTGCTATTCTAACAAAGGAGACTTGAATAATTACATCACAGTGAGGCTGCGCCTGCACATGAAAGTTTATTATTATTACTTTTTTTTATTGGTTTACAACTGACAATACATATGAAAATTTATTATAGTATTTTTTGAATTAATATTATTATTATGGTATATTTCAAATGTAAGGTATTTAAAAAAATACCTAGTAAGAAATTAGAATCCTTTGTCATGATTGACAAATTTTTGTGTTCAGTGAGTGAATGGATTAGAAGGCATAATCAAAATATTGTTTTATTTTCAATCTTGTTTTCAAAAACCACCCAGGAAAGGTAAAAATATATCATAACAGTCCATTTTACAGTTGTGTACAGTTTTCTCATTCTAACTAGGTAAATCTACATCTGAAATGCTCCAAGGTCTGTATCATAACAAGGTCAACTTCAGCCTCGCTTCCACTCAAAGGCCAGTGGCCGGTTGTTCAAAAGGTGGATAATGCTATCCACCGGACAAATCACTATCCAGCAGATAACACAAAGGATTTTGTTAATTCTTATCCACTGGATAGTGATTTATCCGGTGAATAGAGCTATTTGCCTTTTGAACAACAGAGGCCAGGAAACTAAGAAGACAACTGTATAATGATCTATTACCATAATTATTGTAATTGGAACCTGTTAAATTTACATACCCATCTTTCGTGTGAAGGGCTGGGACAATAACCGTCTTCATTATGTTGAATGTTACCATTTTTTCCCACCTTTTTTTTTAAGCCAAAAAATGAATTCTGTTGCTGAAATATTGGTGTTTTAATAGATCGAGATACACTTACACCAAAAGATCTCACATTGCAAAAAATATTTAGCTTATTTTGGTCTGAAGTCAAGTGCTATATAGGATGGTTATCAGCAAAAATGTATTTTGTCCTTTGGAGTGGAAAAACAGGATCCTTTGAATTGATTAGATCTGTTTTACTTTAACTTACATGAAGAATTCAATTTGTAACTGAAAAATGTTAACCATAAGGCGGTTCTGCTCTCAGCCATTCAATTCATTCATCTACTACTGTTAATGTAAAATATCATTCTCCATGCTCTGTATGCTCAAGACCTTGAACAATATCGTCTTCTTGTGTCATTTTTAAAATCAAAATAACAAACTATGTGGAAGAGTGTTTCCTTGGGATTTCCAAACACTGAGAAATAGGTTGAAAACATGAGGCATGGCCGAGTTTTTTTAAAACCAACATTGAGGTTACCTCATGGAAACCTGATATATGTGATGAACTACTTTTTCAAGTGTTTGATATAGCTTCTGAAACTGATCATTAAATACAGAGAAAATAAAAGAATAATATCGCCAAAATCTATGCTTATTATGATCGGGGTTGCAAACTACTGTCAAGCTTATGATTTCCTTATTTCCAACTTGATAAATCATTAATGAGTTTGAGAAAAATTTTACAATTTCTACAGAGCACAGATACTACAGATAACTGCCCTGTAAACATTCATAAAATTAATCTTGGCATTACTTGTTACCTTAACTGTACAGTTTGATACACAGCAGTAACCTTACTGAAAGCAAGACCACAACACATCAGCAAAGTGAGTAAATTAATTGCTAATGATGTAACTTTAGTTTCCTTATGTAGGAATCATGACTGTTGTGCTTCATTTTGTTTTTCCAGAAATTGAAATTTTAAAAAGTAAGGGTGATCAAAATGGCCTTCTGAACCCAAAAATTGGCGTGTTTACAATTATCAGGCCTATTTTCATAATCACAAATACCACACACTAAAAATTAAATTACATTTTTTCATACCCCGGCCTTTTGCAGCGGCCTACAAAATATGTAATAATAAGAATGACAACCAACCCAGCCAATACACAGCCCACAACAGTTGGCACAATACTATCAACTTTTTCGGCAGGCTTTCCACCCGTTTTTGCAAAACAAACATCAGCTGTGAAGGAAAGAACACAACATTAATCAGAAAGGTTTTCCATTAATGTATTTACCATTAACTACACCAGGTAAGTCACAACACAAGTTGAGAAGCTAAAATTTTAGAATACAGAAGTCATTCTGCCAATAAAAAAATTAAACTTTCTTAATCTTGATGAAGGTTGATAACTGAGTGAAAACTCACACTCACAATGATACATTAAATAATTCTTATATATACATGTATATATATTAATTTTATAATAATAATTATAATTGCGTTCGACGTTAGGAGAACGCTATCCTAATTTCAACCGGATTTGGGGATCCTGTGGACGATGGGATACCTGTGCATGCCAGGCGTGAAGAATCGAGATTTTTTGGTTCAACGGGCGATGTTCAAAATCTGCGCCATTTTGAATAATTATTATGCGCGCGCACCAATTTTAAGCCCAAAAACTGGCCAAAGAAATTGCGGCTCCACCTTTTCAGCTGAAAAATACCTCGTGCGTCCGTAGTGTAGAAATCTTTGGATTATTCGGTAAGTGCAATCATTTTTCTCAAACTCCATCCGATTTTTCTTAAAAAATTCATCGCTTCAACTTGTCAAAGTCTTACCAGGAAAGTTATTAGTACTCCAAGAGCATGTGGAAAGCCCGACATCGGCGTCCCAACTACAACAAACCGAAGATCTTCCCTGCTGTCCTGCTTTGAATTAATGTCCTCGAGTTTGCCGAACAACAAAGACTAACAAAGTAAATCAACAGATTACTCTGACCCATAGCGGTCACAAATACAAACCATACAAACCGAGTCATTGTACTTGGTGGCAAACCGAAGACCTTCGCTGCTGTCCTGCTTCGAATTAATGTCCTCGAGTTTGTCGAACAACAAAGCAAATCAACCGATTACAAATCAACCAAGTCATTGTGCTTTGACCCATAGCGGTCACAAATACAAACCAAACAAACTGAGTCTTTGTACTTGGTGGCCATTGCGCTAAATTTACATGTTTTGTTACATTTTCCCTTGCAACTACAGTATTCGAGTTTATACTATTATTTATGTTACCGTTACAAAATTAGTCTAGCATAATCAGTATCTGAACTACATTGTAACTAAGTAGATAGACATGTTTTGTTACATTTTTTGGTTTCACTATTAAAATTACTGTTGTTCATGTTGCTGTTTAGATACTTCGTGTTTCTCAATTAATGTCTCAACTAATTTGCTCCTATCTTCTTCCTATGATTTTAGCTAAATTCATTGAACTTTGAACGCACTTATTAATCTTTGATTACTGCTAGTAATAATTAAAAATATTATAATAATAATTGTATCAATAACAAAATTCTTGATTGTGATTGGTCAACCATGCACCTATTTCTTACATAATTGGTGCATGGTCACATGGGTGTCCAATTACAGCTTTTTGTAATTGGACACCTACGTTGAACGCCCATCAATGGGTTCTTTTTTGCTATTTTCCTTTTACTTTCAAACTGATAGAAAATATCCTAAACGTTTTGAATGGATAGACTTTTAATCTCAAATTTTGTTATTGATTAATTGGTAATAAATGTTCACTTTGAACAACTCAGGGATAATCATGCTCGTGATTTCAAATCATCCTTGTGTGATTTGAAATTACTCGCTGATTACTCCCTGAATTGTACTCCACTCAGTCCAATTACTATTACTAATAACAATAATTACAATTATTTCACATCCATGTTGTATCAGATCTAAAAATAATCACTTGCCTTTGGCAAGTATGATTGTAAATCTGATACAACACAGCCGCTCACGTTAGAAACACGGAAAATTACCTTCACCGAAGACTGCATTCTCATCACTACCAAACGGTTGCAACTGCATCTTTTTTATTGCAACAGTGACTTTCACATTGCCCTGTAATGTTATATCCTGCTCCTGATCGCATTTGAAGCTTTTACCTTCACTGGCAGTCATCTTTAGTTTACCGGTATCATTTTGCCAAGCATTTACTTCTTTCTCTTAAATTAAAAAAAATGTGTGAGTATTAAATGTTTGAAGAGATAAATAGAGGAAATTAATGTGTGTGAGCCCCAGCTCGATGATAATAAAACAACATAGGAAACACCAGATACCAGTTTTACCCGGCTAATTTCTTCAATTTAATTTCTGTAATACAGAATTTTTTAGACCGGTGTATGAAAAGAAAGTTTATGTCCAAGAATGTAAATATCAGGGATTTGCTAGAGAAGGCGGATAAGACACTCTACAAAAAAAGATCGAATGACCCCGAATGCCCGTTCTTCCAGTTTTTACCTAAGGAAAAGAACAGGAGGTACAATCTTAGAAATATGTCAGTCTCTGTTCCTAGAATCTACACTAACAGGTTTAAGAACGTTTTCAGTAACAGAATAATTTTTAGATATGATATTTAAATGTGTAGTTCCAGAAAAAATCCATACCCACCCCATGGAAGGTTATTGGAAATTCCTAGAGGGAGGGGGGTCTTAAAAGCTAACATTTTAGAAGCAAAGTATGAAGCTAAACTGGAATTTCCTGGGGGGACAGGGGGTGCTAAACAAAAAACCTTCTGTGGGGGGAGTATGGATATTTTCTGGAACTGCACAATAGTTCTTTCTTTTTTTGTTTGAGTTTATATTGTAACTTAGGATATGTGATTTTATCTTAAGAAATAAAGATTATTATTATTATTATTATTATTATTATTATTATTATTATTATTATTATTATTATTATTATTAAAAACAGTGACAGCTCTGGGATTCTCCCCCTCCCAAACATTAATGAAGTCCAAACACTTCATTTGGCAACACTATCTACCTGTTCCATTGGTAACAAGTGGTTCATTAGCAGTTCTAGCAGTGAACCCCAGACTTGAAACTGTCCATTTCTCTTTCAGGGTTTCAAGTGTCATGGAAATTGTCAGGTTTGCAGGTCCCATAGTCCAAGCAAGATTGATTGACAGCTCCTTGTCACCGCAGGTTCCACTGGGAATGGCATTCGTCGGAAGGTCATAAGTAACAGTCTTGACCTGAAATATTGTAGTAAACAATCACTGGCTCTAAACATGATAAGTTACACTCCACAAACAGTAAAACCTGTACATGGTTCAAAATATCTATCAGAAACAATTTTTGAAAGGCTCAAAGTGAAACTATCATATGTGCCAATTTGGCTAAAAAAAGTTTGGATCAGAAACACATCAGTTTTGGCACACACTGACTTGTGTTTATGTATGACACATCATTGTGTACAGTCAACTCTTTCAAACAGACACCAGTGTAAGGTGGACACCTATCTAAGGTGGACACCTATCTAAGGCAGACATGGTTGGATGGTCTTGGCCGATTTAAACTTGTTAGTCTGTAAGGAAGACACGTCTCTAAGGTGGCCACTTTTTGCCCACGGAAAATAGATGTCTGCGTAACGCCATTTCGAATCATGTTTACGTATCCTACTGTTTCTCAAGGACCCGTGGACCGTGCTCTGATTGGACGCTTGACAATAGGCATTGTTAGAAACAACTCTGATTGGCTGTCACCCCAAAAAAACGAAATAATTTATGCTGCATAAAATCTCATGCACGTTTTTCCATTGACAGATCTAAATATGTCAACGAAACACACCAGTAAGTTTCTTTTATGACAATCAGCGTATTTTGAAGCAACAGACCTTTTTACTGATACAAAAACCATAAATTATGATTTTGTCCCCTGGGCATCCCATAATGAATGGGATTATAGGATGCCTTGGGGGCGAAATCAGTATGGCTGCCATATCGGTAAAAAGGTCTGTTGAAATTTTAACCCTTGAAATTATTACATACATGTATGACAGTTTTGCTTTCAACTCTTCAATTATGGTACATACATTGCTGTCCACATGCAGATCCACAGAAACAGCACAGGATATATCCAATAGGATACAGGAAGACCAATTAAAATGGCCATATCCTGTTGCTGGACCAACAGTACTGGGTAATATAGTGGTGTTTGCATCTGTGGTAACAGGGGTGGCATCTGTGATGGGAGCTGCTGTTGTGTTATTCTGCGCGTTAGCAACATTCAATCCACTAACAACCAAACCTGAATGGTAATGGTAATAATGGTCATAAAAATAGAAATAATTATTAAAGGGAACCTTGGCTCAAAAACAGTTTTAGATCCAAAGTATTTGTAATGGTTATATTTAACTCATGCCGGGATTGTCGATCGGCATCTCCGTAACTGGTTGCTGAATGCGAAGTGTTCTTTTTTCGGTTTAAATTTCCCCACATGCTGCTGTGTTTTCTTTATGGTAATTTATGACATCATTGCCTTGTCGAAGAGGTCAATATGGAGTTTACAGAAAAAGATTGCACAGCAGAACCGTACAATATTCAGCCAAAAATGCATTAAAAGCATACATATATTAAGTATTTTATAAATTTACGTAATCTTGACTTAAACCGTCGTATTGAAAGCTCACGACAATGCACTGACATCGTAATTTCCCATCAAACTTTGCAAAAACAAACATGGCGGCGTGCAGGAAATTTGAAAGAAAAAAATGAAGACAAAAATGCCGGTATTCAAGAGTTAAAGATTTGTAATCACCTTCACCAGTTTAACAATGACACATACTAATGATCTAGAAGAAATAATCTTTTCTAGCCAAGATTACTGTAATGGAAATTTCCAGTTATCATAATACACACAATTAAAAATACACTGTACATACAAAAACCTGATCTACATGTGTGACGTAAATACTGTAACAATTAATATTGCAAAAATAAAGTGATGTTTACTCATAACGCAAAGCACAAGCAACATGATGTATGCGTGTACGCATAAGGCACGTTTTCAAAAAGGCTGACAAATATGCGTTTGCTGTTGTTTGCGAAGTTCACTTATGAAGCAGCAAATGCAAGCCAAATTTAAAAAAAATGGAACATATTTTTTCTTCTGCTTTCATTTGCATTTTCCATATTCACAGGCACTCATGTGTTACCCAGGTATAAATCATGCTTGCCAGTCCCCCACCCCCTACCCTGTCGGGTTGGGTATCCCTTTACAACTTTATAAATAAGCTTACCTAAGAAATTATCACACACAGTTTGTAAGCCCTGTTATGCATAGCATCACGAATGAAAAGATATAGGTTTGCTTGCTTTCCGGCGAAATCCCCCACAGGATATGTTCAAAAACTTGTGCAATCAGAACGGTCCCGCAGGCGAATCCTGCACGTTGTAACCGGCAGGGAGAATATTGTCTAAATCTTTAATCTCGTTCTTAAAACTACCATAGAAAAGAGTAAATCTCGACTATGTTGTTATCTAATTATCTGATTTGTAAATTATTATCAAGTGCTTCGGTACTAAAAAAAATAAAACAGCTGGAACTCACCAACAACAACAACAAAAGCGTACAGCTGAGACAAAGAGGCTGTTTTCGCTCCCACCATGACGCAACAGGCTCCTTGCAGGTCTTTTAAAACAAAATGCGGGACTGCTAAACAATCTTTCGATCAGTGCACCAGAAAATGAGTAAGGTATAGCACCTAAGAGTGGATATTTCTGGCAATCTGATGGGGGAGATTTGATAAATTCCAAAAGAGCAATCGGCGCCACGCTGCGCTGAGCAAAACAACAGAACGGCCTGGACGAAATAAACCACGTGACAAGATCAAGCGAACATCGCAGATTCAGTGGTGGGGTAGGGTGGGATCTAGTGAAAAGGGCGGCCATTGCGTTATACTCTTTTAGCACGGTTTTTTTATTGTGTAGCTAACTGCTCATAAACGTTTAGACATTTCAAAACAGCTTTTCAAGAGAATCTCTAACCACGAGAACCAGGTACACCAATATCATTTATTTTAAACACACTCAGTGGGGTAGGGTGGGTCTAGCAATCATATCCATTGTATATCTATATATGTATCCATGTAATTAACTTTACACATTGGTAAATATATACCCTCTTTGAACAACCCACAGATCAGTTTTTCTGTTGCATTACCAGTATTTACACTCAACTCCTGCACTATGGACTACGTGAACATCATGGGGACTAGAATAACAAGCTCCCTTGGTGGGGGGGGGGGGGGGGGGGAAGGCTAAAAAAGTGACTGGCTGCGGTAATCATCATACCTTTTAGTGGTTAAAATATGTGGGTTGGTACCACTTAGAGGTCAAAATTAATGTCAGCCACACCCTCAACACAGGTTTCCGGTACCTTTCAGGTTCTTCTTTCAAAATTTTCGACAATCACCCACATCTGAGGTCTCAAATTGTAATCCCTGACTCTGAGTATGTGCCCCCAAAAAATTCTAAACAAATTGCCAGCCTCGTTTCTCAGTCCACAACAGTCATAAGCTGATCTCATCTTGCCTATCACCTTGATGGGTGACATCACATTCAATATTATGCTAACGATAACTGGGATTGGGGCAACAAAGGTCAACAACGATAGCAGATGACATATTCTTCAGATAAGGAGTCTCTCATTCATTGGGTACAATAAATTTGACTTAATTGGGAAACAATCAAGAACATACTCTGATCCGAGTAGCATGGTGTTACATTATTTTATTGAAATCTTTCAGTCATTCTCCTAACTGGTGAGATCATGCTAGCTGTGTGCTTGGGGGGTGATGTAAAGCCGTTGGCCTTGTCTCCTACATTTGTCCTTCCTGTAGGGGATGTTAAAAATCCCACAACATTTTTCGCAAAGAGTAGGGGACATAGTCCCCGGTTTCTGTGGGCTGGCTTTGTTGAAGTTACGGGGGCACCTGTGTCACATTCACATTCCTGTAGGGGATGTTAAAAATCTCACAGCACTTTTCGCAAAGAGTAGGGGACATAGGCCCCAGTGTCTGTGGTCTGGCTCTGTTGAAGTTATGGGGGCACTTGTGTGGGCACATTCCACATTACTGTAAACTGCATTAAAAGTCTGCCAAAGTCCCCCAAACAGTGTTATAATGCTCATTTGATCATATCCCTATGTTAAAAAGTGCAATATAAGCAATAATTATTTTTTTTTTATTATTTTTGTTTTGCAGGGTGATGCATTTGATTTGTGAAAATGGCATTAATTCTCTCAGGTTAGAGATTTTTTTGCTGGTAACAAAACATATTATGTCAAATACATTGTGACATGTTTAAACAAATCAAAACTTTTTACTTGTTTATTTATATATTTTTTTTTACAAATAAATGTGCCAAGCTAGGCAAACATGGATTTACAAGTATATTCAAGACCAAGCAAACTGTACAATAAAATATTATTAAATATTATTTTCTATCTTCATTGGAGATCATCATCATCAAAGAGGTCATCAAAATCTATTAAAAAAATCAAAACAAAACAAAAAAATATTACAGAGTTGATATGAGCACAAAAGAATTATCCATGTGATGGTATGTTTTTTGATAGACCCTTGGAGTAAATGACCAATGGCACATCCAGTCTTACTCAAAAGGTGGGCGAGGGGGTGGGTGGGGGAGGGGGTGGGTGGGGGAGGGGGTGGGTGGGAGAGGGGGTGGGAGAGGGGGTAGGGGTGGGGAAGGTGGGCTTTGAAAAGAAAAAGGTTCAGAATGAAAACTATTTTTGCCTTTTGGGGCCTTATTTCCTTTGTAAAATACTGGTAAGGAGAGAGGAGGCCTTCTGCTCCCTCCAGAAATCCTGAAACTGAATTGAAAATGTGTAATTTCAGAAAAAATCCATACCCACTCCATGGAAGGTCAGTGGAAATTCCTAGGGGGAGGGGGGTCTTAAAAGCCAACATTTTAGAAGCAAAGTACGAAGCTAAACTGGTATTTCCTGGGGGGACAGGGGGTGCAAAACAAAAAACCTTCCGTGGGGGGAGTATGGATATTTTCTGGAACTGCACAATGCAAGATAAATTTTTTTTTGAAAAACCATTTAATCAAAAAACCTGGAAATTCATCATGGAATCGCACCTATTGAAACTTGTCAGCTGAAAAATGTGGGGTATCCATGATGCTTTGCATGCTAACCAAAATTATACTGCTTCTTTCGGTTTCTTTTGACTGATGCCTTGAAATTCTCCTGAGTGTTTTGGGCATTGTTTCTGCGAGACAACAGAAACAGAAAAGAAGCAAACAGCATTGTTCGACAAGTTGAAAACACTAGCAAAAAGTTATGTGTTACGCGTTTGACTTTGGTTTTATTATCTCATGCTTTTAGCAAAACCCGTAAGTTCTGAATTTATGTATTTCTATTCGGCAGATAAAGATTGACTTTAAAGCTTGTGCAGTGAAACATTTTAGCTTTTCATGGGCCATGCGAATGAAGCAAATAAACTGTGTTAAAGATTTTGAATTTCGCTTGACGTTTACCTTGCAAGAGAACCATTGTTCTTTTGTTCTCTGCTAAATAATAGACTTGTTGCACCTATTTTGGCCTAGAAATAATAGCTATACACACTGGGAACATTTGATTGACAGCAAAATTTACATCTTCGACATGTTTCAATGGGCGCAATACCTTGACCCTACTTTGCCTGGGCTTTTTTGAGTTCCTGAGCCGGGGAGGAGGGGGGGGGGGGGGGGATGGGGTAGCTTGGGCAAGTTAGCTTGTTCAAGGCTCTTAGATAGTGGGGGAAAGCAAAAAATATTGGAGCTTCCCTGTTTATTCTTTTTTTACTTGTTCCAACATTTTTCTCTCACCCTCACAATCTGAGAGCTTGGAACAAGCTACCATTTAGTGTGTGAAAAGTCATGGGCTTGACTGCCATCAGGGTCTTGCAGATCCTTTCTCTGGAGCCCCATTCTTGTGACTATAAAATGGATATAGTTTATTTATTTAAATCTATGCCATGTACCCCACCAACGCAGAAACTTTACGTACAGCCCTAGTTCACCAGATGTTTGTTACAAAGTACAAACCTACAACAACTTACTGTTAAAAAAGTCGCCATGAACTGCTCTTTCATTTGCTGCTAATTCAATCAACATTCCGCCACCTGACGCAGCCTAGCAAAAATGTGATTGAAAAGACAGAAAAAAAGTTTTAGATCATTTACACGGTGATTTAAGCTTACAAATTAAAGTGTGACATGTACGTTGTATCTCTGTGATCGCTCCACGTTTTACGACTCGTGGAGAAAACAAGCAAAAAGCTTACGCTTACAAAACGGTACCTCGTCCATCTCCATCCACCCAGCGTCTCCATCAGGAAACATTTCATCTTGGGCCACAACTGCAGGCTTCATCCTTTAGCACTTAGCGTTGAAAAAATGAAGACTGTTGAAGCTGAGGTATTTGAAGGAGAGTGGAATTACAGACAAACATGAAGTATTTTCCTTTTTCAATACACACCGCTGAGAAGGTTGTGAGCCTGCCAAAAATCCAAGATGGCGGTCAGGGATTTGTGTTGACAAACAACATTCAATCAAATCGACATTATCATCGATTAGAAATGACTATTTTTAACCTGTATATATTCGACCGGAATGGCACATGCCTTTATTATGAGTCTTGGAACAGAAAAAAGGAATCAAACATGTCAAAAGATGAGGTATTGGCCAGTGGCACAACCTTCATTTTTAATAATACAATTGAATCTTTTTTCTGCTTATAGCTGAAAAACTAATGAAATGCTATTCTTATATATGCAGAGCTCAAAAAGTATTGAGATAGTCTACGAAGATTATTATTATTATTACAGGAGTGTGTTCTATGTACTTAGTTGGTCCGATCAGGTGGCCATACAGGGCTGTGTGTGAAAACCCTGAACTATTTTCAGACTAAAATATGTGATTTTTGCTTCCCTTTTCCAGACCTTATCCTTAACATTCCCTCCTTTTTTCAAGTGAAAATACAGTGAAACCTGTATTAAGCGGACACCCCTGGGGTCCTGTGTCTGCTTAATAGAGGGTGTCTACTATAATGTACAGGTTTCACTGTAACAAAAAATTGAAAGCCATTTTCTAACCCAAGCAGCTCAAAAACCATGGCCTTTGGGAACACACATACCTACAGCCTATTAAGGAGCATCGTCTCTTTCCTGTGCAGTTATCAGCAGTGAGGGTTACTCATATATATTACATGTTGTGCCGCTACGAGGATATGGTTTTCAGGGGGTGTTTAGTCTGGGATAGGGACAGATATCACTGGTAAAACTACTTGTAGTCTAAGGTTGCAAAATGTAGCTGAATGTGGTCTGGTATAGGGTTAGGGACTCAGAGCCCCCAGCAGCAGCATCCCCCCCCCCCCCCCCACCTGTCCCTCAGACTTAAAACTGGTTAATATAACCTACATGTATATCCCTGGGGTTAACCCTCTTTAATGGCTGCTAATAAGTGCACTCACTTTACTTTTAGGAATTCAAGCTGATGTATGGCATGCTGTATTCAATCAAGTCATTTGTGGCTCGAATGTCACCCACTGAAGCGTATCCTTTGAATAATCAATAACATTGATTGAACTATTACTGAACCCTGGGTTAATACAAACCTCTTGTTATTAGGAGTAATGTAAGATAGTGAAATAATAAGATGAAAGTGATCATAAACTGTCATAAACATGGGTAGCCTGTGAATGCAGCCATCTCTCATCGCTCTGGGTCGCTAGGGCCATTTGCGCGAGAAAGCGAACACCACTAGTGGCTGGGAGGGATGAGAGGAGTGCCTTCTGATTACTGGTTGGACGTTCAATTCACTGAGCTAACAAGCTAGGACTGAGGCATTTTAACTAGGTACTTCAGTAGTAAAAACGCCTCAGCTCGAACAAGCAACAAATTTAAAAAGTCACATGTGGTAGTCTTGCAAAAAAACCCTTCAATTTTATATTTAGGTCAGATGTAAGGATATGATTATAGTCAAAGTAAAATGTGTGCTCTGCTTAGATTTAGTTCTATGACTTTGCACAAAATTACTGTAAGGTAGTGCCTTTGGTTTATTTCCAAAAGGAAGTTTAAGAAAGTGCCTTTGGTTTATTTTCCTAAAGGACGTTTATTTGCATATTTTGTGACTGTATCTACTTAATAATAAATATGAAACCCTTGACTCAAGGACAGAAAAGAAGGCTTCCTAAATTACAGGACAAGTAAATACAAGCTGCATTTCTATGAAACACCAACAGGGCTCAAATTTATTCTGAACACAGATTTAAGTGTGGGAAGCACAAAAGATGTTCTCTTCCATATATACAGCAAGGTATGTAAAGTGCTGTCTCTGCAGTGACCTGCATAACATGCCCTTTTGGTGTGCAAGTGCAAATGGCGAGCTGTGTACAAGTGAGCACAAAGGCTGTGCTTGTCACACAAGAAAGAAAGAAGCATGACTTGTGCTCTGCACTCACTCACTGCTTGCTCTTTGTGCCCTCGCACTGTTAAGGTGCCCATTACACTGGCTGCTCTGTGGGGGCCCAATAGACCTCGTTACAGCTGTTGTGTTGAATCCTTAGATCACACACTTTCTCCATGTTGTTTCTCCGATTCTCCACCCAAAATTTTAAGGAAATGTACCAAAAATTAATGGTGGTCTACAATGGACTATTGTCAAATCTGACTAGCATCCCATCCAGGGGGGAGTAGTAATACTCTCAGTCCCTTTATGCTACACCGGATTCAGCTCTGGCAGTTGTAAGCCATTAGGCTTCTGAAAACTTACCTTTGTTGCCACTATTATAATAGCAAAATAATGTTTTTGTTTCTCTCTGACTTTTCAGCTTTATGTTGAGTATGTGGTAAAAAACCCTCTTTGTCGCCTTGATGAACCTATCCAAAGTGAGTTGTTTGCTTCTAAGTTGGATGCATACATCAGAAGTTTGACCATGTTCAACTGACCTTTGTCACAAAGTACTTGTGCAATGTACAAAGAAAAGAACTGAATTAAACTCAGCTGAAAGATGTTGTTTGTAAAATATGTAGTTCCAGAAAAAATCCATACCCACCCATGGAAGGTCATTGGAAATTCCTAGGGGGAGGGGGGTCTTAAAAGCCAATATTTTAGAAGCAAAGTATGAAGCTAAACTGGAATTTCCTGGGGGGACGGGGGGTGCTAAACAAAAAACCTTCCGTGGGGGAGTATGGATATTTTCTGGAACTGCACAATAAACAGGACATAAAAAAATTGTATTGAGATCTAGTATGTACCAAACTCGTAATTATGTGAATAAATCAGTTTTGACACATTTAAAAGAATCTGTTTATTCGAAACAGTACAAAAACTCATCTTGAAAATTACTTATTAAAAAACGTGCCAGTAATTTTGAAGATGCATTTCTGTAGTGTTTTATAGCATGGTTAAATACTGGATAACAGGACCAAGAAATGGTCTATTTGATTTGCCAAGAAATTATAAACAAAGTATAATAAAATATCTCTTGATGAACAACCAGATATAAGGTGGTCTTTGGGGACTGGAACACATAGTTGGCAATATTTACCATGCTTCAGTCCTTTACCAAAGGGCAGATACCTCTCTATGAACAGGGATGATAGACCACGATCCATTTTTCCGGCTATGAGATTGTCATGAACTGGCCATTATACCTGAATCTGCAAATTTTTTTCATGCACATTTACTTTTAAAGTCAGACTTTTGTGGTCAAAATCTACCAACATGCACTATTAATAAACAGCTTCATTAAAACAATTCTGGGGAGCATACCCCAAACACCCCTTAAGAGGTGTAGGGGTGTACCCTTGGTGTGCACAAATATTCCTCAAGCCAATGACTGGGCTTGAAATAACATTGCACCTGTTCTCTGGAATACCAGCTACATCCAGACCCATTTCTTTCACAGGTCATATTCCACAAGTCACAGTTACAAGTGACCAGATATGCATACCCAAATGAACTATGTTTGCACTGAAGATATCTTTTTGGCCAAGTCTCGTTCTCACTGTTTAGACTGTTTTTGGACAAATATTGAGGTACTTGTAATAGTCTCCTGTGGAATATGACCTGCAACAAACCCTGCCACTACATCCCTAATAAAGATTCAGTTGAACCTCTCCCTACAGACACCTTCCTAATACCGACACCTCTCTATTACGGACAATTATAGTGGTCTCAAAGATAAAAAAATTCATAGACACCTCTGCAATGCAGACACTTGGATCTGTCCCTTTGGAGTCCGTATTAAGGAGGTTGGACTGTTAACCCTTTAAGCCCTAAGAGTGATCAGCATCAAATTTCTCCTTGTAATATCAATGCCTTATCAATCAAAAAGGTCCATGAGAATTAAGGATGTGATCAAAGAAGGTGAATTCTCTTGATATCCAAACAATTTCTCCCCACTACTTCTATAGGAAATGTATACGGACAAGAAATGAGAATTTAAATTTTGATATTAGGGCTTAAAGTGTTAATGGGAGCTGTAGTTTTGCATGTTTCTCTTAAGGTGATTCCTCAGTATTGCACTGCGCATCCTGTACTGCGCATAACACGTAATAGTCCTTTCATGGCAGCCAGTTGATAACAACACTCTTTTTAGTGAACGGTTTTTAAAACACGCAGCTGGAAATTTAATTTTCTTACGAGTATTTTTCAAAAGGAGAATTACCATAATTTATAAGCAATGAGCGTGCGCGGTTGAGCAAAATGAGCGCGCGCACATTTCGGAGGATGGAATGTTTTTTATCAAAGGCCCGCAAGCTCGTTAGAAAATACGACTGTCTTTTTCTCTCTAACGAGCATGGTGACCTATATTTTTTATTGCATCATTTTGATGTTAAATTAATGCTTTTTAAGTTAACAAAGTTAAAAAAAAATTCCTCGATAAGAAAAAAAGATATCGCTAAAAACGTTCTCAAATCAGTTACTCGTGGGAGCAAATTGTTGACCTTGAAAACATGGACGCGAGGAACGTTTTGAGTACGTGTCATTTGAAGTTGTGTGACTTTTTCATAAATTTTATTTTAAAGTGTTCCCATATGGTGGAGACTTTAACCTATCAAGTTTTTTTGAAGAATTGTAAACTTTGCTTTCACGGGTTACCGGGAAAAG
Source organism: Cladopsammia gracilis (assembly GCA_022457155.1). Taxonomy (NCBI): domain Eukaryota; kingdom Metazoa; phylum Cnidaria; class Anthozoa; order Scleractinia; family Dendrophylliidae; genus Cladopsammia; species Cladopsammia gracilis. Next base: position 1,321,484 of record JAJGOT010000120.1, on the reverse strand, counting down.
AAACATGAACCGATCAAATAATGACGTGCCTGATCGGTATTGCTATAGGCATAAATGGGGAAACATTGGTCCATCATATCTCTTTACCGAGCACAGTGACCTATCTTTTTTATTGAATTTTTCGAAACAACTTATGGTAGGGAGCTGTTAGGGAAAATTTAAAAAAAATCGTTCGACAACTTTTATTTCTGAGGAATCACCTTAAAAAGAGTTCACTGCACTGTAAACAAGTGAGATTAGACTTTCCATAAAATATGTTTTATTAGAAAAAAAAATACAAAGCTATATTTGCTTTTCTCTGTAACAAAATATATTATACAACAAATACAATATATCTATGAAAACTATCTCCATGCATTAGTCTTTGGTTGTTTTCCAGGTGGAGGAAGCTTTTTATTTTCCTTGCCTTGCTGTCCTGTCTTTGCCACAGGTTTAGCTCCATCTTGCACCCCTGGGGGACCCACTGGGTATCTCTGGGGTGGTCCCAAGTGATTTGGTGCTTGTTTTGCAGGGGGTTGTTTGTGTGTCTTGGTATGACCTGGTTGCTCAGCAAATTTTGTGGCCTGGCCTCCTGGTGGTGGGATTGGATGACCAGTGACGGAGGGGCCCTGGGTATGAGGACCTTGGGCCTATGAGGAGAAAAGGGTGTTTTTACTTTCTGGTGATTCCAGTGGTGGAAATAACAATCAGTCTTCAGACATTGTTTTATAGCTGTAGTTTTTCTCAATACAACATGACAATCATTGGTTGATTAATGGTCACATGACATCTAACAAACAAACTGTTTCCCGCCACACGTCCATAAGTGGGCAACATTTGCGAAAGCAGGCAACATTTTCACTGTTACCCGCTAGCACACGTGATCATACCATGATAAAATGTTTTTCTTTTGTTTTGATAACAAATATGTTACAGTGCAATGCACTTTATGTGAGCACCCAACAAACTTTTTTACAAGTTAGCCAATCAGAGAGTGTAAATTCAATTGACGGCCACGCCTCCTCACAAAGTTGAGCACGATGGAATGTAATCCTGTCTCTTTGTGTTGATCACAGGAGTGTAAAGTTAGTTACAAAATACTCACTTTATTGCTTCAGATGTATTCACAGTTACGAAAATGTTTCTAAGAATTAGCTGGTGATATCATGCAAACTTGTAAAAAACTTTTTTGGGTGTTCATGGTAAGGTGTGTCGCACTGTAATGCCAAATTCATTAAAATGTCATCAGCTTTGTGGCTCTTACTTCGTGTAGAGGACACAAATGACCTAAAACAAAAGGAAACAATGCTTCATCAAAATCCTTTTACCCAAAAACAATGACCGAAAACAATGTTTCCTATTGTTTTACGTCATCTGTGTGGTACACGAAGTAAGACCCAGCTTTGTTCATTGTAAAGTTACCTGTCTCTTGTGAAAGTTAGTATCTAGACTTCTCTTGGCCTTGTTGCCTGCTCCCATTTGTTGCCTGTGCGAGGCCTGGGGAGGAGAGTTCCTTTCACTCTTGGCCCCAGGCCCTGACACATGCTGCTCTTGTGTACTGTGGCTCACTGTCCTGACTGGGTGTTGTCCTGACCACGAACTGTGGTCATTTCCTGTGACTGATCTGGTAACGAAAATGACAATACAGCCATCATAAATATTAATTCTATTGAATAGTAAGGGCTGGTTCCCACTAGGGATGCAATCGGAAGCGGAGTTGGAAGCGTAAGAATCAGAAGGTTTCCTTTTTCTTCCAATTCTGTTCCTTCGCTTCCGTCGCTACTGAGAACCAGCCCTTGTGCTTCCAGCTCTGACTCCACTTCTGATTACGTTGCAAGTGGAAACCAGCCCTAAAAGGGCTGACTATAGAACAAAGTAGCAAAGTACATAAGCATATATTACAATAAAAACAGTTCACACAGTTCATTTTGGGGTTAGGTAAACTTAAATTAATAAATAAGGGAGTACCCCTATCCATGGCCTATGAACTGTGGTTGTGGTGGAGGGGCTTGAGTGAACCTCCATGACCTTACTCCTAAAAGGTTCAACCATACCTGTCATGTCAGTATGGTTAGAGACAAGACAAAACCAGTTCACAGCTTTCCAGATTGGGGTTGGGGTTGGGTTAGCCTGGGCGGGCACGAAGTTCTCGGAACTCTTCACAGGATTGGCTGAGAAAACAATAGAACAACAACAGAAGAATGGATCCTAGCCCTGAAACAATAGAGCTTCGTGATGCCCAGGTCCAATAAAATTAGAGGTTCTAAAGAGCTGCGTGGCACCTGGTTTAGCTGAAAATCATTGTGTTATAGAAATATCAACCAAATTACAGAAAACTAGCTTGGTGAACGTTTTGTTGATGGTTTATGCTTTTGGAGGAGCTACAATGGGCCAAACTAAGTAAAGGAGATTCAAAATGCTCTTACTTGTCTTGCACTCCTTTGAGATATGCATAGAGTTGTTCAGCATTAAACTGAGGCTGACCAGGCCCAGAGAACAGACCAAGCATGCGAGACAACTGACCCACTTGCTGAGGAGTTAGAGCCCCTGGGGGAGGGGGGTGGTCATCACTGTCTCTTTCTCTCCGGGGTGGTGTGTGAGGTGCAACTTGAGTCAGCCTTGAATGATGTAGTTGAGATGAAATCTGTTGAAAGTAAGAAAAAGAAAAAGTTGCAAAAACAAAATATTTAAATCCTAATTAGTGGCCCTGGTTGCTGATCTCATCATATTGGGTATCTTGCTCTCACCTATTAATATTTTTCACAAATCATTTTTTTTTTGGCAAAATTAATTAAAGCTTTTCAGTCACCTTCTGTTAAATCACAAATTTGAAACAATACACTGCAAAATACAAATCCATAGACCATGAAATTTAGAGGCTGATTGCATGGCGAATTTCAGCCAGGAGCAAACGTCATTAATAAGAAGATTTGTTCAAGAAACTGGGCTGAAATCTCAGCCTGCCTAACCGGGCTGAAATTCACCATGTAATTGGCCCCTTAGTAACGCTTGAAAATTAAATACACTGTAAGGTATCTGCTAAAACAAGTTAATTGCTTGCCCTGATAATATAGCCTATTTATTATTATTTTTATTCCTGAGGCTCTCAATCAAGTAATGGTTTCAGAGAATTCCTGAAACATCTGGTTCACCTTTTCCTGAGTTGTAAAACCAACATCTTTTCTAGTTGGCAGCGGGACACTAAATGCACCATTCGTAACTGTTGTTTTTGTAAAAGCAGTTTGTGTTGGATGCCCTCTATGTCTAGAATCCTGCAAAATATTAAAAATAATTATTAATACAAATACCAATTAAACAAAAATAATTTAATAATTCACCAGTAAAAGCAGTGTTCAATTTCTCCTACAGCTTAGGTTTCCCCTGTGTCCACTGTCTATCTTTGTTAGGGTGGATAGAAGATGGAAAGTTGTTTATTCAACATTGAAGGTATGTTTGATTCGCATTTCAATGTTTAAAGCCTACAGATGAAAAATTCTGGCAAGAAAAACTGTCATAACTAAAGAGGACTTAGTTTATAGTGATTAAACTTTCACCCTGGTTTTTGTATGTAACTCAAACTACAGTAATTTTTTATTGAAGACAGAATTAGTTTGGAAGGTACATTGTAAAATGACTAGCATCAGTGCTGAATTACAGCAATGTTCTCTATAATAATGTAAACTAACATAATTAGTTAATCTTCTCAATCCTCCCCCACCCCCTATTCAATGTTGGGGTCTCAGCAAACAATTATGCATTAAACAAGTCCTGTTATACACAACATTGTAACAGGGGGAGGGGAGAGAAAGAGAATAAAAGCAAAAACTGATAATCTTCCCAACACTTTTGTGTATGATTGTAGTTAACAGGTATTAAAACTTGTTTCACAGGAAATATAAAGCTTGTTTTCCAGTCATTATGAAAACCAGGTTTCCATTCTCCTTCCAACAAATTAAATGGCTGGAAATTGAGCCTTGGAAAATATGCACCACTGATGTTCCATCCTTGAAGACCCAGGAGTAGTTATTGGGCGTGGAACGAGGCAAAAACACGGCAAAAATCAGCACAATGAAAGTTTTGTAGAATTACTGATTTTTGCCGAGTTTTTGCCTTGTTCCACCCTGACTAACAATACTAACTACCTCTGGGTCTCTGAGGATGTTGATTTTCTTTAACATCTTCAGGCTTGCTTGCTCTGTGAGGGTACATGTACACTGGGTTTCAAGTTAAATATTTAATGATGTGAAATGTGAAAAACAATAACCATACCGGATAGGAATGATCCACTGATATAGCAGCACTGGATGCTGTGACTAAAGGGTGCAGAGAGTTGGTAATGTGCCGTTGTTCAGTCTGATGATCAAATTGAATGGGAGATATTACTCCTGATGAAATGTGGCCATCTCCTATTGGAGAAAAAAATATTAATTAATTATTATAAATAGATAACTGCAATGAATGCATTTTGTACAAGGGGGCGGGGGGGGGGGGGGGGTAACTTACTTGGGAAAGCTTAATTAGCATATGGACTAAAAAACTCAAGCTTTTGAAATTCAGTTAGTTTCAATTAGAGAAACTTTGTACAAGGTCTCATTGAGGGTATAGCTTTGACTGTTAGTGGGACAAAAAGTAGCATTTTGATAGTGATCATGGTTAAATTTCCATTCCTCAGATCGATCTTCTACAATAAAGCTGAGCCAGATCCAATATTGATGGCTGATGGTAAAAAATACCTCATTTGTCATAAGATGACAATTACTCCAAACCGCTTGTAACTGATTGGAGTAAAATTTTAAACTTGAAAATTGTTGACAGAGTTAATAGGTCACAAACCGTTTACTTCTGTAGTTGATGGAATCAACATCAGGCCATTTTCAAGCATTTGATCTCTTTCCTGCTGCAATCATAAAATTTATAATCAATATTAAATGATTGTGCGATAAAATTCTGATCAAAGATCTCAGAAGAGCATCAAAAACATTATGCTAGAGAGATGGCTCAGGCATTAATTTTAATTTTTCTCTTTCCTTTTATAAGTTGTTATAAGTTTTATAACAGTTTTATAAGTTTTGTAAGTTGTTTTATAAGTTTTATAAGTTGTTAGCTTCTTTTAAAACTTTCCATTTTAGTGTTAAGTTTTTGCTGTAAATCAGTCCTGAAAACCCCCTCGGAAAGTGACTAATAAATTCATTGTATTGTGAAAAGGATGTACTTTAATTTAATTTCAAGTTTAGAGTATCTGCAAGTCACCTGCCTCCCATAAATGAAATTATTAATTTTATTGACTCAATAAGGAAATTTAAATACAGTACATAATACCTCATAATGCTGATCACCAGGTGATCTTTGTAAAAGCTGCAAGAACAAATAAGACAAAAATTATTAACCCCTGCCCAAACAAAAACAAGAATTGATGAGAGTTCAAATTCCTAGAACATGACACAGACAAAATGAAATTAATGCTGAAAAATTGGATTTTACCATCTTTACATAGTGGTTTAACTCAGCCTGACGGGACTCTTGTTCTTCCAGTTTCTCTGTGATATCCTGCGACACTGCAGGTGTAATGTGCCTGTCAATAACAAACCAATTTACAATAAGAACCAATGTGGATTCATTGGCACAACTTTGTTACATATAAAATGTTTAAGACAAACTTAATATATGACATGAATCATTTAGTGTAAATCAAAACTAGAACTTTCTTATTAATGATAATTTATTGCATGTGACACAATCCCTATGATGTGTGCTTTGTAGTCACAAACAGCATTAAACGGATGAGGTAATGTCAATGTATGTTGAAATTTTTGCATGATGCAAGCAGTGCTTGCAACAAAAGTTGCATATAACAGTCAAGCTGTTTCATCTTTAATTGAAGGGTTTTCTGCCAAAATATTGTAACAGTTAGCAGCTAGTCAAAGAGATTTTCTCCTTTGTATATTTGAACTGGAACAAAAGAGATAAATCAAGAATCGGCTCCTCTTTTGCTTTGGTTGCTCAAGTTTTCAACAAATTAAAGTAATACGCCAGGCTGTTATATATTATTTTGTCACTTACTTTTTGTTTCCCTTGGGATTTTAAGTTAGTTGGGTTCTACTATTACAGTACCTTTCTTCATGAGTTTCATGGGGAAACACAGAGAGTAATGTGTTATCAGGCTCCAGCGTCTGCTCCAAGAGAGTGTCCTCCTTGGCATCCTCTGTTGCCTGTGAAAATAAATGTAAACTTGCTTTCTATGTAACAATTAGATTATGAGCTTGAGATTGCTATCACGTGATAGTACAAATCTACCAGATGTTCAAAACTTAACAACAAGACAGGCTTGCGTTTTTATTGAATAATGATATAAATAACAACCGCACACACTCACTTTGTACAACAGTTACTACAGAATACATAGTGAGTAGCGTAGCCAATAAGAAAACAGAATTAGCAAGGCTGTTAATTCACCTTTCTGCTGATTACAGGAGATTACATTAAATAGGAACACTAGGATTTTGTTCACTGGCTCAAAAGTTAGAACTGACACATGCAGCACCATGGGAAAGAGCTGCTCAACAGCTTTTATTTGAATGGTCACACTTCAGGATTTCATCCACAAACTCAAACGTTAGAACCACATTGTACAGCATAATAAACAGTAGCACAGGAAAGTACTGCTCAGTAGCTTTCATTTGAATGGTCACACTTTAGGATTTCATCCACAGACTCAAAAGTAAGAACCACCTTGTTCAGCATAATAAACAGTAGCACAGGAAAGTACTGCTCAATAGCTTTCATTTGAATGGTCACATTGAAGGTTTTGATTTACGGCCTCAAAAGTTACATGAGAAATCACCTTGTACTTTGTTGTTGTTGTTGTTGTTGTACTGACAGTATTTGAATGGGCTGACAAAGTGCAGTCTCAGTCATTAACAGTGTTACCAGTGGAATTAAATTCTCGCCACAAACTGACCTTAGGTGAGTCACCTTCGATATAAGCATGAAGGGGATAAAAGTCAAGACTGGACCGGTCATGCGACAACAAGCCATGTTTCTCCACATCACCATTCATGCTCAAGTAGCTTCCTGCTGAAAACATGCCGCTGTCTGCATGAGAGCTATCATGGGTTATTGCACTGTATGGTGGTTTGGAAGTCGGAAGAAGACTTGACAAGGGTTTATCTGGTATCTTTTGCTGTTGCGAGGATGAGTGATAAAGTGCCGCTGTGATTGGCACTTTGTTTGGTTGTTGTTCTGTTTCCTTGCTCCACTGCAAGGACGAATCTTTACTGAAGAAGCCCTGATCATAACTAAACTGGGAAATGAAAAGAAACCTGTCATTTAATGACAACAAGAGTGCTATTTGATCAGTTACATTCTGGAGTAAGAAAGACGGAAAAGGTCTTGAGATTCACTTTTAATATTTTCACATAACAGTTGAGTATTTTAAGCACATGTTCAACATTTTACTGTACTTACTAGTTAAAAACAGTTACTAGAAGCCCATGGTATACAGCATTTTCCTCAAGTGTAATGATTATGCTTCAAGCAAAGTCAACTTCACTTTCTTTCTTATGAGTTCATTCCAAAATGTCTTCTTCATACCACTTATAAGCCCCCACCCCCCCTCCAAGCCCCCAATAAGAGTAAAACAGATTTAACCCTTTAAGCCCTAAGAGTGATCAGCAGTAAATTTCTCCTTGTAATATCAATGCCTTATCAATCAACAAGGTCACGAGAATTGAGGACATGATCACACATGATGAATTCTCTTGATATCCAAACAATTTCTCCTCACTACTTCTATAGGAAATGTATAGGGACAAGAAATGAGAATTTAAATTTTGATATTAGGGCTAAAAGGGTTAAAATGACCAAAACATCTTAGCATGACATACATATACATTGTGTTGAATGAGACTGTCTAGACAACTGAATGATGTAATACACTGGGGTATAAAAAATGTTTTCATCTGGGGGACAAATCAAGTGAAAATTTGCATATTTGCCACCATTTTTACTAATTTTAAAACTAAAAGGTGGCATGAGCGGGGCCAGACAGGTTGAGGTGAGCCGGTCCAGAAAAAGCCATCCGGCCCCACTTGAATTCAAGTGACCTCGCACCGCACGACTATTCTTGTACTTTCTAATCATTTTATAAAATACTTATTGACTGAGTTAGGCCGAGCCATAAAGAAAAATATTTGGCTCTCGGTCATGGTACACAGATCTTACTGCATGCACTCGGTCCGAAGGCCATGATCTCGAGCCAAATATTTTCCTGTCCGGCCCTCCCACTCAGTCAATGAGTGGATAGTATGTATGTATGTATGTATCTCACTCAATACTTCGGGTATTCACAAGATAAAAATGGCAGGAAGTTCAAGATACCTTGTGGGTCTCTGATGATGGGGACAGTTTAGTAGAACTGGAATTTAACATCTTTAGAACTTCTTCATAGTGAGACTTCATCATCTGCTGCAGACGGCATGTCAGTGTATGTCTACAAACAAACAGTTTAAAGGTATAATGTGAAGCTTGTGGGATGTGGCTAAAAGTGAGAATACTGTGCACACAAATGGGATTGGGTTCACAAATTATTCTGGTAGATCTAGTGATAATGCCTGCTACCAACTTGATAGTAACCTATCGAGTAGTTTACCAAAGTACATTTGCTCAGTATTCTAATTTTTAAGGTATAACAGCACATTGATTAATTGTATGATAAAGCCAATACTTGAAGGTCTGTAAGTCTTGGTCAATGGATTTACTTTTTTGGGATAATCTTAAGCACACTGTTTTTATCTGCAATGATCAGCATGGTGAACTGTGATTGGTCATATTCCAGATGACCAATAAGCAAAATAGTCCGACACATTATCTTTCCTGTAATATCTGCCCAAATGTGCTTAGAATATGGCTTTCAAGATGTCTATTTAAGTATTCCAGTGGCTCTTTAACTGACTGCCTCACTTAAATGGAAGGTGGGTGCCTGGGGTATATCCAGGGGCTTCCACTGTGGCCAGCCATGAGCCCCCATTCCAGGCACCCGTCACACTGATTGAATCAGTGGAAGGAAAAAATAAAGGTGGGGCGGGGGAACGCTGAAGACAACCGCTACAAAACCTCTACAAAACCGCTCAGAAAACTTGGAAGAACCTAGCTGAGAGACGAAGCTGCAACGTTCCACGTGTGCCTGCACTAGAAAGTTTGACCGCTGACCGGAAGCGTCTGCTAAGCTCGTGGGGGTTAACTTTGTTAAATTGACATTTAACTAAATTAAATTTTGATTAAAAGGTTATTTTTTGTGACATATGTGTACAGTCAACTCTCTTTCTCAATGGTTTCTCCTCTAAGATGAACACTTCTCTAAAACAAACACCTGAAGTTGATCTCTAGTCAACTGCACTCCAGTCACTAATTTTACTGTAACTGAGAACAGTTAGATGGGTACTTCTCTGAAACAGACAGCTAGTGTTTGTCTCAATAGTGTCCATCTTAGATAAACTTGACTGTATTCTTATTCCAGAATTTCAAACACACTCTAAGATTATATTAACAAACAATTTAATGATATGTTTGATGTCTTGTTGTAATCTTCCCATAGTCAAGTTTATTAGATCACCAAAATACACAGAACCAGATTCACCTTTCTTTCTCCACGTACTGCTGTGTGTTGGCAAGTGAGGCCATTTTCTCTTGAAAACCACTAATTCTGAGGGAAACAGTATTAATTATCAGATGAATATAAAGATGAACTTTCAATTAATTCAACTCTCAGTCATGTCTTGTCAAATATTAATACTGCCTGATGGGAGTGTATAACCGGTAATGGTTAATTGGGTTTCAATTTCTTATTGAAAAGCACAGTAACGACTTAAAGAAGCATCATTCCTAAAGTATCTAGCACATGTACATACCTCTCTTCATACTCATCAGACACAGTTTTCAGTCTGACATCTTTTTTCTTCAACTCCTGCAAAAGAAAGTATAATTTAGATGACCAAGATCACCATAAGGCAAAAATGTGCATCATCATAATATTAATTTTATGTGCCTCAAACTGGGCTGGGTTCTGCTTAAATGACAGTTACCATGGAAACTAGTCACAGTGCTACAAGACTAACCTCATGAAATTTACCAAGTTGTTGTTGGAGGTCTTCTTTGTGCCTTGTGTTCATATCCTGCAGCTACAAACAAGATGAACAGCAGCAATTTAGTAACATTTATCACCACATACAAACATTACAGAAGAACATTCATGTGAACATTGAAAGAGAACTTTTCGGTCCGAAAAGCTGTGTAATGTGCAGAAAGTTTACCAATAAAGATTCATTTTTTATTTTATTTTGAATGCTAAGCAATCAAATTTTACGTTAATTACTATACATAATTATGCCATTTGTTGGAAACTAAATTTTAAAAATCATGAAAATTATTGCCCAGAAGAAGATTAGTAGGGGCATTGGAAACATAACCGTTTTGAAATTATTTTAAAAGTCATACTAAATTAACTCCGACTCTTATCTGAAGGTCTCTATTATAATTGCTTCAAAATCTACGCTCAAGGCTGCAAATAACAGCCTGCCATTGATCAAATGTCCGTAAAAATTTGACATTCTGGCCTGACAGACGGACTGGGTAATTCTGCTACAATTAAATTCTGACATAAATTTTTTTCCTCTGGGAAACATGAAGAAATTTCCATAGTTTTCAGGGCTTGAAATTGCGCCTGTATCAGGCGCATATGCGACTAAAGATTTCGCTTTTGCGACTAAAATTTGTTTATTAGTCGCGATTTTGTGACTGTTTTACGGCCTAGCTAATAAAGGAATTATATACTGTTACAACAGTCTTGTGTCTTACTTGTAACTGGTAGTTGTAATTTTATCTGAAAAATCCTGCGAAATTCACATTGAATATTGTGTGAGTTAATCGTTGATTTCATGCCCCGTTAACGCGGTTTCCAAGAAGTGTATCACAGGTGCACTTTTTCAGACTTTCTCAGAAATTTCTCATTTCTCATTTCCGGTTCTGGTAGCAGTAGTTAGCTTTTTTTTTGCAACTAAAATTTTTCGAACTTGCTACTAAATTTTAGAAATTACTTGCAAATTACGATTGAGAATTTTTTTAATTTCGAGCCCTGGTTTGCTTTTTAAGGGGAACAAAATTGTCCAACCAGACTGAAAGTTTCTTGTCAGGTTAATGTATAATTTGTCTCTGGACTGACAAATGACTTGCTTAGAGAAGAAAGTTATTTGCAGGCTTAATGCTAATTTAAATAAAATGCAAAATAATTCCACCCTTGTTTCAGGGTTCATTGCTCATAAGTTCATACCTGTTTTCTGTGTGAATCTCTTATCTCTGATTCAGCTTTTGCCATTTGATCATGAATCTCTTCTAACCGCTTTGTCATCTGTTAAATTAGTATTAATTATTCTATTAAAGTTATTATTATGATTAATAATAAATTTAAAATATTATTATTAATATCAGTCATTACCGGTATATTATAACAATAAAATTATCACAATGATTATAATCTTATTATAATCTATTAAATTTATTACCTAATAATTATAATAATATTATTAGTAATTATTATTAGACATGTATGAAAGAGGTGATACAACCAAACCTCTCTTAAAAAATGGAAGAATTATATAGAGCACATATCACATGTTTCATGGCGCTATTAAATTACATTTTACATGGTCATTTGAGCTACGTGAAGGTCTAACTATCTGCAGGTGAAATAGCACAGGCAGCACCCTTGTCCGTAGTTATTTTAAGATCCTAAAATCCTAAAGTGGCTCCTATATCCACGATAGCAGGTATTCTTTCTTAATTATTAATTTTGTAAATATCAACCTTTTGAAAGTGACCAACTCTTCTAGGTCAACTCAGACCTCAGACCACCATTCCTTGCATTCAATGTGGTCATTTAGAAGAGGCTCAAGGGCTTTATTCATCTTAACCTCTCTACAACTGCCATCTTCAGATGGACGTTTCTGGCCATTGCAGAGAGATGGCTGTTAGGGATGTTTCAATAAGAGGATTTAAGTGAATGGATTGGCGATAAGAAAACATCCACCATTATAGAGAGGCAGCTGTCATGGGGACATTAATTTTAACAACAGCATTTTAAGTGAATGGAAAAGAATTCGGGACAAACAAAATAAGCTTGGCTGTTGTAGGGTGACTGCTGTTAGTGGAAGGTTGGCTGTATAACATTATTGGTAACAGCACAATAAACTTTACCAACAATAAAAAATAGTTTCTCCAGTGTTCTAAGTTATGATGACTTAAATCATGCATACCTCTCTCTCCAGGTCAGCTTGTCTTTCTGTTTCCTCTTTTGTTCTGTTTGCTTCATGCTTTGCTTCCATCAAGCGAAGCTCCATTTTTAAGCTCTCCTAAAAGATGAGCATGATCATGAATTCATTTTCTTTACCCCTTTCACTCCCAGAGTCAGTTATGGAGACATGTAATGTAGTTCTAACTTTTGAGTCTGTTGACGAAATGCCATGGTGTGACCATTTAAATGAAACCTCTTCAGCAGTACTTTTACATGGTACCATTTGGTTTTCCAATATTTTACAAAATTAAATTTGGGATTTTTCTTGAATTTATTTTGTAATTTTTGACACCCTTGGAAGTTCAAGGGTCAACATTTTAACACTCACAAGTCACTGTTTTGAGTACTCACATTCACCATCTCAAGCACTTAATTTATCTTAAGGAAAATTTTACAAATTGCTCTGAACAATCACACCAAACATACTAAACAAAATTACCTTTTCTCTGTTGCTTGAATCCAACTCCATTTCAAGACGCTGAACTTCTTTTTGGACTGACGAAAGAACAGCTTGGCTATCCTAAAAAAATAAGCATGCTATGTAAGAATGCAAGCAAGTAAATAATTTACCTTTTGAAGATACAGTTATTTCTAAAACTCATTATAAAAATTATGCTCAAGGAAATGCGCGCGCTATGATTGGTTAAACCAAGTTCATTATACCTCGATAAAGCACGTGCGTGATGTAAGGTTTATTATAACTGTTTTTATTTTATAAATTAAAGAAATAAAAAAACTTGTTCCTCGTGCATAGTTGAGTTATATAAGCACTTGAGAATTTTTAAGAACACTCAAGAAGTGTGAGAAGCACTCGCCTTTGGCTCGTGCTTCTCTGCACTTCTCTCGCGTTCTTAAAAATTTCGCGTACCTATATAACTCAATAATGCACTCGGCACGTTTTTTATTTCGTTATTTGATGAAACAGTGTTTCATCACTCCATGTATCCATACACCTCAAAGTGGGTTAATAAAACTTGGCTGTGCCCCATTTTGATATATTACTTGAACTTGCTTGTCCCACCTCTCATAAGTGACAACCTCTCTTGATGACTACTTGGCATGATAGAGATTTCAATTTTTAAAGGGAGGAGAATGGTAAATCTGAGTCTTTGCGAGATGACAAGACACCTAGCATTTTTTTCTGCGAGCCAGAGACTCTTTTACTTTTTTAAAATGTAAGACTGAGACAGAGACTCTGAGAACTGCTAAAAAATTAGACCTGTGAAATTCGACTAAACATTTTAAAAGACCATTTGCCGTCCCTTCAAAAGTTCATGATCAAACTGTTTGATGTGTGCAAACAAACTACAAACTTTGATCCTGCTTTGATCATTCAACTTTGTTCAAAGAAACTTTGACAGTGTAAACTGGCCCTTACAAGAGATTGGACTGTAATACTGAGGATTGATGCTCAAGGTTATCAAGGTTTTAGTTAATAGGCTAAAGAAACAAGATCATTCATTCATTCATTCTTTATTTGTCATATATCTTAACATGATCATACCTTAACTGTCTGCATTTCTTGTTTCAGCTTTTCCTAATTAAAGGAAATTACACACAAACTTCAATAGAACAGTTCCAACAACTTATTCCTCGTGAAGCGAGGTTTATAAATTTGCCGCGCAGATTCGCATGGAATTGCATGTGGATCATTGTAAGGCGACGAAATCTTGGTTTGCCTTGTTTATGTATATCGCATTGGTGTCCTGCAGTTGCCTAGCAACAGAGGAATCACAACCACTGACAATGGCACAGGTTACTACTTCATGTAAGCCTATAGGAGCATGTTAAACAAAGATGGCAGATGGTAAATGGTACACGAACCCTCGTGTGCATTTATACAGTGTTCTTTTAACTGAGATGTGACCTAAAAAAGGTGATAACAATCACATACAACACAATGTGACATTTCAGTTTTCATACCTTTTCCCTTGACAACGACTTGTCATGTTCATCTAAAAGGATTTTGATTCTTGACTCAAGTTCTTCAATAACTTTTGTTTGCTAAATAATTAAAAGTTGAAAATTAATACTCGAACTTTCCCTTCTGAACCCCATGAGATCAAATTATTTTTGGAAAAAGGTTTCACTGAATAATATGTATTTTATTTCATGTTCACACCACTCCAAGTCATTTTTTATCGAAAAGAGAAGGGCTGTTGAACCTCCTGAGAGCGATGAAGATGGACCAGAAAAAGATGGCGAAAGATCGGAAGAGAGTTTGATAAGTATCACTACAAGTCAACTTCACGAGCCAACAGCTTCAGCAACTACCACAACTGTTCTATATAGTTTGACCCAGACCATTTTTAAAATAGCCCAATTTAAAATGACATGTGGGACCCACTTGACTAATTTCTGGACATATCTCTAATCTCCCTGATTGGAAATGCATTGTTAAGCAAGAATCACAATTCATTATCCCATTATAGAAGTGTCTCATCTGTATCCCTGGTGTCACACTCCTATATTGATTTTTTGTTTATTTTTTCACAATCTGTCGAGAATTAGAAAAAACAATTATCTAGCAAAAAAAAGTTTGGGTCACCGACCATCCAAGCAAAGTTAGGCTAACGGCTAACAGCCCTTTATGTGCTTAGATTTCTTCTCTTGCATACACGCTTGTGCATGATGTAGCATGGCATTGGGACATGTATAGCGTGCGCAGTAAGGATGCACATAACCAATTAGCACAAACTTCCTTAAAGGGAGCTGCTCTATTCATATGAGGATGCCCACCCCAATGTAAAGACCTGTTCAATTCTGGGAGGTGACATTTCTGTCATCAAACTTTCTCCTTACCTCTTCCAGAGCTTGTTCAGCCACTACAGACTTATTTTCCATTTCCTCTTTCTCCTTCATAACTTTCTCTCTTTGTTCTTCTATCTGTGAAACTGTTTCTTTTTCTTTTGCTAGACATTCCAGTAACTTAGATCTCTCTTCCTTCTGTTGTTTGAGCTGAAATCAAAGGCCAACATCAAATCTCTTCTTGCCATAAAAATAGTGTTACATATTAACCCTTTCACATCCAGGGTCAATTATGAAGACGTGTAGTGTAGTTCTAAATTTTTGCGTGTGTGGATGAAATCCTATGGTGTGACCATTCAAATGAAACCTCTTCAGCAGTACTTTTGCATGGTACCATTTGTTCTAACTTTTGAGTTTGTTGATGAAATCCTATGGTGTGACCATTCAAATGAAACCTCTTTAGCAGTACTTTTGCATGGTACCATTTGTTCTAACTTTTGAGTCTGTTGATGAAATCTTATGGTGTGACCATTCAAATGAAACCTCTTCAGCAGTACTTTTGCATGGTACCATTTGTTCTAACTTTTGAGTCTGTGGATGAAATCCTATGGTGTGACCATTCAAATGAAACCTCTTCAGCTGCAGTACTTTAAAGCAACACTCGCTGGCAGATTTTGCAAAATTGTTACCTGTGTTTGCTTTTCCCTTTCAGCTTGTGCAGCTTTTTCTTGCTCCTTTGTCAAAGCTTCAACTGCTTGTGCTAACTCTTTCTCAAACTGTAACAGCATCTGCAAAACAATTGCAAAGTGACAACATGCTACCAAACAACACGACAATGCCAGCGTAAAGACAAGATAAAAAAGTGGGGCAAGTGCTGATATTTGAGATAAAAGGTCCAATGTAATTTGATGTCTGTCCACTGCTTTTTGCACTTATGTCCAGAAATGCACGTAACTCGGTCCTTGGGCACTTCATATTACACACAATTATTTGTATTTTCCATATGACTTCATGTTTGACAGAATTGCTTGCGTTTAGGTGAGAATTAGGGCTAGGGGACACTTCATGACGTTTATCATAAAGAGCATGAATCTCATTGGCGTGCATTTCTGGACATACCTCGCTTTTTGGTGCACTCAGACTTCTTGGGGGTCTCAATTCAACTCCATACAAAAAATATCCACACCCCACCCCCATACAGAAGGTTTATTTCAGTTAAATCCCCGACCCCTCTGAAAAGTCCAGTTCACTTTTGTACTTTCCAGTGAGGGGGAGAGGGAGGGAGAGGGGGTTTGGATGTTTCTTGGAACCACACATTTTGACCGAGAAGTTGCTTCATTGCTGCATATTTCCCAGAAAGAAAATGCAAAAGCAAGCAAACAAACTAGGAATTTCTTTAAACATGCAGGGCTGTCACTAATTTTTTATTAGAAGTAGCCGGGGGGGGGGGGGGCAGTTTTATTAGTAGCCTTCCCTGGTTTGTTTATGAAAGTAGCTGGGCTCAGATGTGTAGTAGCAAAGGGTTTCCCCCACCCTCCTCCCCACCCTTAATGACAGCTCTTAACATGACATACATACATACATTTTCAGGTTCAGTTATAAAAATAACATCACCAAACAAGATTAATGGCTATTATTTTCCACCTAGCTCGGTTTTCTTTGTTCTTTTCAGGGGAATATATCACATAACCCCGTTCATTACAGTGTCGGAAAAGCTGGGTGCGGCTTTGATTGTAACAGGGGAGAGGTGGGGCTGAAAACAATAGCTGATAACAATAGCAAAACAAAGGATTATATATTCCCCTCAACATATTCCCCCAACATATTCCCCTTGACATATTCCCCTCGACTTATTCCCCTCATAATAGAATAACACAAACGGGAAGACAAAAGACAAAAGAAGAAGGAAAACGCTCTAGCATCGGTCAATATTTTTTGTTTACAAAAAAAGACAACTTCACCTACGTAATTAACTTGCCGGTCGCGACCAAAAAGCGAAATGTTAATAACATTATTCGATGGTATCGTACCTCGATTCAGGTTTCAGGTCTTCAATAATGTATGACGCCTCGTTTTACGCTTGAACCTGAATATGTTTCTGCCGCTTTCCCTTGGAAAACACACCACAACCACTCCATTGATCTTCGAAAGATGACTCAGGCGGGCAGTTGAGCCATGGTGAGACCACGAGTACTGTTCATACATTTTCTTCTCTCTCTCTCCTTCTACTCATAACGAAGCAACGTGCTCAATGCAAATTTGGCAAAAGCAAAACATGTTTACCGCCTCGCTTCGTAATGTGCCATGATCCCAATGTGGCCATGCGGAATCATGCTTTTTTGTATTTGAATTGAACGGAATGTTACACTCCGAAAAATTAATAGTTTCTTTGTTTTAGAAAACCTCACAAGGTGGAAAATAAGCATGTTATTGACCAGTCCCTCGGGGATATGTGATATATTCCCCTCGTGGCGTTCCCTCGGGCTACGCCCTCGGGTACACCACGAGGGGAATATATCACATATCCCCTCGCTCCTGGTCAATAACCCTTACTTATCTTCATCATTTAAGAGAACAGATGAAAATAATTTACATGTAAATTTCAATTTCAAAATCCAAAGTTAATTTTAATTAATTAAAAGCACTTGACAGTGAGTTTTCAGTACCCTTTTCATAAATGCATAAATTACCTCTTGTTGTCTCTGCTGAGATTGTTCAGCATTTTCTCTTTCTACCTTCAGTTGGTTTATGATGGCCACCTTCTCTCCTTCATGTTTCTTCCATCCCTCAACAACTTTGGCTAGTGTCTGATACAACAGAGGTTTTGAATATTAAGATTTAGCCAGTGTGTCAAAAACTGAGGCCGTGATATGTATGAGTGACAATTGAAGGGGTGAGTGGAATAAAGCCCTAAGTGACTTGTGATCAACTGCTAGATTCTCCTTCCAGTTTGTCTTGTATATGCTCATGTAACAAAGGGAGAATTTGGTTTCAGATCAGGAGCCACTGAAGGCCTTATTCCAGTTTGGGATAAGGCCCTAAGTGACTCCTGATCTATAACCAAATTCTCCTTTTGTTATATGAGCATATACAAAACAAACTGGAAGGAGAAGCTAGCAGTTGACCAGAATTCACTTAGGGCTTTATTCCACTCACCCCTTCAATTTTGGGCAAAACATATATTTTTAAAATTAAACTGATCCAAACTTGACCTGTCCTGTTTTCTTTTTTATAAAATTTTTATTGTGAATCTTGTGTGTTGGACACAACATACAGCAGTTAAATACAAAATTCACATGATCAGTTGGTCAATGGGTGCTGACATTGAGCCTGCAATATGTAATAGTCACCTGTCTTACCCATGGGGACCACGTTGGAGTAAGGGAATGGTGGGAAGTTGGATGCAGGGGGTGGGGGGGGTTGGGGGTGCAGGGTGGTGGAAATGCCCAGGACAACAAACAACAACAAACAACACTTTATTTATACATGGGGTAGTGAACTGCCTAGAGTTCTAGCGTTTGAAGAACAGCTAATATACCGTGATTAAAATAAACTAAAACATACTAAGAAACAGAAATCAAGATGCTGAGCATCATAATATTAATATATTAAAAAGTAAAATGGTAAAAAACAAAAAAATATATATAATTACAATTTAAAAAATTGGTTAAATTAGTTATTCTTCAAAAATTCTCTTTCAGTGGAGTGTTGGCTCATGGGAGCCTTTAAGCTCCTTTCATAGGAGCTCATAGGAGCCTTTGATTTGCCGTGAAAGCTAAATTGAGACTTTTAATTTAATTTTGTACTGGCCATTTTAACTGTAATTAAGCCATCAGGCAAAAATTAAAATGTTTTCACACAAAATCCACATTTACTTGCTTAGTTATTTAGAAAAACAATGACACATATATTGCATCTGTAAGTAATCATGTAATGTATAGCACATCTGCATGGAAAAAAGGAAAGTAGGATACACTTCTATATAGGTATGCGCAGCTCCAATGGGTGTGGTTTTTGAGCTGTTTTGGTTCAAAAATGTGTTTCAATTTAGGTGTGAGGTCTGGAAAGGGTTTCAATTTAGGTGTGAGGTCTGGAAATGGGTTTCAATTTAGGTGTGAGGTCTGGAAATGGGTCTTAATTTAGGGTTCAGGTTTAAAAATGGGCATTGATTTTAGGCGCCAGGTCTGAAAAATGGAAAGAAAGTATTATTTCATTTGGTTTGTACATTGTAAATGGGTTGGAGAAATCACACATTTTTTAACCCTGGGGTTGAAATTGAAAACAATCCTACAAATTATATACAATGTTATATTGCATTTTAACTTTCACAATGAAAGTTCATACTAACATTGTCAAGTTGTCCAATCATTGTGTCCTTTTTCCTTTCTGCAGATACAGCCACTGCTAACTGCTGCTGAACTTCCAAGAGCTGAAATATATCAAATTGTTTAGTATGCCACGCAGAAGATGGTATCCAAAGACTATTAACTAACACACATGTACATCCTATTCCGTTTGTTCAAATCTTGACCAAAGATTTGTCAATATTACTTTCAAGTTGAAAAGATGAATAAGCACACTTACTTTTCCATGCAGTTCTTGTATTTGTTGCTCACAATGCTAAGGAAATAATTATAAAATCGTTTAATTCCTAATAATTATTAATGTACTCTACAAGGTAATAAGAGGATTGATGTACATGTACCATTTATTGAATTTACCTTGTGACTCCAGTGACGATAAATCAAAGAAATCATGATGCGAAAAGATGTCTATACACTGTTGGTGTACTTCCAGAAAAAACTATCAATACAATGTAATATTAAGCGGAAGTGGGGTGGGGATATGTGGGGCAATTGACTTCTTTTGTCATCCCAACCCTTTGGAATTTGACTTGAACTAAAGATTAGCCCCAGGGTGGGAACTTTCCAATGTTTGATGAACAGGATTTGATGTCATTATTACTTCACAGAAGTAAAAGCAGATGTTCTTAAAGGGGATGTTATTTGCCTAATCAATCTGGTCAGCTGTGACCTATATTCTATCCCACATATACCCATCTTTTCCCTAACTCAGGCTTAACATTGACAGATGCGTAATGCGCATGGTGGGATAGCAGATTTTTAAAGGTCACTCAATTCAGCTGAACAAATGTATGTCTAACCCTGGTATGAAACCAGGGACCATCTGTCAGTGTGGTGAGTAATGTCCAGAGGGGGCCAGACTACTTTATAATAGGCGTCACAAAGTGTCCTCATCTATAAAGTAACATTCTTTGTAACACACAATCATATGACGTGATATAAAAATGACAAATAACTCTGTCAAATATAAAGAACAAAGTTTGTTTAACGATACTTGCGTGTGTTGTGGTTTAAATTTGTCTTTGGTTTGAAAGTTTTCAAACTAGTTTAACTTTTGTTTTCCTTTGTCTTAGATTCATTATCATATTCAGAGACAAAGGAAAACAAAAATCAAACTGGTTGAACTGAAAGTATTAACAGCATGGTTTATAACCAACCTTTCTTCTGAATCGTTCCCTCTCCACTTGGTCACGCAAAAGAGAATTTTCAGACAGAAGTGTCTTATCACTGCTAACTTTCCCACTAGGAATTGCCTTCAGCTTTCTATCACCAGAAAATGAGACCATTTGTCTGCCTGATTGATCATGAGATGGAATGACTTGCTCACCATTTTGAAAATGGACCTATGATAAATGCATACACAAACATTTTTTACAGTTTAGAATACACTTATCTTGAAGACAAGATTAGGGATACATGTAGCCTTAAAACAGTTCAATTTCATTTGTTCATAATCCATCGTATCTTTCACAATATAAAGCATTGATCTTAGCTTGTTTTTAATTAATGATTAAAAAAAATGAGCCACTGGTGGCACACACTGCCACACAAATAAATAAATATTAAATAAATATTAGCAGTTTTCCCTTCTCCTCAAAAACCAACACCTCCAAATTCCAATTAGATCTGGAAAATGTCCCAAATTAGTACTACGTGCTAAATACCTTTGACACTTAAATAAAGTGATTTATTTTTATTTTTATTTGGTGCAATAACCGCTAGTGCCCACTTTGTGGCTTACAGCATATGATTGTAACACTCATGGCAGGTATTTGACTTGTGCAACAAAAGATGAGTTCTGGATGCAGAGAAAGGTTCATGACCAGTTCAAGGAGAATTACCTGTAGTTCTGAATGTGGTGAGGAGTTTGGTAGAAGTCTGTGTAACAACGCTGTTGTGTCCACGCTAAGAACAGATTCCTTCTCCTCTTCATTGTCTTGAGTTTCATAATCTGAAAAATGCAAAAACTTTGTGTAAAGATTTAACACAGTAGACCTCTGGTTGTTATCTTAATCTGGGATGCCAACATTCTTGCTACTTTAGGACCCCATTAAATTTAAATGACAACTGAACGACTGTGGGATGTATTTTAAACCTTTCATTACTGGTACAAACTGGGTGTCTGCAAACATCGCCATGTCTGGGAGAGGGGAACCGGGGAGAGAGGGAAAGGACACTTGCAATAAAGATTCATTTGCTCATTTCTGTGGATGCTGACAACCGCAAAATTCCGATTGGCTAATTCACACTGGATGGTAAAAGTCGCGCACCCGAGCCAGAAGGCTCATAACGGCCGGAGCTTAAACCCGGTTTCTATAGCATGAAGCGACTAGAAATATTGCTACTCCCCCCTGGATGGGATGCTAGTCCATCGCAGGGTTACCCCCAGCATTTTGTCGCCGGTACCCATTTATACACCTGGGTGGAGAGAGACAGTGTGGAGTAAAGTTTCTTGTCTAAGGAAACAACACAACGGCAGAGACCAGGCTTCAAACCACTGACCTTCAGGTTGAAAGTCCGACGCGCTAACCACTACACCACTGTTACCGTATAGTAAAATTCTGGCATGAAGTCAGCCATGCGAAAAGCGTGCGCCAGCTTCTGATTGGTGGACTTATTGACAGTTGACATAATTCAATTACCAGAAAATCAGTGGGAGTAATGCGAAGAGCCCAGTTCTTATAGCAGGCGTTCCTTCCCATCTCCCCCTCTCCTTTTCCGCACCCCCTCCCCCCTCCACATTTACACTGGCCATGCAGGCTACCGTCTTGCTAAAAAAGCTCCTACTGTATCTATTACATTGTACATCACTGAGCAGTGCTATTTACCAGCAGTTGTAGTGCTTGGTGCATGGTTGTAATCTCCCTGATCAGATAACCCTTTACAGTTTTGCAGCATCATGTGAAGATGTCCTCTAACTTGCTCCATTTCCTGAATATCGGCATTTGTGATACTGCTTAAGTCCAGCCCCTTCTGTTAACACAAGTCGTAAGGAAGATAACTGTTACTGGTGCAGGGCTGTGCTCTAGCAGTGCCCAGGGGCCTCAGGCTCCTTACTTTTATCTTCGGGCGACTAGAAAAACTTACTTTTGTATAAAGCTTAAGTGCCGGGCTCCCCAGATTTCAAAGGTGGGAGCCTTTGGGCTCCCTGTGATTCTTCTAAGAGCACAGCCAGTGCCATACACACAGTGTAATGCAAGCCATGCCATATACTGTGTCACTTGATAAAGTTTTTAACAGGTATTTTTGAAACTTTTTAACATTTTTCTAATAGCTCTTAAGTGTTGTGCTTCTGTATCAAATGACAGTTTTCTGCCAAATATTGCCAAATGTCACCAAAATAATCTAAATTGGATAAAAAGAATCTAAAGACCAAAATAAAACAAGTACTGGTAGTTTGTGAATAAAGTGCAGAATAATACAAGGATGAATGTCAATTACAGTTCATTAAATTTGATGTCATGGTTTGTCCAGGCAGTCAAGTAATCAAAATTGCCATTCTGGTCAAACTTTGAGTAAATTTTTAGTTGTCATAATTATGTCTCTTTTGTGTTTGTTTTTCCTTCCTTTTTCAAGACAATAAAGCAAGCAAGCTCCTGGCCATACACATTAAAAGTGCTTCTCCCCCACCTTGTGAAAAGATCTTTGCTAAAATGTTTGCCAGGATCTTCATGAGAGTCCTTGGTGATCTTGAAATACCGTAAAGTTCCGAAAGTAACGACCCTCGTTACTTTTGGATTTAGCAGCCGTTTCCTATCGCTACTTTTCGAGGGTCGCTACTTTTGAAGGGTCGCTACTTTCGGAGGGTCGCTACTTTCGGAGGGTCGCTACTTTCGAGGGGTCACTACCTTCAGGTAGCTACATTGTAAAATGTGTACTGTACATGCATGGCAGGACAGGCATGGCAGGAAACCTCTCGCCATCTAATGGACACTATGGTCCATTCTCTTGTCAAGTGTGGCATTGCTCTCCCAAATACGAGAAGTAGGGATACCAAGATTAACATTGATGGATTGGCTGACTATAGCATTGGCGAGTCTGCCGATGTCAAGGAAATTACCCTCATTATGATTCGGATGCTGAAATCTCTGATTGATTGCCGTAATTTAGGATCCAAGTGGCACAACTTGTGTGTGAAATGAACTGTCAGTGTTTTAACACACAAGAAGTACTTTTTTGGTTACAGTTAACTTTGTCAAATAGGTTCTGTTTTTTAGATGTGAGCATATGCATATGAAAAGAACTGGTTTAATATATCATATGGTAGTTCTGTTACTAGAGAAAAAGGTTAGATTATCCCTATTACGTACATGTATGAAAACAAATGTTATGTAGCTTTAAGAGTTATGTATTGTCCTTTGAATAGGAATGTCAAAGATCATTACAATCATTAAAAATAAACCTCGGATCAGTTTGGTACAGCTTGTTATATCTATCATTTCCGTTATTTCTTGCTAAAAAGGGAAATTACTTCTGAGGTCGCTACTTTCGGAGGGTCGTTATTTTCAGGGGGATCGTTACTTTCGGGATTTGCTAACAGCTGTGAAATTTTATCGCTACTTTCAGAGGGTCGCTACTTTTGAGGGGTCGTTACTTTCTGAACTTTACGGTATCAGTACAGATTAACAGATTTTTCAAGATCTTTAAAAACAGTGAAGAATCAATCCAGGCAGATCTTAAAAGATCTTTATATAGATTCTCAAAGATTCTGAAAGGTTTTACAACAAGGCAATTCAAAAGGAGTTGCAGCACTGTAAAATGTGAGACATTAAATGATTCTCACCTGATCAGGTTCTTCGCTCGTCATGGAGAATAATCCTCCATTACCCATCTGAGGAGGAGGTGAAATGTCTGGAGTGACCGGATTAAACATGTGAACATGTTGAGACTTGACATCATCTGCCACTGACATGGTGTATGTCACGGAGGAATCGTATGGGAGGGAGGTTGATGTGGATTGAGGACTGTATTCCATTGTGGACTCCGCAAGAACACAGATTTAACTAAATGAATATGACTGAAAGAAAGCAAATACAAATGATTTTTTAAAGCAAAAATGGCATTGTGGAAATCTTTCAATGATCTTGAGGAACTTTAATAAGGATCTCCATACAGGATCTGGTGTAGATCTTGTTAAGGATCCTCAAAAATCTTAAATGATCTTGTAGAAAATTTGCACAGATCTGCATCATGCAGGTATAATTTGTGATGTTATTATATTGCACTATATGTTTACAGCAAATCGTTGTTGTTGTTGTTGTTGTTGTTAGCAAACTCAAGAAAGATGTTCACACTGCACGGTACACTTGTTCATATAGCAGGTAGATCTAGAGTACAAATAAAAGGCCTCTATCCATGCACATTTTGGAACTGGCACAATGTGAACACAGCCAGGATGTTGAGGGTAAAAAATCTTCAAAGATCTTGTGGAAATCTTGCACAGGTTTTTGCTTGATGTTAAGTCTGATCATAATATCTGAAATACTCACGACTGACTAAATTATATGTTCACTGTAGACAGCAATAGGAAGAAACTTGCAGTGCAATTTGGATCTGTGTAAGTTTTGTACCAACTAACACTTTGCATCCATAACAAAATTTGCACATTTGCTCCTATCCATACAATCTTTGTTATTATATGTCTATCTATCCTCCAGGTTCCTGCAAACATTTTTCAAGATCCTTAAGAATTTTGCACATATTCTGCAAAAACCTCATAAATTTTGCAAGATCCGTCAAAGGATTCTTTTATTCGCAAGAAGTTCAAAGATTGCAATCATGCAGAAACGCAAATGCAAGATATGGAGGACGAATTGTACCGTGACGCCATCTGATCGTTCAAGCAGATTGAATAAAAGCAAAAGAAAAACTGACTTACCTAAATAAACAGCAACAGAATATATTCTCTCCCTTTTAAAAAAGGATAACCGGTGAGTGAAAATCCGTTAAAACGCGTATCGATTCGAGCAAAACCACGACCGTTGTGGAAAGCAAACAAACATAAGATCAGAAAAATTTACACTAGTGCCAGTCTCTTTTCATGCGACTGTCAAATGAATTATTCACGGGGAGGGGGCAGACCGGACAAAATCTTTGCCAACGAATCGTTTTACTTTCTCGTAAATAATAATCTTTAAAAAAAGAAATAGATAACAAGGATATATATTTATGAATATGACCTTCATTTTAATCATTTTATAATGGAAATTTCAATGTTTGTTTAATAAAAGGAAAATCCTGTTTACCCCACCCCCGGTAAAGTAGTATTTTTCGTTGTTCTGGCGGGAATTTTTCCCACATCAAGGCTTCCATCTTGCAAACACGTTCGCCTGGCAATTTTTGTAGCTTTATTTACCGTTTATACTGTAGAACATGGACCTAAACACCAAAAAGGCCAGAGAATACGAGTATGAGATTCAGTTCTTCGGATTCACGCCAGACTCGTTCGTAAATGGAGGTAAGCTTTGATATAAAGTCTTTCAAGACTGAAGCATGAGCGGCGAAAGCAATGCAAAGTAGCTGAGATTGTTTTCTTGTTCTGAATATGCAAACTGTATAAGCTTATAAGTTTATATATTTTTAAATAATTCTTTAGTTTACAATGCTGTTAACGACTATGTGGTCGACTGCTTCCAAGAACTTGAAAATCTTATCAAAAGCGAGGTAAGTTTCAACTAAAATGAGATAATACCATATGGTGCTAGTCAGAATATTTGACACAGAACTAAGAAGTTATCGGTCATGCATTCAGCTCCCCTGGCTTCTGTTAACCTCCCCCTCCTCCCCAGTTGAAAACTCTTCAACATACCCCCTCCCCCTGTCACAATGTTGTCACAATCATGCTCAGGAAACAGGGTTTTTGACATTTTGTGTATGCAAGAGGCGGAAGTTGGGGGGTCGGGGAGCAGCTTGTCAAAGAAGAAGAGACAAAAAATGCACAGGAACTGGGGGTGAGACCGGGGGGGGGGGTACTCCCATATATGAGCTATATAGGTATGTGACGCTGTGAAGGGTATGGTTTTCAGGCGGTTTAGTCTGGGATAGGGTATGGAAATCAGAGATTTTTGGTCTAGAAGAGGGTATCATTTTAAGCGAAACTGATCAGTTGCGTGAAGAATTTCGTCTAGACAAGGTTTACTGGCAAATAGCATTTTAAAATTGGTTAACTAATAACTGTGATAGTGAATGAGTTTCTGGAAAATAGCGAGTCTGGAATAGGTCTAGGATAGGTAGGGTTTTTCTGTGTTTAGTCTATAATAGGGTGGCAAAATGCAGCTAAAATGGTCTAGTATAGGTTCAGAGTCTGGTCTAGTATCAGAGTCCCAGCGGCACACCCCCACCCAAAAATTTGCAGAGTACCCCCCCCCGGGGGGGGGGGGGGTGAGATGGCACCCGGCAGTCCATTATTTTCCTTTTTGCATGCTATATGTCATTGATAGACCAACTTTCCAATAAAGTACTGCCATGGTCTTGACATGAGCTAGTACTCACCCCAGCCTAGTTCCACAGCTATAATTTGCTAAAGAGTGGATCCATAAAAATGTGCATCCTTGTAGGGTGTATACAATGTATATTCAATAGTTTCTGTATTAATGAAGTTTGTGAAATTTTTTCTTAGCCCTCACTGTCAAGTAATGTTAGCCAAGAACAACTTCATGCGGTAAGACCTAGTATATAATATAAAGATAGGCTAACCTACAGTGGAGCTTGCCACAAGGAAAAGCTCATTGTAACAGAACATCATGTTAATTAAGAATGTAAAAAGAATACGTAACCTCAATACTTGTGGAGAAACTGATTTATAAAAATGGAGCTCAAAGTCATGCATGTGGCTTATCTTTGGGTTGCGCCGGGGGGGGGGGGGGGGGGGGGTACTCAACAAATTTTTGTACAGGGGATGCTCTGTCCTGAGGTCCAAACCCTTACCCTTTCATATACCGTTTTGGACAGAAAAGGTACCCCTTTCATATAGCCTTTATGTGCGTCTGTTTGTTATATTTTGAAACGCGCTTTTTATAATACTTAAATGGCAGTTTTCACTACCTTTTTTATACTTCAACTTGTGTTTTCCCTACTCTTTCCTATACCTCCAGCCTCAAAAAGGTACCCCTTTCGGGCAGAGCATCCAGAGCATCCCCGTATAGCCCATTATAGGGAGTACCCCCCCCCCCCCCCCCCTGGCCTCTGCCATCCTGTTGTTTATCCTTTTTTTATTTCTTTAATTTTTTTTTCTTATTTAGGAAAGTAATCAAATGGCCAATAATTTTTACAGAAGTATTGACGAGGCTTTTGACAGATTTGAGGTGAGAAACAAAGGAAAAAATTGCATCAGTCTTCTTTAAGTTAGAATTTAGTAAAATACAGAGATTGAAAATTACTTTTTTTTCTTTCCACAGATCTATGTTAAGAAGAATATCTTAAAAATACCTCCTCATGTTCTCCTGCCTGAAGATAAGGTTTGACAATGACCAGTATTTGCTTCATGAATATTTTTATGAACTTCAGTTTCGCCAATCAGAGCAGTTAAGACTTCACTGCTCTGATTAGCTAATCAAAGGGGCTCTGAGGGCCATCTCGTGAATATGAAACAACTTAAGGTTAATTTTAATTTTTTCTTGATGTTTACAAATAAGAAAACATCTTAGCATGACATTGTCTGAATGAGACATGTTTGACCGACATTTAATTATCAAGGCCAAAGTTTGTGTTATCTGCCGAAGCCGAAGGCTGAGGCAGATAACACAAACTGAGGCCTTGATAATTATCGCTATCATGCGAAAACCGAATCCAATAATTGTTTTATTATGCATATTCCTGAGCTGCACTTGTAAAGACAAGAGCGCGCACAAAAAAGTGATCTTACAACTTGTAAGTAAACAACTTATGTCACTTCTGCATGCATAAAACTATTGTTTGTAGGTATGACGTAACAGAAACAGCAAGCAATAATTAGCTGCGTGCTTATAGCCAATCAAAATTGAGCTAGTGACACCAATGTATAATAATTTTTGTTGGTGAATTGTTGGTGTCATGCTGGATAACATTAAATTTTATACATTCATCCAACATTTGTTGGCCAAACATTGTTGGAACTTTTAGCCAAGGCTTCATGTCAATTTCTTTATTGTTTGCTTAAGGTGCACAGTGATCATCTGCACACAGTGGAAGATGATAAGAAGATTGACAAGGAGATTGAAGAACTGGAAAGAAAAATCAAGGCAGTAAGTAACTATCGTCATTGTGAAAGATTTTTTCTCCCTTGGTGCCTACTTCTACTTGGGTATACTGCAGAACTCCAAAAGTAATGGCCCCTGTTAGGGGCTGCTACTTTTGGGTGGTTGTTAGTTTTAGACTGCTGAGATATGCATGCAAACAATCCATTCCAATAAACTTATTGAAGAAGGTAAATACATGACTTGCCAATTTGAATCTTTGAACGTACAAGATATGAAAGATAGGTAAAATACCTGTCATGCATCTAGGAGAGGAAGGCAGTTATTTTTTGGAATTCTTTCACTGTATTCCCTTAAAAAGGCACGCCTTTGATTCCATTATATCGATTCACCCCTGTTGAAAAACTTTGTAAAATAATTGCCCCTAAATCTTATCTGGAGTAATCACCTCTGTTGAATAATAAATTGCCCTTTTTCTTGGATCAAACAGCTATAAGCAAATTCTCGAAAGGAAATCGTAACCCATGGTAGAATATCAACCCATCGAGGGGGATAAACTGCATAATGCCTGATTACTGGGAATCAAGGTTTTAGCCAGAAGGCCGTCTGGGCATCCTATGGATGTCCACTTTTATAAATGTTTTGAGAGACATACCTCCAGGACACCCAGTTAAAATTCTGATGGGGAACCTGGGGGGGAGGGGGGTACTCGAGTAAAATTGTGGTGATGGGGGGGGGGGGGGTAGAGCTCTTGTACCCTTTATTCCTGGTTCCTGGCCCTCTCTTGGTGGCTCTGACATATTTGCACTTTTTCTATAGTTTGGAACATGTTGCAAATTTTTTCCCCATTTCTCCTGCTTCCCAGCTAGAGCACCTTGGAAACACCACTTCCCACTTTCTGGTTTATCCCAGCTACTACCATAAAAGACAACCGTTGCACAAGAATGATGTTCAAAGTAAAAACATGTGCCTAGTAAGCTGTCTATATGCACTCTTCGTTTTTTCATTCTGATTTTTAATCACGGGATGGCTATCAGGGCTGTCATTAAGAGCCGGGGGCCAGGGATTTCACCCGGCTTCTATGAGCATAAACCCTGGCTACTTTCATAGGAAACAAAAGAAAAATAAAACCAAAAGAACTTCCTACCTGTTGAATTCTCCGCCTACTAATTGCATATACCCAGCAACTTGAAACCTAGTGACAGCCCTGGCTATACAGTAAAAAAATCCCATTGGCTTCTTATGTGATCACTTTTCATTTGTTTAACAGGCCAAATATGTAAATACAGCACTGAAGCAGGAAATCAAAGATTTGGACAATGCACAAGAACAGGTACCATGTTGTATGTTGAAATGGGTCATGGAAAAGTCTCCCCCTGAGGCATTAGTCAAGTTAGTATTTGCTTAATTCTTGTAATTCCAGACTTGGACATTAACCTAGCCAGAGAGCATTTGCCAGACTCACGTTTTTAACCTCATGAAAGGCTGGCATATAATGTAGTTTGTTTCTGGTCATTACTGCAACAGCAAAGATGATAAATTTGTGGCCAACTGTTTCCAAGGTCACAGTGAGATGGCAGGTCATTTTACAGAATGAGCCACAACATTTGAAAAGCTCATCTGTCCCCACTGTTGGTCATTTGCCCACTTTTTTTCCTACAACAAAGAGGCGTTTTAAAGTTGATTTCAATAGGCCATTTGCACAATGACGTCATATGACTACAGATACCAGAATCCTTCAGTTTTTTCTTTTGTAGTGCAAATTAAGGCTATTGTTATTTCAACCGCACTGGGATTACAAAATTTAAATAAGAAAGGAAAAACGAAATGAATTCTGGTAGTTGTAGTCAAATGACGCCATCGTGCAAATGGCCTATTGTTAAATTAAATTAAATGTGTTGTTTACTTATTTTGTTTAGCTTGACAACTTTGGACAACAGATTGATATAGTACAGAAGTCTTGTATAGGTACTGGAGACAATCTTTCGAAATCTATATATTCTTTAATCTGTTACTTTTATAATGCTACTAAATATTTCTAGTTTTGTGGTAATGGCCACCTGCCTTGTTGTGTTTTTGTCAGGACTGAAAGAAAACCTTGCCTTCACACTTGAAGAAGCAAAGAAAGTTCACGATGTTATAGAAGATGGACTCAATGCTGGAACTCTTCAAGTTCAGGTAAATAAATAAATGGTAACAAGTAAAAGACAGTTATGAATTTCCAAGCTCCTCTGTTGTTAATGCAGGGGTGGATCCAGGATTTTTCTTAGGAGGGGGTGCACCTCTAAGGAATGACATAACCACGTTTTTTCTTTTCTTTGCAGAATACCAGTTACATTAGAAAGATGCAGGTCATCTCAGGGGGGGGGGGGGGGTGCACACCCCCCTGCACCCCCCCCTAGATCCGCCCCTGTAATGGCTAACATTTGTACTAAAGAGGTAATGTTCTCACCCTTTTTCTCTTACTTCCAGAGTTCACCTGCTGATGGTAATTCTCAAAATGCCAGCAAAATGAAGAAAATAAAACTTGGATGAATAAAGGCACCATGGGTTTGGACAAATCAAACTCCACAGTGTTTAATAGTTGTGACAGTCTGATACAACCAGTGGCTAAATAATATTACGAAGAACAAAGCAAATTTAATGTGAACAGTACATCATTGTCACCGAAAGGCTGCTGCCTTACCATATCACAGTGGACCAGAGCTCCCAATGAATGGACGTGGGCAACTTACGCATGTTTGCATTGTGGCATCTAAACAATTTCACAACCAGGTTGGATAATGTCTGAGCTTTGGGCTCAGCATCTGTTCTTAGGCAACATCCTTCAGCATTGGCTCCAATAAACAAAAAAAACTGTTTTTTTTTTGGTTCTGCAAGCTGATTGGTTTGTGTTGCCTTAGTAACTTACAGTAGTTTCAATACAAAACTCATAGAGTAAAGGCAATTGAAGACTTTAATGTGAAACTACTATGTGGCGATGTGGTTGAAAATTTTGTATTAGCCCAGAATCCTTTCAGTTTTGGTAGACAGGCTTGTTTTAATATGCCTATGAAACAAATTGAAGCATTGCAATTCTGATAGCCCGTAATTTAAACCAAAGCACCACATATGACCGTTTGGTATAAAACCCTTCATTAATGTTTCGACACACAATAAAAGACACACTCATTTGTGGGTGTAAATTGGGCAGGGAATGTACTGGCAAGGCTCGGATAGAACCCACCGACCGGATAAACCCACCAGATGAGGGGCCTCGGCACATGGCGCCATGCCGAGGGGGTGCCTCATGCCTGTACTGCAAGGCGGGCACCGACGCTGGGGTAATGTCCTGGGGCCAAGTTAACCCACAAACTTCCAAGTAATAAATAAAATATATTTTTTTTCAATTAAAAACCGTTTTTCTACCAAAATATTTTATTGTAATTGTTGTTATATGTTTTGTACAAAGAAACATGCTTCAAGGAATAAAGATTATCCATTTTGATTGCTATTTCAAAAGCTTTTCAGTTGATGATTGGACATGATATAAATGTTTGTTGCACAGAATCACTGAAAACAAGCATTTGTAACTAGCAGTGGTTCTTGCTGAGAAAAGCTCCAGCAAATGTTTGAAGCATTGTAAAGTACAGTGCAACCGATACTAACAGCGATCCCCTCCTTGATTGTGTAGATTTGAGGGATAACGACGTTGGTGATGCTGGTGCAGCTTCCCTTTTCAAGCCCCTCTCTAGCTGAGCACTTTTGATTTGAGGGAAAATAAGATTAGTGATGCTGGTGCTGCTCCCCTTTCCCAGGCTTTTACAACAATAACTTGGATTTGAGGGACAATGAGATTGATTATGCTGGTGCTGCTTCCTTCACAGCAAATTCCGCCTGGACTAATTTGAAAACACCTTATCCAACATGTCTCAACAATGTACGGCATCACTTTTGTAGCTCTAGAAGCTTTTGTATTTGCCAGAAAATCACGATCGTGTTTATCAGTATTAAAGTCCTCTCATGCATAGATTGATTGGTACTGCGGGTGCTGCTTCCTTTTCTTTGGCCCTCGCGACAACAAACTCTTCCTTGACTTATTTGGATTTGAGAGTATACAATGTTAGTCACGGTCATGCTTCAATCCTTTCTCAAGCCCTAAACAAACTTCTCTTTGACTCAATTGGAATTTAGGGACAATGAGATTGGTGGCTGGTGCTGCTTCTCTCGCTGCAAACTCCTCCTTTACCAATTTATGTACACCTCGTTCAACATGTCTCACGCCACTTTACGGCATCACCTAGATGTAGAATTTTTCATGGTGGCCAGGTAATCGTGCTCATGTTTAACATCAAGCCCTCGCAAACATGACAGACTAGTTTAAAGCCTTCAAATATGCGAAAGTAACTCAAACTTATGACATGCTCCAGCATCAACAAGCACCCCAAGTGAGTCTCTGTACATGATCAGTTTTCTGTCGAGTTGATTTGATGAATCCCAGAAATTGTAGTTCAGACACTGCCTGGATGAAGCGAGCGCTACAAGTGGAGTTAAGGCAGACCTAACAATAACAGTTTAGAAATGATAAATTGCTTGTAAGAACACCTTTCTTCCCAATGACTGTCTTGACAACGATCCAGAGGCTGCACGTGACAAACGATATTTACATTCTAGTGACGGAAATAAAATGAAAAAGATACTGAAGTTGTTCGTCTGTTTTCTGTTTCTTCTTTGGTGAGCCTTTTGTAGACTGTTGTGCTGCTGGAGGCTCTAGAACAGCTGTGAATGCCTGAGAAAAAGCACGACATTTGCAATGTTAGTACGTCGCATAAGACAAGGAAAAAACCTTCGGACATTCTCGGGGGCATATTATGGCCATTCCAAAAACAGAATACCTTTAAATACTGAAACTATTTCTCGCATAAAATATGGAAAAGAAGTCGCTACTTTGTCTATATGTAACTGGAAATTTGTTGGTGTGTGACAATGTAAAGCCTGGTTCACACTTGCGACATAAGAACATGGACATAATGACATAAAGAAAAGATCAGTTTTTTCCTTATGTCATTATGACCATGTTATTATGTTATGTTGTGTTATTCACACTGGTGTCATAAAACATCGATATAGGTTGTGTTTTGCATGTGCGTGACCTCGCCGTTATGTCGCAAGTGTGAACCAGGCTTAAACAGCATAGTTTTGTTAGTGTCTGGTGATTTCAGAATGACCAGAATATGTCGCAAAAAAATGCGCTTTTAGTTATTAATAGGTTACAAAAGATACAATTGGTGATTGGTTAAACACAAACATGTGAAAACAACCTAATTTAGTATGGTTCTAGTCCACTCTGACCAGTAGCTGGAGTTGTTTTATGGTACACTCCAGTTCAACTTCTCGGCCATGTTTGTAAATGGCCAACTGCATCGTCTCCTGCCAGTTGGTAATCTTAACTTGTTATGTTTCATTTGCAACATTCGTTGTGTTTCATTATCCCTGAAATGCCCCTCACAGAAAGGGGATGATCAAGCATTTATTTAAAAATCATCATTTTGAACTTTGATAGCCTGTTATGCAAACGTTCGTACCCCAAAGAAGTTGTTTGTACCCTGGGTACCAGACGTTTTTCTCATAGCAGGCCTTGCGTAGCAGCCTTGTGTATAGAGGCGGCGAAGCGTTTTTAAACGTGGGGGAGGGGGGGACTTAAATTTTCCAAAATGTCCTTTTCGTAGTTCGTTGGCAGAAGCAAACCTCTTTGCAATCTTGACAGTGTCCAGTGTGTCCGTAGTCGATTTGTGACAATGCATTACCAGGCAGTTGTTCAGACGATCCTGCTTCATGGAGCATCTTAGACAGTTCTTAAGTCGGAGGGCAGAAAATGTACGTTCTGAAGTCGCCGATGCCACAGGTAATGTCAAATATAGCCTTACAGTTTGTGGACCTCTCCTAGTTGCGTTTTGGTGACAACATTTTTGTTGAAAGCTTCGCACACGGTTCTTATATTTGTAACCTGACGTACTGGGGTAGCGATATTTAGGCAACAAAACGTGGGGGGGGGGGGGGGGCTGTGCCCCGCAAAGTTTCGTTTTTTTTTTTTTTTTTTTTTGGGGGGGGGGGGGCTACAACCCCCCAGCCCCCCTGCTCCTCCGCCTATGGTGTAGCAACCTTGTTGGCTAGTTGGTTGGCCAAAGGCCGATCAACAAGCAGCAGAGCTAAGAGGTCTGTAACATGAGAGGCACGAGTGCAAGAAAAGCCTCTGGTACCAAGGGTAAATTGTTTGTTACTTGATTTTGAATGGAACCGTGCTTAGGTAATGTTTTTTTTTTCATGCCAAGTGTTCACACTTAGGTGCAATGGATAGCAAATCTGTGAGCAACGAACCTGAAGCCAGTCATAGAGGTTGATTAGCCTGCTGCACTCCAAGTGAAGTTTGTAAGCTACGCATATGTCTGGTAAAGTGTCCTGGACTGTTCCTACATCTGTCTGACAACACTCACACTGAAAATTTAGAAAAGGTTACTCTCAAAATAATGATTGCCTGTAGCCCGTGACATGACATGACATGAGGCAATACCAGACCTTGGCCATGCCATGTCATCAGTATGATCAATTTTTGGGGTGAAGTCTGCAATATTTAACAAGCAGTTTAGTGTCATCGCAAAACACCACCTGTTTTCTCAGTCTACTCGGTGGAGGGACGGGAATTAAAACGTCCTTTCTCCTATTCCTTTCTTATCTTTCACTCCCCGTTCCTGCACCTTCCTCCAGTTGGCAACTCCTGCAAGCCTCTGTATCGTTACTTATACAAAATATGTAATATTGCAAACGTTCTTCCTATTTCTCTTGCCTTCCACCATCTCATAAAATAACGCTACTTTCTCCCAATTCCCACCCAACCCCCCGCCCCCCACCTTTTCCGAGGTTTCCATTTCCACCCCTCTTGTGATACACTTATCTCAGAAGCAATAGGCCATTTCCGAGTTACCTTTAGTCTCTCTATCAAAGCGAGGCTAGGTGCGAAACCTTTCATACGAAAATGAGTTTTCATTCATATGCAAATAGTTTTATTTGCATGTGAATGAAAACTAATTTTCATATGAAAGGTTTCGCACCTAGCCTCTCTTTGACAGAGAGGCTAAAGGCAACTCGGTAATGGCCTAATACTGGTATCTCTTACATCCAAATGTTTTGAAGTTTGGCTTATTCTGTAACATTCCGAACTAAGGTATTAAGGCTGCACAGCATTTTGCATGTACTGGTGTAGGGAATACAATTGTATGAAGAAAGCCACACTCCACCATATTTGTTTTGCTTTTCTACGTACTTTAAATATCGCGCATATGAAGTTTAAGTTTGACCTGCCCGCTAGAACTCAGGCTTCCTACGGAAGAAAAACTGTTACCAGCCACCTTAACGACCTTTCATTTGAATATTTCTACCGGATGGTTTGAGTAAATGTAGCAAGTGCAGGTTCTTGTAAATATTATTTACAAATAAACTGTGCAGGGAAATACTGACCTGAAGGTAATGCTGGGGATTGCTGAGTGCTGTTTGGATAGCGACACGAGGCATTCCCACCAAATGCTAAAAATGGCAAAAACATCACAAATACATTATAATAATATCGAACACAACTGAAAATGTAATCGAAGACTTCAGTGGGAAAAGGATATAAATCATTACACAAGTTCTTTCAAATTCGCTATAATTACTG
This sequence comes from Cladopsammia gracilis, assembly GCA_022457155.1. Lineage (NCBI taxonomy): Eukaryota > Metazoa > Cnidaria > Anthozoa > Scleractinia > Dendrophylliidae > Cladopsammia > Cladopsammia gracilis. Next base: position 1,285,187 of record JAJGOT010000120.1, on the reverse strand, counting down.
CACTATAACAACAAAATGCTCAGAAAAACAAACTTTGCATTCAAACCTTTCTTGTGGCCTGTACATTGTCATAGTACATGACTTCATTCAGGGGCATATTACGTGGACAAGTCAAGAATTTTCTGACGAGAAAAGGAACCAAGTAAAATTTAATGCAATTAGTATACTGTATTAATTCTAACTTTTGAGTCTGCGGATGAAATCGAATCCTACAGTGTAACCATTCAAATGAAAGTTAAATTGAGCAGTACTTTCCTATTATTCCTCGCGAAACGAGGGCTGTAGGCCCAAACGTAGCGAGGCATATAAATTTGTCGCGCGTGGATCGCGTTAGGGCGGTGGAATCTCGGGTTGCCTTTATATACATATATTGGGTTGGTGTCCCGCAGTTGCCTAGCAACAAAATCAGGACAATGCTCCAATTGCTGTCATCCAGTGTGACGAGCGACTGGGCACGAGAATGTCTCAATTTCAAATAGGCCTTATGCATGATGACGTCACTAGCTCAAAATTCACCACCAAGCCTCGTTTGTATGAAATTCCTTGCAAACCTTTGACAAGTTCACGTTGTTTTTAGGTGGGAATTATTTTCAACTTTGCTCCTTTGAGAATACATTGATGAGATTGTCACAAGTTTACACTTCGAAAGCGAGGCTTGTGGGTGAAATTAGCTAGTCTGACGTAAACATGCATAAGGGCTATTTCGGGAGCCATTGTGGCCATAAAACCCAACCTCTCCAATTAAACCAGAAATTCCATCTCTCCCTTCCCTGTCGATAACATTTTGCGGTGCACCCCCCCCCCCCCCCCCGAGCTTCGCGAGGTTCTGCGAGACATAATATATCAAACACGAGAAAGAGTGTTTCATCAGGATATCCAAAAACCGAGAAGTGGGTTGAAAAACGAGGCGCAGCCGAGTTTTTTTTTTTTTAACCCAATTCGAGGTGTTTGGATACCTGATGAAACACTCTTTCGAGTGTTTGATATAGCTTCTCAAAATGCGGAGAAAACGAAGGAATACCCGGTCTAATTAAGACCGGGTATCCAAACCTCCTTCACAGTAGTGATTTCCTTGGTCAATTGGTATTCTCGTCATGAATTATTAATGAGTTTGAGAAACGTATTTCAAGTGCTGTTTATTATGCTATCACTGTTACCTAAACATCTCATCCAAACTGTCCACTGTTCTTTGACGCAACTTATCATATGGGGATTCCTTTCTTTTCTGCTTTGCTGCATTCATAAGTCGCTGCCACAAAACAAACAAACATAATAGCAGAGTTGATCAGGAAAGGCGTTTGCTTTATCCCTTGATATCAATACACAAATTCTCCTCACTGGTTACCATATATTCTTACTACAGTAGTTGGGAGAAGTTGTTTGATGATGTATTGATGTTAGAGTGGTTTTCAGTTGAGTGTCGTAAAACCAAAACCAAAGTAATTACTCTGACCAATCACAGCAGTCGTAAACAATCCAATGAACCAATCAGAGCTCGAAGCAATTACATGTCGGCGGCGCCAAGCGCGGGAAAACGCGTGCGAGCAAGTCACGATTGGTTTTGGTTATACTTCTGATTGGTCGAGAAAGTGGCGCGAGATTTTTTAGCCAATCACAAAGCGTAGCAATGAAAAACCGAAGCAATTGTGTAATTACTTTGCCAATCAATTGAAAACTGCTCTAAAACCAAAACCAAAGTAATCGCTGACCAATCACAACAGACACAGACAATCCAATGAACCAATCAGAACTCGAAGCAAATACATGTAGCCGGCGCCAAGCGCGGGAAAACGCGTGCAAGCGACCGTGCAAGCAAGTCACAATATTATTGGTTTTGTACTTCTGATTGGTCGAGAAAGTGGCGCGAGATTTTTTAGCCAATCACAAAGTGTAGCAATGCAAAACCAAAGCAATTGTGTAATTATTTTTGATAGTCGATTGAAAACCGCTCTAAAAAAAACTTTAGCTGAAGTTGAATGCAGAAGAACCTTGCTATCTCAACCATGTTAGGAAAATGGAAATTGTTTAAGGTAGCAGGAGAAACGTGTGTTCGGAATCCCTAGTTGCGTCACGCAACGTAGAGTTAAGTATTTGGTTACATGTACTTTACTGAGTGTCATGTGAAAAATAAATTGTAATTTGAACGCGAGGATAAGAGAAAGAAAACGATCGAGAGATTGAGACGAAGTAGACTGTAACAAATGTACAAGGGAAATGATTGAAAAGATTGTGAAGATCGCCAACGTAGAATAAAATATTGTAAAACGAGTGTACAGTCCTCTGAAGGTGTGAATTCTACAACAATGTGAACTGTAGCCAGTTCCTACCATGTCGTTATCAAGTGAACGATTAAACAAAAAATGAAATTCTAATGACAAACCTCTTGCAATTCAAATCTACTAGTGACAGTTGAAAGTCCTTCCTTATGAGTTGAACTTGATGTTTGCTCTTGAGTCTCTTGAATACCTGTAAGTAACAAGGACAGTCATTGTTAAAAGATCCTCCATACGGGAGTAACAAATGCAGTGTTGATTTACAACAAGGCAAGAACTAGTGTGTCGCCTTATAAGAAGTCTCCCTTTACAAATCTGGTATTTGTATTTGATCAGCAACAAGACATAAATCAGGAATTGCATGTGGAATGCTTGTTCCCTTATGGGAGATTTCCCCTTTTATGAAGGCCACTAACTGAATAGCTTTTTTGTATGGCTGGGAACATGATTCAGTGTTTCCTAACTAGAGGCGTCCCACAAGATGTTACCAGTGTAGGTTTACATGAGACAGTACTATAGCTCAGTGTCCTCTTGTGAGAGGTGTCCCCTTAAATAGTTACAAATCAAACGTATACTTTCAAGACTGTAAAACAAAATTAATTTACCACTAAGATCTTCAAATTGACCAAGAAGTCCTTTGATGACATCTCTTGTTTTCTTAAGCCCTTGGCAAAGTCTAAAATCAACACAAGAGAAACAATAAGTGAAATAGACCCTTTTCCTAGGCCTGGCGCACGCTACTGGTGTACATGGCTAAAATTCACACTTAATTTAGCTCTTCTGAAATTATAAAAATTCAGTTTAGGTTGAGATTTGGTAAAAAAACTAAAGCTCATTAATGTCTTCCCTGTGAACAATTTTAGTTTTGCATATAGGGTTGAATAAAACAGAAAATTTTACAATAGTCACCAAAAATGAGGCCATTTTGGACACTACGCGTAACATTTACAGTCTAACCTGGCACAATTCATAATTCCTCCGCTTTGATGATATGTAGGCATTTTTTCTTTTGCAATTAAAGTTAATAGCTAATGAGCATTATGTATTTTAAGAATGACTTTAAATGATCGAAAAATAACAAATTTATAGCAATTTGCAGCAAGGTAACCTAATATTACGTACCTACAAAAACAGCCTGGTCGAAAATTTTCAAAATCGATTTGGTTTTAGCTCCGTTTCTTATGTTAAAAAACAAAGACTTTTGAAGTGCTCATAAGTTCAGCTTATTTCCTGGGGTAACAATTTTCAATTTCGAAAATCCATACTCAAACTACAATCCAATTTTCAAGGTTAGACAGCGTTTATTTTACATAAAAATACGTTTCGTTGTACGTTGGATCGAAATACGGATTCTACAGTGTGCCTTGGCACAAACAAGTTGTGCATAAGGTGTGCCCAAGTTGTGCATGAAGTGTGCATGTCTAGCTTTTTTTCATGCCTAAGCTGTGCCTAAACAGTGCCTAAGCTGTGCCTAAATTGTGCCTTTGAACGGCGTTATGTAAATATTCCCGGGAAACATTATTTTCATCTTGCTCGTGTCACAGCGCTTTTTGGTCACACATTGTTATGACGATAAATTGCAAGATTGCTCTCATGCAACGAATTATTTTTTTCTCCAAGTGAAAGCGACGGCGGGAAATCAGTAATCGTGTTTACTTGTATTCTTCCCGCACTGCCGCTTTCCCAGCCGTTTGGAGATGTAGAATAGTACTTGTATTTAATACAGATGTAGTTTCTGACCATTCGGTCATCGGCTTTGGATAAATACTGCCAAACATTCAAAAAGTTGTTCGAACAAATTGACGTTTTGGAGTTTTATCATTCGATTTGGATTTATAAAACGGAATGGGTCATTTTATTCATCGGATGAGCTGTCTGGTGTTTTCACAAGTTGGTCAAAATTCAGCAATAAATTAGCATAACCTGTTGTCACATTTCAGCGCGGAGAGATTTGCGTGTTTATTGACAAAAGGATCTGTCTCCAAAAAGAATCAGTGCACCAGTTGAGTAACAATGATTACAAAGCGGAAAACAACGCTAATTTCGAATTGTTAAAACAGAAAGATAGATTTATATCACGTTTTATGCCAAACAATCTTTGTTTAAGCGAACTGGCGCTGCAACACTTTGTATTTTCGGCAGGAAAGTTCACCGGTGTTTCGTTTCGTTTCAGCGAAATTTCTAAAAATTCGCTTCTTTTTTTTAATTTGCTTTGCGAATTTTCGTGTGCGAGTTATCATGAGAACGATGCGAAAGTACTCTCGAAATGTCGGCGATATTTTGTCGAATATTCACAAGAACAAAGAACGAAGAAGTCAAATCAAACTACAGAGAAGGTAAGCCTTAAAACTGCTGTTTAAATGTTTTGTTCAAACGACTTTTGTAAAGTATTAAACTCTGTGGACCGAACGAATAATTTGAACGACTTTCCTAACGCTTTCAACGCGTCAACGACCTGGAAAAAAGTTTTGTACGCTTTTTTTATAAACGCTTCAAACGGCATGGATGAAAATTCGAACGGTTTTTCCAACGCTTCTAATGCTTTCCTAAACCATTTTAACGCAGTTTCCGAACTGCGATCAAACGCTTTTAGGCCGTTTAACAGATAACTGTTTAGTGTACGTTTTCCCGTGGAAGGTCACATTTATTATGTTTTATTATTATAATGTCTTGCTGTTCTCGCTCAATTCCCGTTTGTTTGTCTTGCTCGTGTCAGCCGAATTATTACTATGACTTGTCACTTTCGATTCTCGCTGATAACCATATTTTTTACGGACTGAATCTGGCTGGTCACTCGCCGAGAATTTTCGTACGGCTTGCCTTCGGACGAGTTAAATATAACGTTTCCGAAAAACGTGCCTAAATGGGCGTAAACTGTGCCTAAGATGTGCCTAAACTGTGCCTAAGCATTCTGTAAAACGTGCCGAACCTGTGCCAAGTCTGTGCTTTTTATGTTTTTTTCTCGTGTGCTTTTGCGTGAAATCCGTGCCTTTCACGGAACGTGAATTGGTGCATAAGCACGGTGTTACGCTCGTGTACACAAGTAACGTGCGCCAGGCCCAATGCTGTAGGGTTCTGGCTGCATTAATATTGGGCCAACGATGTAAGGCTCTGGCTACATTAATATTGGGCCAATGATGTAGGGCTCTGGCTACCTGAATATTGGCCCAATGAAGCTGGACTCTGGCTACATTAATATTGGACCAATGATGTAGGGCTCTGGCTGCATTAATATTGGGCCAATGAAGTTGCGCTCTGGCTATATTAATATTGGGCAAATGATGTAGGGCTCTGGCTGCGTAAATATTGGGCCAATGATGTAGGCTCTGGCTACATTAATATTGGGCCAATGACGTAGGCCTCTCGCTGCATTAATATTGGGCCAATGAAATTGCGCTCTGGCTATATTAATATTGGGCCAATGATGTAGGGCTCTGGTTACATTAATATTGTGCCAATGAAGTTGCGCTCTGGCTATATTAATATTGGGCCAATGATGTAGGGCTCTGGCTGCATTAATATTGGGCCAATGATGTAGGGCTCTGGCTACATTAATATTGGGCCAATGAAGTTGCCCTCTGGCTATATTAATATTGGGCCAATGATGTAGGGCTCTGGCTACATTAATATTGGGCCAATGATGTAGGGCTCTGGCTACATTAATATTGGGCCAATGAAGTTGCCCTCTGGCTATATTAATATTGGGCCAATGATGTAGGGCTCTGGCTACATTAATATTGGGCCAATGATGTAGGCCTCTCGTTGCATTAATATTGGGTCAATGATGTTGCGCTCTGGCTATATCAATATTGGGCCAATGATGTAGGGCTCTGGCTACATTAATATTGGGCCAATGATGTAGGCCTCTCGCTGCATTAATATTGGGTCAATGATGTTGCGCTCTGGCTATATTAATATTGGGCCAATGATGTAGGGCTCTGGCTTCATTAATATTGGGCCAATGATGTAGGCCTCTCGCTGCATTAATATTGGGCCAATGAAGTTGGGCTCTGGCTATATTAATATTGGGCCAATGATGTAGGCTCTGGCTACATTAATATTGGGGCAATGAAGCTGGGCTCTGGTACATCAATATTGGGCCAATGAAGTTGGGCTCTGGCTACATTAATATTGGGCCAATGATGTAGGGCTTTGCCTACCTGAATATTGGGCCAATAAAGTTGGGCTTCGGCCACATTAATATTGGGCCAATGATGTAGGCCTCTCGCCGCATTAATATTGGGCCAATGAAGTTGGGCTCTGGCTACATTAATATTGGGCCAAGGGCCTGGCGCACGCTACTGGTGTACATGGCTAAAATTCACACTTAATTTAGCTCTTCTGAAATTATTAAAATTCAGTTTAGGTTGAGATTTGGTAAAAAAAACGAAAGTTCATTAATGTCTTCTCCGTGAACAATTTTATTTTTGCATATAGGGTTGAATAAAAGAAAATTTTACAATAGTTACCAAAAATGAGGCCATTTTGGACACTACGCGTAACATTTACAGTCTAACCTGGCACAATTCATAATTTCTCCGCTTTGATGATATGTAGGCATTTTTTCTTTTGCAATTAAAGTTAATAGCTAATGAGCATTATGTATTTTAAGAATGACTTTAAATGATCGAAAAATAACAAATTTATAGCAATTTGCAGCAAGGTAACCTAATATTACGTACCTACAAAAACAGTCTGGTCGAAAATTTTCAAAATCGATTTGGTTTTAGCTCCGTTTCTTATGTTAAAAAACAAATAGACTTTTGAAGTGCTCATAAGTTCAGCTTATTTTCTGGGGTAACAATTTTCAATTTGGAAAATCCATTTTCAAACTACAATCCAATTTTCACGGTTAGACAGCGTTTATTTTACATAAAAATACGTTTCGTTGTACGTAGGATCGAATTACGGATTCTACAGTGTGCCTTGGCACGAACAAGTTGTGCATAAAGTGTGCCCAAGTTGTGCATGAAGTGTGCATGTCTAGCTTTTTTTCATGCCTAAGCTGTGCCTAAGCAGTGGCTAAGCTGTGCCTTAATTCGGGCCTAAATTGTGCCTTTGAACGGCGTTATGTAAATATTCCCGGGAAACATTATTTTCATCTTGCTCGTGTCACAGCGCTTTTTGGTCACACATTGTTATGACGATAAATTGCAAGATTGTTCTCATGCAACGAATTATTTTTTCTCCAAGTGAAAGCGACGGCGGGAAATCAGTAATCGTGTTTACTTGTATTCTTCCCGCACTGCCGCTTTCCCAGCCGTTTGGAGATGTAGAATAGTACTTGTATTTAATACAGATGTAGTTTCTGACCATTCGGTCATCGGCTTTGGATAAATACTGCCAAACATTCAAAAAGTTGTTCGAACAAATTGACGTTTTGGAGTTTTATCATTCGATTTGGATTTATAAAACGGAATGGGTCATTTTATTCATCGGATGAGCTGTCTGGTGTTTTCACAAGTTGGTCAAAATTCAGCAATAAATTAGCATAACCTGTTGTCACATTTCAGCGCGGAGAGATTTGCGTGTTTATTGACAAAAGGATCTGTCTCCAAAAAGAATCAGTGCACCAGTTGAGTAACAATGATTACAAAGCGGAAAACAACGCTAATTTCGAATTGTTAAAACAGAAAGATAGATTTATATCACGTTTTATGCCAAACAATCTTTGTTTAAGCGAACTGGCGCTGCAACACTTTGTATTTTCGGCAGGAAAGTTCACCGGTGTTTCGTTTCGTTTCAGCGAAATTTCTAAAAATTCGCTTCTTTTTTTTAATTTGCTTTGCGAATTTTCGTGTGCGAGTTATCATGAGAACGATGCGAAAGTACTCTCGAAATGTCGGCGATATTTTGTCGAATATTCACAAGAACAAAGAACGAAGAAGTCAAATCAAACTACAGAGAAGGTAAGCCTTAAAACTGCTGTTTAAATGTTTTGTTCAAACGACTTTTGTAAAGTATTAAACTCTGTGGACCGAACGAATAATTTGAACGACTTTCCTAACGCTTTCAACGCGTCAACGACCTGGAAAAAAGTTTTGTACGCTTTTTTTATAAACGCTTCAAACGGCATGGATGAAAATTCGAACGGTTTTTCCAACGCTTCTAATGCTTTCCTAAACCATTTTAACGCAGTTTCCGAACTGCGATCAAACGCTTTTAGGCCGTTTAACAGATAACTGTTTAGTGTACGTTTTCCCGTGGAAGGTCACATTTATTATGTTTTATTATTATAATGTCTTGCTGTTCTCGCTCAATTCCCGTTTGTTTGTCTTGCTCGTGTCAGCCGAATTATTACTATGACTTGTCACTTTCGATTCTCGCTGATAACCATATTTTTTACGGACTGAATCTGGCTGGTCACTCGCCGAGAATTTTCGTACGGCTTGCCTTCGGACGAGTTAAATATAACGTTTCCGAAAAACGTGCCTAAATGGGCGTAAACTGTGCCTAAGATGTGCCTAAACTGTGCCTAAGCATTCTGTAAAACGTGCCGAACCTGTGCCAAGTCTGTGCTTTTTATGTTTTTTTCTCGTGTGCTTTTGCGTGAAATCCGTGCCTTTCACGGAACGTGAATTGGTGCATAAGCACGGTGTTACGCTCGTGTACACAAGTAACGTGCGCCAGGCCCAATGCTGTAGGGTTCTGGCTGCATTAATATTGGGCCAACGATGTAAGGCTCTGGCTACATTAATATTGGGCCAATGATGTAGGGCTCTGGCTACCTGAATATTGGCCCAATGAAGCTGGACTCTGGCTACATTAATATTGGACCAATGATGTAGGGCTCTGGCTGCATTAATATTGGGCCAATGAAGTTGCGCTCTGGCTATATTAATATTGGGCAAATGATGTAGGGCTCTGGCTGCGTAAATATTGGGCCAATGATGTAGGCTCTGGCTACATTAATATTGGGCCAATGACGTAGGCCTCTCGCTGCATTAATATTGGGCCAATGAAATTGCGCTCTGGCTATATTAATATTGGGCCAATGATGTAGGGCTCTGGTTACATTAATATTGTGCCAATGAAGTTGCGCTCTGGCTATATTAATATTGGGCCAATGATGTAGGGCTCTGGCTGCATTAATATTGGGCCAATGATGTAGGGCTCTGGCTACATTAATATTGGGCCAATGAAGTTGCCCTCTGGCTATATTAATATTGGGCCAATGATGTAGGGCTCTGGCTACATTAATATTGGGCCAATGATGTAGGGCTCTGGCTACATTAATATTGGGCCAATGAAGTTGCCCTCTGGCTATATTAATATTGGGCCAATGATGTAGGGCTCTGGCTACATTAATATTGGGCCAATGATGTAGGCCTCTCGTTGCATTAATATTGGGTCAATGATGTTGCGCTCTGGCTATATCAATATTGGGCCAATGATGTAGGGCTCTGGCTACATTAATATTGGGCCAATGATGTAGGCCTCTCGCTGCATTAATATTGGGTCAATGATGTTGCGCTCTGGCTATATTAATATTGGGCCAATGATGTAGGGCTCTGGCTTCATTAATATTGGGCCAATGATGTAGGCCTCTCGCTGCATTAATATTGGGCCAATGAAGTTGGGCTCTGGCTATATTAATATTGGGCCAATGATGTAGGCTCTGGCTACATTAATATTGGGGCAATGAAGCTGGGCTCTGGTACATCAATATTGGGCCAATGAAGTTGGGCTCTGGCTACATTAATATTGGGCCAATGATGTAGGGCTTTGCCTACCTGAATATTGGGCCAATAAAGTTGGGCTTCGGCCACATTAATATTGGGCCAATGATGTAGGCCTCTCGCCGCATTAATATTGGGCCAATGAAGTTGGGCTCTGGCTACATTAATATTGGGCCAAGGGCCTGGCGCACGCTACTGGTGTACATGGCTAAAATTCACACTTAATTTAGCTCTT